>CM060922.1:128879834-129224834 GCA_030737875.1 Allium sativum | reverse complement strand
CCCCACCCTGCCTAGTTCCAGGGTACCATGATACATCTAGTGGCTTACTGCTGAAATGGACCGCGTAACTAGGGTTTCCGTCCAGCAGGTTAAGTGTTGTCATTTAAATTCGAGACTTAACCCTATCAGTCTAGCATGTCAAGTTGGTTAAGTGTTATCGTTCAAACCCATGACTTAACCCTACAAAATCATATGTCAAGTTGGTTAAGTGTGGTCTTTCATGTTCATGACTTAACCTTATCATGTGGCATTAATTCATTAATGCACCCCAACCTCTCACATCAGACCTATTGGTGTGGTCACTGGATATGCCGGGCGGTTCCGGGCAGATTTACACCACAACTCAGTCTGACCTTGGGTTTCAAGCGCGACATGACCAACTACCCACATTGGATCCTATTGTTTGCAGTTACTGGGTTTGCCGGGCGGTTCCGGGCAGAATTACACTGCAAACTCAACCCAACCTCGAGTTGGCCATTTTCAAGTTCATTCTAGTGTCATGTCCATGTTCAAATTTTCATGTCAAGTTCGTGTTAAGTCTCATGGCGAGTTTCCTGTCAAATTCCATGTCAAGTTTCAACTCATGCTTATTATCAAGTTCATGATTCATATTCATAACCAATTCATGTTTTGCCTAATCTACCCAATCATATTCCCATCGCATGTAAACATGAATCAATCTAAATTACAAGTAAATCCAAATCCAGAAATAAAGGGAATAACATCAAAACTATGATAGGAAAAAAGGACGAGCATAAAGTGATAAAAGGGATTACAAGACTAGCATGATATAACTTGAGATAATTGGTTACAACATCACTGGCATATAGAAAATAATAGGACTTCAAATCTAGCATAATAAGTTGATAGTCATAGCATAAGGTGATAGTCCCAAACTTGTAAATAATAGACTGATTCAACATCACAGGCATGATAATGAAAGAGTTTGATTTACAACAGGAATAGGTCCAAACTGATTTCATAGCAATATTTCCAAAAGTCAAGATCCAAGATGAACGAAGATAGATATGAATCAATTATCATACTCAAATCCGATTCCAATTTGTAACATGAATAGGTCCAAACTGATTTTATAGCAATATTCCCAAATGTCAAGATCCAAAATGGAAACTCGAATAGATGTGAATCGATTATCATACTTAAGTCCAATTTCACTTTATCTCATGTCCAAATTACAATTAACAAGTTTAAATCTCAAAGTAACTAGAACTTATAGATCGTGGACTAAGAAATTGAGATCTAGAAACTAGTCGTCGAATTGTTTGATCGTTGAATCTCAATTCGATCGTCTTACTTGAAAATCCCCAAATTTGCAATTCCTAGCCGTAGTCTTCAAGAAATAGTCCTCTTGTTTTATTTTAATTCATATATTTTGATTTTTCACAGAGGCAGCATAAGGAAAGAATGAAATGGTGTAGAGAGAATGAGGCTAGGGGGATGTTTATATAGGATTAGGCGGACGAATCTAGACTGAAAACGAGACCAGAAGCATCAGAATGAACCTAGGCTCAAACCTGGGTTTCAGCACCAGGTCGACCCCCAGGTCGACCATAGGATCGACCTGGCCCTTGGGAGGTTGACCATAGTGTCGACCTGATCTTGGGCGGGAAAATTCCCGCCCAGTCTGCGCTGGTGTTTGAATTCGAATTCGAGCTGTTTTTCGATTCTGAAAATTCCTGAAACTTCGGAGGGTCATAACTTGGTCATACGGACTCCGTTTTCCGAAAACTCGGACTCGTTTCCAAGTAGAATTTCGAGACGAACGCAATGGCATAACCTGTTTCCCTTGATTCTTATTTTAAAAATTAATTCTGCCTTGATTTATGGTTTTAACATGTTATTAAAATACCGGGTATTACATGGAATATAATAAATAATATCATAAGTTATTCTCATAGTGACAGTGATGTAATGGTCCTCAGACCTTAAATCATTATAATTTTATTCGAGGATATTTGTGTTTTGATATCATCTAAAGTTATTCGTAACAGAGTAACGATAACAGTGATTATTGGATACATCTCGAATCGAACGAAAATTATGAATGATCTAGATGGAATTTAACCCTATGATATATTCGTAGTGATATCTATGGGCCTCTTGATTGAGTGAGACCGTGAAATGCATGACCATGCTCAAATATTGATTTGTTTAAACAGTCTGCTCATCGATCAAGAAAAACATATTAAATTATAAAGAGGATGATACGATCCATGCCTTGAGTTTAATCCTGGATATATTGGTTAAAAGGATTATATTACATTGATACACTGGTCACGAAAAGGTCGTATAGAATCGTTGACTGATCTTATTATAACTTGTGTAGCAGTGATGTATTACTAGATGCCGCTCACTGTTTATAATTTAAATATGATTTAAATTATTGCCAACGTTATAGTAACGTATAGGGTCACACACTTAGGATGTAACAAAGGGATAAGGCATTCGTCATGTAAATAAAATATTAACCATTGATATTTTATTCAACGTTGAAATGATATATTAAATGGCTCCTTATTTTATGATGCACATGTTAATTTAAAGGGTGTGAGACATCCCTTTAATAGCGGGTGTAAAAAATCATAAAATTTGATTGAGATTAGATCCAAATAAAAATAGCCGACATATATCCCTTTTCAAAACCCTAATAGATGAATGGCGGCTAGTAACCTTCGAATCCCCTTTTCTTCAATTCGATTGAAGAAATAGCATCCGTGTGGATACCTCTAGAGATAGGGGAAATTGTCTTGTTTGGATTTGAAACTCCAGTTCCATTTCTGATCTCGAGATCGCTCGCGTCTTCATGGATTTGGCTTCAAAGTGTGGATACTTATGGGGGCTCGCTGATTTGGTGCTCAGATTCATTTCAATCGATTGATCGATTTCGAAAATTGAGGCAAAATCCGGTATAATATTCAATATACATGATTTTTGCATAGATCCCCTTTTATAGGTTTTAATTTGTTTAAATTGCATATCAATTAAATTCAAATTGAAACCCAACAATGGTATCAGAGCTAGGGTTTGCGGAAATTTTGTATCTTGAACCCTAAATTTGATTTTGTATTAATTAGTTTTGCAAAATCGAATTGGTAATAGACCGTGATAATGGATAATAAATAGAATTCATTTCAAAAGGTGAAATTGTTTCACTATGAACTAATTTGTATTTGATACAATAGTTGAAATGGATTTATTAATTTTATTTCCTACCATGGTTATACATATTAAACTATTAATATCCTGTTTGACAAAAACCCTGTTATTATAAATCGTGGTCATATGTTCTTCTTAAGTTTAACATACTTTGTTAAAATGGATCATATAGATCTGGAATTTATAATTACAGTATATTTATGAAATGTATGTATTCAATCTGTAGTTTTAAGAAAAATATGTCCTTTAGGATATAAATATATATTAATTTTAAGTTGTGCTCTGAATACAACTATGGACATGAATTACATACATACATATATCAGTTTATATATATTTGATTAATAACTGCATTAATTCTTAGTTGTTTGACACAAGAAATTAAACATATGTTACTTATATATAAATGTATTGACATTTATACATGCCGGAAGTTTGAATTTGCATTCAAACATATATATGAGAACATGTTTTATTAGTTAAAGCATTTTAGAACTGCAATGACCTTTTGTAGCTGAAATCGTATATATATTTATATATATGTATGTATAAATATATGTGTACATTTTAAAAGAGGCAGTCCACAGCAAATTTGATTTGTTATTTTACATTATGCTATGTGTATAAGTTGTAACATCAAAACAATGAATTGTACAAATTTGATTTGTAATTTCAAGACCACTAATATGAGACAAATAATGATTTGTATCATTGTTAATGTGTAGCTGGAATTTTTTTTCTTTTGAATGTAATCTGTTTTACATTAACAACATGATTTTGCATGAATGACGATTCTCTGTATACATATACACTAATGAATTCATAACAAAAATCTGATTTGTAAATTTTATTCAAGTTCATTTTAAAGTGAAGTCATGTTACTAAAAATTATCTTTTACATTTGATAGAAATTATGAAATGCATAAATGGATTGATATTTGATATTGATTCAAACTTAGAATGCTAATATGTGTTGTGATTAGATTTTGAACTGGGATGATTTACTGGTAGGATTGAACACACTATTAAAAGTTTGACTTTTGAATTGTGGATCTTATCATTAAAATCAACTTGAAAAACATTTCATGATCTGGTTTTATAATTCGTGTTTAATTTTGTTTGATTGAACATGACTGACTCAAAGTAAAATGTTTTAATATGAGCTCAGATCTTAATCAAATGTTGTGCAACATCCACCACCTTACAACACTTATATATATATATATATATATGTATATATATATATATTAATATATAATATCTGTTAAACAAACAAATTGTTGATTATAACTTATTTCCCTGTTTAAGTGAAATACTGACATTTATATTGATAAATGCATTGCAAAGGTTGGTTGTCAATACTAGAACAAGTATGACTTGTTATGAACATTAAACATTAACAAGATAAAACAGAGGTTACCCATATTTGTTTGTTTTAACATATTTTGAATCAGTGAATACATTATAGACGGTGAATTAAATAATTTTTTTACACTTCTATCTTAATATATTTTATCTATGTATATAACCAAAATTGTTCATATATTCAAACATAGGACATGAATCATTAGTTGAGAACCGTACACATGTTCTAGTTTTATTCTGTTTTGATATCCAGTGGGATGTTCTCATTTTGAATTTAGATTTTGCAGAGAATATACTGCATATTGGTTGAAGCAAGTATAACTTGATTTAGTTAAGAAATATTACTATGTATAAGATCATTTTCAGAAACTATTAGATTCTGGAATAACTTTTACTTTGGGATCATATACCCCGGTTTTGTTTGACACTTAAGATCTAAGCATTTTATTCGATGGTGCAAATATGATTTGCCACTTTAAAAAAGTGTGTGAATTACTTATCTATTTTATGGGAAACCTAAGTCTTAACAGAATTTGTTTTGTTAAAACTAACTTATTCTGATACTTGGAAGTGCCTGGCTATAGTATATTCAATACTGTTTATAAATACCCAGTAGTTGGATGCGTAGTAGAATATAATTTTACTTTATAACAATGATAAACAATCTGATATAAAAGTTATACTGGGAATAATGGATGTTAACTGTCTAGTTTATTTTTTTCCTTTTCATCCTACATGATCAATGGAGCATTATAACATAACCTTGCCATAGTCGCTCATTTATTGTTAGTATACAATAAATGTGTATATGCTAACTATATGAATTACATTGTTGAATGTAAGCTGAGGGATATACGTAAATGTATGTATATCAATATCCTTTTATCTATACAGTTATATATATGCATAAGAATTCATAGCTATGAATTGCAATGTGATTTGTGTAAATGTTACACAATGCACATTTGTATAAAGTAATATATAGATAATGCACATTTGTGTAAAGTAACATATACTATTTTGAAACTGGGAGTATAATGTATAACTTCCATGTACTATATGATGGGCAGAAATTCATAAAAGGCTACGACCTGTTAATGCATGATTTAGTATTGGTGAACCAAAATTCTGAACATAAATTAGAATAAGCTACCTATTAAATCAAGATTGTCTTGTATAAATAGGTGATTCTAATGTGCTCAGGTTAATGAATTTTAATGCAAATTTGATTTGCAAGAATACGGATTCTAAAGCAGACAGCAATGAAGTCATAAAGAAAAGGACAAGTCCGACTTGTTCTAACTAAATGATGAAAATGTATATTAGAATCTGTGGTCATAATTTTAGTTCATCATATGTTTTTTGTATAATGTATGCAAAGAATAATGGACTCCTATGTATTGAATAAGCTATGTTATATGTGTATGTATAACAAGTTATACATATATGTAGTATCTACTAGTATGTGTAAATTTGTATGTTAACAGTGGGAATTGATGGATTGTCTGTTGATACCTGTAATGTTATTATGTATAAGAAAGGTTCTGACCCTTCATTTTATTTTAATTTATTAACCCTCCTATTTTACAAAGGATTAAATAAATTGAATGTTTGGAGGAAGCTTTTGTCTGTTGATACTTATGTAATATATACGTATGTGATTAATCATGTTTATACCAGTCGTAGATATAGTTGTATATATATTATATTATAATAATCTGGTAGGCATAATACAAGCAGTTGTTTATCTGGTACAAAATGAGTCTGTTAAGTTAATTGGACTTTAACGGGCCCACTAATTATTAGATGCTACTTAATGTAAGGATGACATGTTATAAATATGCGGATTCATATTATACAAAACAAAAACAAGTTGTTTAGAAGTGATTCAAAAATGTTTTGACTCCTTATTACGTATGGTACTTGAAATGCCACATATCCAAAGGTGTTATATCCTGTTAAATATGAATAATATGATATAAATTTATTCAGCTTATATTATGAATATATAATACATGTATTTTGATATATGCAAATGACTATAATATTGTTTGCCATTACAAATTATAAATTCCCTCTAAAGCAAATTTTGTTATATTAAATCATGGTGAAGTCTTCCAATAGTACACCCATCCATGTCCAATCTCACTGGATTCAGGTAACGCCATAGTGTTGTGCATTGTAACGACCCGGTATTTAAGCGACTTTGGTTATCGACATAAACTCAATGACGACTAACCAAACATCAAAAAATACCGGAAAGTTAATGAAAGAAATTAGAGTGTGAGGATAGATAAGATAGAAACTTAGAATAGAAGAAGAAGACAACAACAACATCAGAGTGACACGAACCTCACAGCGGAACGAATAACATATAACATACAAAACATAACTTTGAAATGTAAATCTGTACTTGAATATACATATCATTACCAAAGTACAACACTTACAACACAACGGAAATAAACAATAGCTATATGATCCTGAAGCCTCCTGCTCCAGCTCTTCAAGTATCTGTAAATCCCGACTACTTGACTACTCGTACAAAATTGAGCACCCAAGAGTTTAGGGAAAACAAAACAAAATAAACTCCGGGTCAGTCATGGGACTGGTGTGAGTAAAACAAATTCAAAATGATTTGAGCAACAAAACGATATCTTATAAGACCACGCCGTATAACGGAACGGGTTTTCCCTTATGAGAATCCAAACTAATATTTATATCAAAATTCTTTTGATATTATAATAATATCTATCAACCACACTATAATAATCATCTAGTAGAAACGCTTTCATATCACGTTCTACATATATAGTATAAAATCAAAACCACGAGCATGTATTGGGTAATGGATTTCCAACTATGACAAGGTATGGAACCACCTTTCGCTAGTGTACCTCTAGAGTGGAATACACTGGGTTCAACAAGAACGTCTTGCACCCGGCCAAACATGACCGACTTCAAAAATCATGGAACTTGACATCTAACAATAATTTAACGTTACGGATCCAACAAAATTAGTTTCGTCGAATTCTGAGGTCGTTTGCAAAACGTGTTATTTTTAAAGCCCTAAATAACCCTTCTAAATATATTAAATATATTTAAAAACAATTAAATTAAACATTCATAAATAAATATTATCGTATATATTCGCAACAGAATATCATACTGCTCCACTAGGATTTATAACTCGGTATTCAAATCCCGGGTTGAATCGATATTCAATTTATTATGAAATTCCTTTTATAAATATAAATAAATCGTTATAAATTATAAAGGAATTACATAGCGACTTTTCTAAAATTTGGTTTGGACATAAATCAAAATCTACACGACGAAATCTCGATTTTTCTCTTCCACTAGAAAAATATCCTTCACCAGCTCCTAAAGTTTCTTGTTTCGCAGAAATCCGAGTTAAAACGGCTTCTGTATATTCGTTTAAAGTTCGAATCGCCAAATCGTGAACTGCCACGCCATTTCGAGCTCGATTATAATTATAATATAATTAATACGTTCAACCGTCGTTAATTAGATATATTCGTTATCGTAATTCAATTCTAAACTAAATTATATATTTTGAATTCCCCAATTCACACACCATTGCCATTTCAGCTAATTCTGATTATTTCAGAATTAAATATATTATTTAATTATTATTTTAATTAAATATTCACTCTTATTTAATTCAACGACCATTATATTTTCTAAATCACCTTTTAAATAATTAAATAAATTAATTATTATATCGCTGAAAAATGCGGGTCATTACATTCTTCCCCACTTAAAATAATTTCGTCCTCGAAATTGCTAAGGTAGAAAACAAACTCCACCAACTGGGCTAAAATTATTTCTTCACTTCTTAACTCCGGTTTCACTAAACCAATTTATTTTAATTAAATTATTAATTAATTCTTATCAACGAAAATTTTCAAAAATCCTGAAAATTTTCTAACACCTTAACTTTTCGAAAAAATTCGCCAGCACCTCCTTTGTACGCTCAATCGGTACAACCACAACTCACCTCTCTGGGCCATCTCCTACCCAAAAGAAAATAAAACAGCCAAGCGGCTTGCCAATTCAGCTCATAAATCTTATATCCAATCGAAATATAAACTTGTACCTTTTTGTCGGCATATCATTATATTCTTTCCACCTGTTATCAATTCAGCAGATACAAGGGTCATCCCAATCAAATTTCAATCTGTTTTTATCCACAAATTTAACCATCCGCTTATACCTAAGTCGAATTCAATTTCAAATCAAAATTCCATTTTCGATTTTTTAATTCTTAACTCATCAATCCAATACCATTTCAAATTCTATCTCACAATTCAAAATCTGATTCTACTTGATATATCGTATCCAATTCAATTTCCAGTTAATTGGTTTCAATTCAGTTCCAGCTCGAGTTCACAAATTTCTATTTAAATTTGTTTTTAATTCAAACAGTCTCTTCCTTGGAGTTTTAAACAGCTTTGCTTTTCTAAAACCAAATATTCCTTTTTGGATTTCAAACAACTTGTTTCTCTCAAAACAATTCAAAAACAAAATCTTTTTGGTAGTAATCTGTCACTTACAACCCGAAATTGAACACCAATGATGTCATGATCATCATCGGAATCTATTTCCAGCTTTCGAAGTGAGTTCAATACTATATCGCTTTCAAAACCATTTCTAAACATTTTCATTTCGAACTTCATTTCAAAATTCCATTTATTATTCTTGTAAAACAACTTAAAATCTCCCAGGATTTTAAAATTCTCATATATTCAATCTCAACTCATTTACAACACTTCTCCAACTTTTAATTCAAATTCAGATTTAATTCAGATTTAATTCATCTTGATTTCATATGTTACATTCATATGAATTCTAATTTGGTTATATACTTAACCATTAAATTTATAATCTTACTCGATTATAATAACAACCAATATACTTTAATATTTCCAATATATATCCTTTATATCAAAATGTAAATTTGGGTAAAATTATTTCGTTTACCCTCTTTTCAAAACATACCATGACGGTTTATCGTATTCAAGTGTTTAGAAACCCCTACCGATACAGTGGATCAAACTTATCGACCAGAACACATTAACAACTCAACCAATAAATCTCCACAATATAAACAATTATATATTGAATAACAAATACACTCTCATATATATACACTGAAACTCAATCTAGGTTATTACTAACCCCATCTCTACCGAGTCACGCCACAAAGCCAAGGTAATTACTTAACCTTAAGCTCTGATACCAACTGTAACGACCCGGTTTTTAAGCGACTTTGGTTATCGACATAAACTCAATGACGACTAACCAAACATCGAAAAATACCGAAAAGTTAATGAAAGAAATTAGAGGGTGAGGATAGATAAGATAGAAACTTAGAATAGAAGAAGAAGAAGACAACAACAACAACAGAGTAACACGAACCTCATAGCGGAATGAATAACATATAATATATATAACATAACTTTGAAATATAAATCTGTACTTGAATATACATATCATTACCAAAGTATATCACTTACAACATAGAGGAAATAAACAATAGTTATATGATCCTGAAGGCTCCTGCTCCAGCTCTTCAAGTATCTGTAAATCCCGACTACTTGACTGCTCGTACAAAATTGAGCACCCAAGAGTTTAGGGAAAACAAAACAAAATAAACTCCGGGTCAGTCATGGGACTGGTGCGAGTAAAACAAATTAAAAATGATTTGAGCAACAAAACGATATCTCATAAGACCACGCCGTATAACGGAATGGGTTTTCCCTTATGAGAATCCAAACTAATCTTTAAATCAAAACTCTTTTGATGTTATAATAATGTCTATCAACCACAATATAATAATCATCTAGTAGAAACGCTTTCATCTCACGTTCTACATATATAGTATAAAATCAAAACCGCGAGCACGTATTGGGTAATGGATTTCCAACTATGACAAGGTATGGAACCACCTTTCGCTAGTGTGCCTCTAAAGAGGAATACACTAGGTTCAACAAGAACATCTTGCACCCGGCCACACATGACCAACTTCAAAAATCATGGAACTTGACATCTAACAATAATTTAACGTTACGGATCCAACAAAATTATTTTCGTCGAATTCTGAGGTCGTTTGCAAAACGTGTTATTTTTAAAGCCCTAAATAACCCTTCTAAATATATTAAATATATTTAAAAACAATTAAATTAAATATTTATAAATAAATATTATCGTATATATTCGCAACAAAATATCATACAGCTCCACTAGGATTTATAACTCGGTATTCAAATCCTGGGTTGAATCGATATTCAATTTATTATGAAATTCCTTTTATAAATATAAATAAATCGTTATAAATTATAAAGGAATTCCATAGCGACTTTTCTAAAATTTGGTTTGGACATAAATCAAAATCTACACGATGAAATCTCGATTTTTCTCTTCCACTAGAAAAATATCCTTCACCAGCTCCTAACGTTTCTTGTTAAACAGAAATCCGAGTTAAAACGGCTTCTGTATATTCGTTTAAATTTCGAATCCCCAAATCGTGAACTGCCACGCCATTTCGTGCTCGATTATAATTATAATATAATTAATACGTTCGACCATCGTTAATTAGATATATTCGTTATCGTAATTCAATTCTAAACTGAATTATATATTTTGAATTCCCCAATTCACACACCATTGCCATTTCAGCCAATTCTGATTATTTCAGAATTAAATATATTATTTAATTATTATTTTAATTAAATATTCACTCTTATTTAATTCAACGACCATTATATTTTCTAAATCACCTTTTAAATAATTAAATTAATTATTATATCGCTGAAAAATGCGGGTCATTACATTCTTCCCCACTTAAAATAATTTCGTCCTCGAAATTGCTAAGGTAGAAAACAAACTCCACCAACTGGGATAAAATTATTTCTTCACTTCTTAACTCCGGTTTCACTAAACCAATTTATTTTAATTAAATTATTAATTAATTCTTATCAACGAAAATTTTCAAAAATCCTGAAAATTTTCTAACACCTTAACTTTTCGAAAAAATTCGCCAGCACCTCCTTTTTACGCTCAATCGGTACAACCACAACTCACCTCTCTGGGCCATCTCCTACCCAAAAGAAAATAAAACAGCCAAGCGGCTTGCCAATTCAGCTCATAAATCTTATATCCAATCGAAATATAAACTTGTACATTTTTGTCGGCATATCATTATATCCTTTCCACCTGTTATCAATTCAGCAGATACAAGGGTCATCCCAATCAAATTTCAATCTGTTTTTATCCACAAATTTAACCATCTGCTTATACCTAAGTCGAATTCAATTTCAAATCAAAGTTCCATTTTCGATTTTTTAATTCTTAACTCATCAATCCAATACCATTTCAAATTCTATCTCACAATTCAAAATCTGATTCTACTTGATATATCGTATCCAATTCAATTTCCAGTTAATTGGTTTCAATTCAGTTCCAGCTCGAGTTCACAAATTTCTATTTAAATTTGTTTTTAATTCAAACAGTCTCTTCCTTGGAGTTTTAAACAGCTTTGCTTTTCTAAAACCAAATATTCCTTTTTGGATTTCAAACAACTTGTTTCTCTCAAAACAATTCAAAAACAAAATCTTTTTGGTAGTAATCCGTCACTTACAACCCGAAATTGAACACCAATGATGTCATGATCATCATCGGAATCTATTTCCAGCTTTCGAAGTGAGTTCAATACTATATCGCTTTCAAAACCATTTCTAAACATTTTCATTTCGAACTTCATTTCAAAATTCCATTTACTATTATTGTAAAACAACTTAAAATCTCCCAGGATTTTAAAATTCTCATATATTCAATCTCAACTCATTTACAGCACTTCTCCAACTATTAATTCAAATTCTGATTTAATTCAGATTTAATTCATATATTACATTCATATGAATTCTAATTTGGTTATATACTTAACCATTAAATTTATAATCTTACTCGATTATAATAACAACCAATATACTTTAATATTTCCAATATATATTCTTTATATCAAATGTAAATTTGGGCAAAATTATTTCGTTTACCCTCTTTTCAAAACATACCATGACGGTTTATCGTATTCAAGTGTTTAGAAACCCCTACCGATACAGTGGATCAAACTTATCGACCAGAACACATTAACAACTCAACCAATAAATCTCCACAATATAAACAATTATATATTGAATAACAAATACACTCTCGTATATATACACTCAAACTCAATCTAGGGTATTACTAACCCCATCTCTACCGAGTCACGCCACAAAGCCAAGGTAATTACTTAACCTTAAGCTCTGATACCAACTGTAACGACCCGGTTTTTAAGCGACTTTGGTTATCGACATAAACTCAATGACGACTAACCAAACATCGAAAAATACCGAAAAGTTAATGAAAGAAATTAGAGGGTGAGGATAGATAAGATAGAAACTTAGAATAGAAGAAGAAGAAGACAACAACAACAACAACAACAGAGTAACACGAACCTCACAGCGGAATGAATAACATATAATATATATAACATAACTTTGAAATATAAATCTGTACTTGAATATACATATCATTACCAAAGTATAGCACTTACAATACAGAGGAAATAAACAATAGCTATATGATCCTGAAGCCTCCTGCTCCAGCTCTTCAAGTATCTGTAAATCCCGACTACTTGACTGCTCGTACAAAATTGAGCACCCAAGAGTTTAGGGAAAACAAAACAAAATAAACTCCGGGTCAGTCATGGGACTGGTGCGAGTAAAACAAATTTAAAATGATTTGAGCAACAAAACGATATCTCATAAGACCACGCCGTATAACGGAATGGGTTTTCCCTTATGAGAATCCAAACTAATCTTTAAATCAAAACTCTTTTGATATTATAATAATGTCTATCAACCACAATATAATAATCATCTAGTAGAAACGCTTTCATCTCACGTTCTACATATATAGTATAAAATCAAAACCGCGAGCACGTATTGGGTAATGGATTTCCAACTATGACAAGGTATGGAACCACCTTTCGCTAGTGTACCTCTAAAGAGGATTACACTAGGTTCAACAAGAACATCTTGCACCCGGCCACACATGACCGACTTCAAAAATCACGGAACTTGACATCTAACAATAATTTAACGTTACGGATCCAACAAAATTAGTTTCGTCAAATTCTGAGGTCGTTTGCAAAACGTGCTATTTTTAAAGCCCTAAATAACCCTTTTAAATATATTAAACATATTTAAAAACAATTAAATTAAATATTTATAAATAAATATTATCGTATATATTCGCAACAGAATATCATACAGCCCCACTAGGATTTATAACTCGGTATTCAAATCCCGGGTTGAATCGATATTCAATTTATTATGAAATTCCTTTTATAAATATAAATAAATCACTATAAATTATAAAGGAATTCCATAGCGACTTTTCTAAAATTTTATTTGGACATAAATCAAAATCTACACGACGAAATCTCGATTTTTCTCTTCCACTAGAAAAATATCCTTCACCAGCTCCTAACGTTTCTTGTTTCACAGAAATCCGAGTTAAAACGGCTTCTCTATATTCATTTAAAGTTCGAATCGCCAAATCGCGAACTGCCGCGCCATTTCGAGCTCGATTATAATTATAATATAATTAATACGTTCAACCATCGTTAATTAGATATATTCGTTATCGTATTCAATTCTAAACTGAATTATATATTTTGAATTCCCCAATTCACACACCATTGCCATTTCAGCCAATTCTGATTATTTCAGAATTAAATATATTATTGAATTATTAAATATTCACTCTTATTTAATTCAACGACCATTATATTTTCTAAATCACCTTTTAAATAATTAAATAAATAAATTATTATATTGCTGAAAAATGCGGGTCATTACATTCTTCCCCACTTAAAATAATTTCGTCCTCGAAATTGCTAAGGTAGAAAACAAACTCCACCAACTGGGTTAAAATTATTTCTTCACTTCTTAACTCCGGTTTCACTAAACCAACTTATCTTAATTAAATTATTAATTAATTCTTATCAACGAAAATTTTCAAAAATCCTGAAAATTTTCTAACACCTTAACTTTTCGAAAAATTTCGCTAGCACCTCCTTTGTACGGCTCAATCGGTACAACCACAACTCGCCTCTCTGGGCCATCTCCAACCCAAAAGAAAATCATACAGCCAAGCGGCTTGCCAATTCGGCTCATAAATCTTATATCCAATCGAAATATAAACTTGTACCTTTTTATCGGCATATCATTATATCCTTTCCATCTGTTATCAATTCAGCAGATACAAGGGTCATCCCAATCAAATTCCAATCTGTTTTTATCCACAAATTCAACCATCCGCTTACACCTAAGTCGAATTCAATTTCAAATCAAAGTTCCATTTTCGATTTTTAAATTCTTATCTCATCAATCCAATACCATTTCAGATTCTATCTCACAATTCAAAATCTGATTCTACTTGATATATCATATCCAATTCAATTTCCAGTTAATTGGCTTCAATTCAGTTCCAGCTCGAGTTCACAAATTTCTATTTAAATTTGTTTTTGATTCAAACAGTCTCTTCCTGGGAGTTTTAAACAGCTTTGCTTTTCTTAAACCAAATATTCATTTTTGGATTTCAAACAACTTGTTTCTCTCAAAACAGTTCAAAAACAAAATCTTTTCGGTAGTAATCCGTCATTTACAACCCGAAATTGAACACCGATGATGTCATGATCATCATCGGAATCTATTTCTAGCTTTCGAAGTGAGTTCAATACTATATCGCTTTCAAAACCATTTCTAAACATTTTCATTTCGAACTTCATTTCATAATTCCATTTACTATTCTTGTAAAACAACTTAAAATCTCCCAGGATTTTAAAATTTTCATATATTCAATCTCAACTCATTTACAACACTTCTCCAACTTTTAATTCAAATTCTGATTTAATTCATCTTGATTTCATATATTACATTCATATGAATTCTAATTTGGTTATATACTTAACCATTAAATTTATAATCTTACTCGATTGTAATAACAACTAATATACTTTAATATTTCCAATATATATCCTTTATATCAAAATATAAATTTGGGTAAAATTATTTCGTTTACCCTCTTTTCAAAACATACCACGACGGTTTATCGTATTCAAGTGTTTAGAAACCCCTACCGATACAGTGGATCAAACTGATCGACCAGAACACATAAACAACTCAACAAATAAATCTCCACAATATAAACAATTTTATATTGAATAACAAATACGCTCTCGTATATATACACCCAAAATCAATCTAGGGTATTACTAACCCCATCTCTACCGAGTCACGCCACAGAGCCAAGGTAATTACTTAACCTTAAGCTCTGATACCAACTGTAACGACCCGGTTTTTAAGCGACTTTTGTTATCGACATAAACTCAATGACGACTAACCAAACATCGAATAATACCGGAAAGTTAATGAAAGAAATTAGAGGGTGAGGATAGATAAGATAGAAACTTAGAATAGAAGACAAAAACAACAACAACAGAGTAACACGAACCTCACAGCGGAACGAATAACATATAACATATATAAAAAAACTTTGAAATATAAATCAGTACTTGAATATACATATCATTACCAAAGTACAACACAGAGGAAATAAACAGTAGCTATATGATCCTGAAGCCTCCTGCTCCAGCTCTTCAAGTATCTGTAATTCCCGACTACTTGACTGCTCGTACAAAATTGAGCACCCAAGAGTTTAGGGAAAACAAAACAAAATAAACTCCGGGTTAGTCATGGGACTGGTGTGAGTAAAACAAATTCAAAATGATTTGAGCAACAAAACGATATCTCATAAGACCACGCCGTATAACGGAACGGGTTTTCCCTTATGAGAATCCAAACTAATCTTTATATCAAAACTCTTTTGATATTATAATGATGTCTATCAACCACAATATAATAATCATCTAATAGAAACGCTTTCATCTCACGTTCTACATATATAGTATAAAATCAAAACCGCGAGCACGTATTAGGTAATGGATTTCCAACTATGACAAGGTATGGAACCACCTTTCGCTAGTGTACCTCTAGAGAAGAATACATTGGGTTCAATAAGAACATCTTGCACCCGACCACACATGACGACTTCAAAAATCATGGAATTTGACATCTAACAATAATTTAACGTTGCAGATCCAACAAAATTAGTTTCGTCGAATTCTGAGGTCGTTTGCAAAACTGACTATTTTTAATGCCCTAAATAACCCTTTTAAATATATTAAATATATTTAAAACAATTAAATTAAAATAAATATTATCGTATATATTCGCAATAGAATATCATACAGCTCCACTAGGATTTATAACTCGGTATTCAAATCCCGGGTTGAATCGATATTCAATTTATTATGAAATTCCTTTTATAAACATAAATAAATCGTTATAAATTATAAAAGAATTCCCTAACGACTTTTCTAAAATTTGATTTGGACATAAATCAAAATCTACACGACGAAATCTCGAATTTTCTCTTCCACTAGAAAAATATCCTTCACCAGCTCCTAACGTTTCTTGTTTCACAGAAATCCGAGTTAAAACGGCTTCTGTATATTCGTTTAAAGTTTGAATCGCCAAATCGCGAACTGCCGCGCCATTTCGAGCTCGATTATAATTATAATATAATTAATACGTTCAACTATCGTTAATTAGATATATTCGTTATCGTAATTCAATTCTAAACTGAATTATATATTTTGAATTCCCCAATTCACACACCATTGTCATTTCAGCCAATTCTGATTATTTCAGAATTAAATATATTATTTAATTATTATTTTAATTAAATATTCACTCTTATTTAATTCAACGACCATTATATTTTCTAAATCACCTTTTAAATAATTAAATTAACTGATTATTATATCGCTGAAAAATGCGGGTCATTACATGCATCCTCTTATTTTGGTTATATGAGGTAGGAGTAATTGTGGTGCTTCGACTATATTATTGGGTTTGATTTAACTAAGGCTGCATAATAGGATTATGGCCTTAGAGACAATAGCATGAATTATTCTATATCTTGAGAAAATGAATAATATTGAACAAAAATGTTCATCATGCGATCCAAGAATTATATACACGATATAATTGACATAAGATATCTACCTAAAAGGTTGTGTTTCTGGGGATTAGCCAAAGCTAGGTCAAGGCATGACTAGATATGGATCTTGTAACACCAATATATATACACACACACACACCCCGATTTGTATATATAAACAGCGGGATGTTAATTTGAGTGAGAGCGTATTTTAGTTTAAATAATACATTTATATTAATATAATTTTTGATTGTCAAAATTTTATATTTTATTAAATATATATTAAGAATCAGTTATTATTTATTACCTATTGTAGATATTAAATAATAAATAAATCTGATAATTTAAATTAATCCTTAAGAAGAATAAATTGAATTAAATTAATTTTCTTGACTAATATTAAAATTTGAGGGTTGTCCTCAAACAAATTTGAAAGTAATTGTTTTACAAACATCGAAGATCTAAAACAAAGCTGAAGTGTGACTTCAATTGAATAAGATATAAATGTTATAATAATCTACTTATTCATTTATAATATTAGATGCTAGATCATTAACTCCAATGGTCTCTTTAATGGTGACCTTCGAAATCTCTCCCCCAAATCCGCAAATAGCTTCTGAACCTCCCATCGCCCCTCCCCCTCAAATCGATCCACCTCCTGCACCTCCTGACCCACTTCCATCACCCTCTCTACAATCAAAGCAACTGCCGTCTTCAAGCAACCCTAACCTATCTTCTACCGTTATGCCAAATCTTCTGCCGCAGGCAAGTAATTCTCTACCTTCGAGTTCGTCATGTGTTAACCCCTCAGTCAACAATCAACGGATATGGACTTCTATGTTTCAGTGTCTGCCTCCCAACGCCGGGAAGTACATACCCGTTGATATGAAACCCACCTTCATCAATGGTGTTATGCAACATACTCCTGAAATAGTAAAAGCAGGAATAGTGGTTTGGGGAAATATCCTTGTCGGATTTTTTCTTGATGAACCAATATCCTACTCTACTGTTGTCTACAAATGCAAGAACATTTGGCAACCGAAAGGCGAAGTGATAATCAAATCAGATGGGATAATATTTCTTTTCCAATTTGCTTGTGACAAGGATCGCCAGAAGGCACTAATTGGGGATCTGATCATAATGCAAAGTAAGTTATTCATTATCAAAGCATATGAACCTAATGTGAGCAATGTATGTGGTGTCATCAAAGCGATACCTGTATAGGTCCAATTCTCCAATATCCCCCTATATGTATGGTCGCATCCTGGAATTAACTGGCTAGCGTGCCATCTAGGCCAAATGATATGTATGGACGAAATGGCAGAGAAACTCGAATGGATGCATTTTGTGAAATATTTAATAGAGATTCAACCTGACAAAGCTCTTGTTGACGACTTTCTAGTATCGTTGCTTGATGGTGGAACTCAGCGTGTCAGGGTGAACTATTTATGGAGACCGCTGCTATGTACTAAATGCAGTGTATTTGGGCACAAAGACGAAGATTGTGAAGAGTTTAAAAGCAAGGATATTTCGCAGAGTGAAAGCCATAGAGGAAATCAAAGCAATGCTAACAGAGGGTATGTCAAAGCAACTATTTCAATTGAAGGTAGGGGCAAAGATTTAGTGACCTCTAATGGCAATAAAACCACTTTAAGTAAGGAAAACAAACATGTAAGCAATGAACAAATGCAAAAGGAAAATACCTGGCAAAAAGTTGAAAGGAACACATCGAAATACGACATTAAAACTCAGCGGCCATAGTACAAGGTCAGAGCTAATCCTCCACAAGCGTTGAGGTATAGAAGAAGAGAGTTTAGCTTAGCAGACTACATTCCGGAGGAAGGTGAAACAAGAACTACAGATAAGGCTAATAAGTTAGCTTCATCAGTCCATACTGTTGCGAAAGATCCGCTTGTAATAAGAAACAGCTTCTCTTTGCTGAGCTCTGAAGTAGTAACTAACAAGGAAAATATAAATGAAACCTTGATAGTCAGTAGTGGTGAAAAAGATCCCTTAAGCAAAGGTGACAATGTGAAGGCATGGTCTGTGTTGCAAGCTAAGGATGGTGCCAACAATAATGATAATGCATCTGTCAATACTACAGAAGAACTGTGCCAATCATATATTATTGATATCCCCTCTGCCACTGCAGTGAACATCTATGATGAATCTAACATGTGCGACGACAAAATAAGTAATAGAGGAAAAGGGAAGAAGGATAATAAAGAGAGAAATATTGTTGAAAATGTAAAAGAAATGAAAAGTAACAATTCTAATTGCATTGATCAAAATGACCTGCATCCTATTTTACTCGAACTGATGCCGACTGTTGGAGGTGTATGCAATAATGGAGAGAAAGCTATAGAGAAGATGAAATCTATTATTTTGGACAATCACGAGCAACAAAAACCAAAGAAAACGACCAGAATAATTTGGAGTCAACTGACAAAGGTTCTGCATTCTCTTCCCCTAACTTTCAACAGAAAAGCAATATTATAACAATAACTGAAAATAATACTGATGAGCGCAAAATCGAAAGTATGGAAAATTCCAAAGTTCCTCCTAAATACCCTTATGATCACTTGGTTCCTCCTAAAGCCTAATTATCTGAAATTGAGATTGAAGAATTTGCGAAAAGTTTCTCCGCGATCTCGGATGGAACATATGCAGGAAAAGCAAAAGAAGACTCACTCAGAAACAGACACTAATAGGAGCCCATGCCCTGTGACCAAGCTTATGACAAAGAAAGATGAAGAATTGAAGTTTAATCAATGATACAAAATATAGCGATTTGGAACGTACGGGGAGCGCATCAAGACTTCAAGCTTGATGCTTGCAAGAACCTGATTATCAAACACAACATTTGTATTTTGGCTATGCTGGAAACCAAATTAAATGCTACGCTAACGGAAAGAGCAGCGAGGTACATTAACTTCTCTTGGCTTATTATTCATAACTTGAACGATGCTGCATACGGTATAATTTGTATAATTTTTGACCCATACATACACAATCTCAACAAAGTAATATCCACTGATCAGTTAATACACTGTCGTAATGTTCACCTCCCAACAAACACTGCTTATTATATCACCTTTATTTATGCTGGGAATTCTCTGAATGCGAGAAATAATATGTATTCTATGTTACTTAATTTTAGGCAAAACTCCCACCTTTGGATTGTAAGTGGTGATTTTAACTCACGCTTACAGGTCAATGATAGGGTTGGTGGTAACCTAGTCGCATTAAATGAACTTATCCCCCAGAACACTGCTATACACGATAAAAAACTGATTGAAATTAAAGCCTCCGGTGTTGAATTTACTTGGAATAACAAGAAAATTGATGGACCGAGGACTTTCTCCAAGATTGATCACTCTTTTTGTACCTACACTCTTTAAATAGATGGCCTTCCATTCACAACCACATGCCACTTCCTAATATCTCTGATCACTCATCTCAAATTCTAACTTTGGGTGATCAAAGTTTTATTAGAAAGTCTTGTTTTAAAATCTTTAATACCTGGTTTAAGGAAGTTGACATTTATGATATTGTTAATACTTCTTGGAATCATACTAACTATGGTAACCCAATGTATGTTCTTCACAAAAAACATATTTTTCTTAAACACACTTTAAAATCCTGGGCTTCCGAAAGATTTGGTAGGGGATCAAAACTTTCCGATGTACTGGCTGAACACTTAGCTATTGTTCAAGCTGCCATGCTTAATGACTTAAGCAATCTGGCACATGCTGCTCTTGAAAGTGTATGCTCTGATAAATTAAAAAACGCTATGTACACGGAGGCTCTTATGAAACGCCAAAAGGCTAGAGTGCACTGGATTAAGGAAGGTGACAAGAATACTGCCTTCTTTCATAATGCTCTGAAAGCGAAACAAAAAAGAGAAAATATCTTTACGATTACGGATGATGATAATATTACGCGTAACACACAAGAATATATTCAGGTTGCTTTAATTAACTCATCATTATTTGGTAATGAGAATGATTTTTCTCCCTGTTTTGACCATGTTAACCCAAATATTTTACCTAAACTTAGTACTTATGATCGTGACTCCCTTAGATCCCTTGTGACGCACAACAAGATTAAAAAGCGATGTTTTCTTTAAACATAACATCTTGTGGAGGCCCCGACGGTTTCAATGCAAAATTCTACACTAAATGTTGGAACATTGTTGGTGAAGATGTCTGCAAAGCAATCGCTATTTTAAAAAAAAAATGCTAAGCTCATGAACTCTTACAATTCCACCATTTTGGCTTTAATTCCTAAAACTAAAAATGCTGATCATGTAAACGATTTTAGACCTATTGCATGTTGTAACACTATTTATAAATGCATCGCCAAGATTATAGCCAATAGGATTAAAAGTGTTCTTCCTAAGATTATTTCCCCTAATCAATCGATATTTCTCGCAAAAAGGAACATTCTAGATAACGTGCTAACTGCACATGAATTATTAAAAGGTTATAATAGGATTAATATTTCCCCTAGAGCTATGTTGAAACTTGACATAAAAAAAGCATTTGACACCTTACACTGGGATTTCATAATCAGAATATTAACATATATGAATTTCCCTGCTAACATGTTAGCATGGATTTATGAATGTCTTTCGACTGTCAATTTCTCCATTAATATTAACGGCACAAATGCAGGGTACTTTAAAAGCAAGATTGATATACGGCAAGGTGACCCTATGTCCGCATACATATTCATTTTAGTTATGGAATTATTAACAAAACTAATTGATGAAGCTGTTAGTAGTAATAACTTCAAGCTACATCCTAAATGTAATAATCCCCAAATTACTTCTCTTCTTTTTGCCGATGATCTTATTGTTTTTTGTACACCTGACAAAGATACCATGATCAACATTATGAGTATACCAGATAAATTTTATAAGATTACAGGTTTGCAAGTTAATCTTGCAAAATCAGAATTAAACATAGCGGGGATCACGGCTGAAGCAACTACTGAAATTTAGGTGATCACTGGTCTAAGCGTTAACCGCAACACCACTAACTACCTTGGTCTCCCTCTTATGACTTCTTGGATCACTACAGCTCAGTGCCTTCCATTGTACAATAAGATTACCAGCCGCATGAATTGTTGGTCGACAAGCTCGCTCTCTCAAGTAGGTAGACTCGTTTTAATTAAATCAGTTATAATTTCTATGCACTCTTATTGGACTAGAACATACATTCTGCCTCACAAATTGCTGAAAATGATAAGAACTGCTTTCACGAGATTTTTTTGGAAAGGGAATATTTACATTAAATACTCTGCCCCTATATCTTTTAAATTTATGGAAAGGCCGCTTAGAAAAGGCAGACTTGGTATATTAAACACCATAATTTGGAACAAAGTAGCCTTTATAAAACACATTGATAACATGCTTAATAACAATGATAGCATTTGGGTTGCATGGTCCAGAAAGCATATTATCTCTGGGTATGACTTTTGGACAATGGAACCCCCTTATAACTTAAGCTGGACAATGACCAACATATATAAATTAAGATCTGAAATTTTGCCTTTTTTCAAATAAGCATACCTCTTTGCAGGAGCTTCTCTTTAGTGAATAAAGCCCTGTTTATTACCTTCAACATTAATAAGTTCTCTCTTGCATTATTGTCCTTCGTCCACACCTTCCTTTGCCATTTGCAATTGGGCATCTCATCTATTCTACTAAGACAATTGTACATAAGCTTGATCTTGAACTTCTGGTCATTACTACCCCAAACAATATTATCAGTTTCACCACTCTCGATTTTAATGTTAAGTGCTTGCCTCCAAAGGATATTGACAGCAGCACAAGATGAATGCGAAAGACATATAGCATCATTTGAGATATAATCTCTAACTTTGCTAGTATTGTTGACGCTTGAAGCCATAAATTCAAGGTTAGAAAGAGCATCTCTTAAAATCAAGCCCCTCCGCAACCAAGGATCATCCCACACTTTTGCGTTGGACGTTGCAGTAACTTTAATTCGAAGAAAAGGCAGAATTTGATGTCGTTGTTTGAAGATACCATGCCAAATCCAACTGATGTTTTGCGGTTGCCTCATGGACCAAAAATTATTCTGTTTCACCACATAATGCTTAGACCATATTACCCATAAGCAGTTTTGTCGTTCAAGAAGTCGTTTATGTGCTTAGAGAAAGCCGCACTATTCCAGTTCTTCAAATTGACAAGGCCAAGCTGAAACACCCCACCTACGTTAGGGTCACTCACAAAGGGAATGCCCTAATTTCAGTGGAGGTTTATAAGTATAAGTCACAGATAAACACAAGACAGATATAAATACACATATTTTAAACAGCGGAAAACAACAGACTTTTATTTCATCAAATACGTGTTCATACAAAACATTCCCATAATTGTCTCATAACATTTCCCAAAACATTACATTCTCATAACTGTCTTGATTTTCAAAGAAGCATAAAAAACATAAATAAAGCCGCAAAATCCCCATAGTGATATCCAAAGCCATGATCCAAGCCCAAGAGATCCAAACCGTACATCTACTGTCTTGAAGCTTGTAAAGAGTCTGACTAAGCTGGGTTGTTTCCTCCCTGTGGACCTGGGGGGGGGGGACGAAAGAAAATAGAGTCAGACATAAAGCCTAAGTAAATCTAGTGACTTTTCAGTATGTGAATAAGAAAAGGGTATGATAGATATAAACTGAAAACAGGATAGTATCATAACTAGGGGAGTGTAGTCCAGAATCGAATATACTATCGCACCCACACTAAATCTCTGCATTTACTAGGATTATTCTAATTGGCACCCCATGCTGAGGGTGAAGTGATCCTTTTTGTTTTCTAAAGATCGGCTCCTACTCGCACATGTGTCATACGGCTCCCCCAAGAATTGTAGATACCTATGCTGGTCCCACCATAGGGTGTATCAAGACCCATGGTGGCGGCCCCGACACAAATTACTAGAAGACATAGGTTATACTACTGGTGCCCCCAATGCCCTGTTTGTCTGCTCCGGAGTGCGTGCACGACCGCACCCCGTTAGAACCTACACTGTGCACCCATCATTGTCGTTATTTGACCGCTTACAATCCGCCCAGTAATCGTGCCCCACCCTGCCTAGTCTCAGGGTACCATGATACCTAAATTGGGTTACTGCTGAAACGGGTCCCTCGTTACTAGGGTTTTCTAGTCAGACATGTTAAGTGGTTAAGTGTCTGTATATACCTAACCTCACCCACCAATACTTGTTAACATGTTGAATTTTGGTTAAGTGTTTTCAGTTGACTTCACCCTATCATCTGTCCTTAGCCTCTTAGAGCACCGGCCACTCACATTATACAGATATCGCTACGGTTACTGGATGTGCCGGTTGGTTCCGGGCAGGTTTACACCGTAGCTCAGTCTAACCTCGGGTCCTTATTGGGCTCAATGTTTAACCACCCACATTGGATAGGTATTGTTGTGACTACTGGACAACCGGGCGGGTCCGGGCAGGTTTACGTCACAACTCAATCCAACCTCGGGCTAAACATGTCGTATTTTCTAAATTTACATGTGACGGCCCGCCCCGCACCAACCGACATCTACTCCAATTGTGCGCTGTACACATGTCTAGTTGGCACGGAACGGTCGCCAAAGAGAAGAAAGAAAGAAGGTGAACCAAACCAAGAACCTGTAAAATGTCTCACAGCGCATGGAACAAAATATAATAATAACATAATTTTGACATAAACAGGCGAGACAGTGCATAAGCTGAAAACTAAACCAACATAGCAGCGGAAATCCAAATACAGCTTATTACAACTTTCAAAATACTGTCTCTAAAGCAAAAGAAAGCTAAAGCAAAAGAAAGCTAAAGCAAAAGAAAGCTAAAGCAAAAGAAAGCTAAAGCAAAAGATGCACTACTAATGCCCAAGTAGTGATCTTCAACAACACAGGGAGAATATATATAGATAATACGTGGGAGCCTCCTGCTCGTCTTCGGATCAGCTACTCGTGCATACCCTCCTACCTGTCTCTAGTCTGCTCGTGTGAGCACCCAGAGTAATAAGAAGAAACATAAAACTCTGGGTCAGACATCAGTCTGGTATGAGTGGTAGCAAGCATAAACAGAACAATAACAGGTATATTAGAGCATACCTGAACCTGGACCTCCAACCAAAGAGTTAGTACTACATACTGTACGATACTCTAGGATGCCACTAACATATGGTGTGTAAACATACGGGGGTGGGGTGTGCATGTCATAGTGATGGCAAGCAATCAAACATAGCAACCATCCTCACATCTCTCACTCAGTGCGTAAAGCATACGATGTCCATTTCTTCGATCACTAGACCTTTGAGGTAATGGCGGAACTCGACTTGTACGACTACTACTACCACCAAGCCTAACCCCGTGGGATCATGTCCAAACCTTTCAAATGACCCCACTTCATTGGTAAGTAGCTCTTTAGTCGTACCCAGACCACTGTGGGCTTCAGAATTCGTCCACATACCTCCCATACATAGTGATCCAAAGTCATAGACATCGACAACCCCTTTGCACATGTACCACAGCAAAGTCCAACTCATGAAGTCAACTCGTTGGTTCCCATCTGGATCCTGAGTCATTACTTCCAACTTGGACTACCTTTGCATCTCGGGTTTTGGTTTCCTCCTGTTTGGGTCGGTCAGTCAAGCACCTTTCATCCTGGTCGGTTTCCATCCTCCTTGGTCGGTGGTGATGTCCTCTTCTATTCGGGTCGGTCGGTCAAAAGACCCCCCTTGGTCGGTCATTCACCTCATACGGGGTCGGTCGGTCAAAACCCCCCTGGTCAGTCGGAAGTTGGAAGCTGAGTCGGTCGGTCCTCCTTCACCATTCCTGGTAGGTCGTTCTGGAGATGCCAGGGTCGGTCGTCCTCCTTCATTCCTGGTCGGTCGTTCGTCCTGGAGCTCGGGTCGGTCAAAACCCCCCCTGGTCGGTTATCTCGACCCCAAACCTGCACCATTTCAGCAAGCTATTTTCGCCTCTCGATGGCATTTTCGACCAATCTAACACTTCTAATCAATCACAAAGCATACCATACAGTTATAGAAACATAGAGAATCAACCACAAACACCAAAACAACAATTTAATCATAACAAAATGGATCAAACATTGCCAAAACCCCATATTTTCCCTTAATCCCTCTTAATCATGTCTAAGCATATAATTAGCAAAACTTATCCAAATTAGCCAAATTTCATATCAGAGGTCTAAAATATTATTTAAGAATTTCTGAATATTTTTCCAGATTTTAATCTTGCATAAATTCGCTAATTATCGCTAAACACCCCTTAATCCCCCAAAATCCAAGATTAGCAAAATTAGTCGAAATTAACCCAAATTCATATCAGAGGCATAAAATGATGTTTTCGAATTTTAGGAATTTTTCTAGATTTTTCTGAGCCATAATTTTGCTAATTCTCGCTAATTACCATAACTAGCCATAATTAGTGAAAAAGCAAGCTAATCACTCACCTTAGCCCCAAATAAAAACTTAGATCCGAAATAAATCTCTGATTTGGTGAAGATTCCAATGCCAAACAGCAGCTCTAATCTTGATTTGGTGTAGATCTCCCTTGATTTGATGTTGCTAATCTCTATCTTCAAGTTGCTAATGATTTGGAGGTGTTTTAGAGGATGGAGGCCATTTTTAGGGGTTTCAAGAGGTAAGTGGAGGATAGAAAACTGAAAATGAAATGAGACCCTAGCTCATTTCAGCCCCCATGTAACCCTAATCCTGAAATGGGTTATGGGCCCAATTGCTAACTACCCGGTTTAGCCCAATTATGCAGTTTTTCACTTTCCAAACCTTATTTCAGCCATATCTCCCAAACAGTAAGCCCGATTTTCACATGTGACCACTCTACGGAAAGGTAAACCACCATTCGAAGCCAATGGCAGTGGTTTCAGGTCAAAACTCCTTCCCAATCAAAAGTTTTGGACGAAACAAGATCAACTAGGGGCAAAACGGTCATTTAAAAATCGGCAAAAATCATGTACATTGGAAATGATCCCAATAGTCGTTTCCCAACTCTACATGACCATACGACTTAGTATGAGAAAGAAATAAATATTCTATGATCCTCCGATGCGTAGAACGCGGGTTGTTACATTCTCCCCCCCCCCCCCCCCCAAGAAATTTCACCCCCGAAATTCCCTGACCAAAACACACAAGGGTCCCGCATGCCTATCAGCCATAAAACAACAATCAAACATGCAAAACAAGCAGAACAAGTGTATCCTAGCATGCGGAATAACTAAATCGCAAGGAAAATCTTACCAGGCAAAGAGTTCTGGATGTGTCTTCCTAATGCTCTCCTCTGTCTCCCAAGTACAGTCATTTTCGTTCTCGCCCCACTGAATCTTGACTAGCTTCACCGCCTTCCTTCGAAGTTGCTTCGTATCATTCCCAACAATACGAATTGGCTTGCTGTTCCCAACCGCCTCGGGTTCTACTTCGAAGTCCTCTAACTAATCAGGTGAAATAGTCATATCTGGGTCGTGCATGAACTTCCTTAGTTGGGAAACATGAAATACGTTGTGAACTCCCGCTATCTTCTCTGGTAAGTCAACTCTATACGCCAAATTCCCAAATTGCTCGAGAACTGGGAATGGACCAACAAATCTTGGTGCTAACTTGCCTCTCCTGCCAAATCGGATCACGCTTTTTAATGGAGAAATCTTGACAAACACCAAGTCGCCAACGGAGAATTTTAAGTCTCTTCTCCTCTTATCAACATAACTCTTCTGCCTATCTTGGGCAGCCTTCATTCATTGCTGAATGATCTTAATCTTATCTAAAGTTTCTCTTATCACATCTGGTCCAAGCACAAACTTCTCACCGGTCTCTATCCAACATGATGGTGAGTTGCACGGTCTTCCGTACAAAGCTTCAAATGGAGCCATACCAATACTGGATTGATAACTATTATTATATGCAAACTCTACTAGATGCAAATGGTCATCCCATGATCCACCAAAATCCAATATACAAGCTCTCAAGAGGTCTTCCAATATACGATTCACCCTCTTTGTTTGACCTTCGGTTTGAGGATGATACGCGGTACTGAGATGTAATTCTGACCCTAGAGTCTCTTGTAAGCTCTTCCAAAATCCACTAGTAAACAACGGATCTCGGTCACTCACAATGCCTTTGGGTACTCCATGAAATCTCACTACCCACTTCATATACAGTTCTGCTAACTTAGCTGCAGTTCTATTCGATTTAACTGGTATAAACCTTGAACTCTTAGTCAATCGATCCACAATTACCCAAATGCTATCATGTCCTGATCTAGTCCTTGGTAAACCATCAATGAAATCCATTGAGACCTGTTCCCATTTCCATTCCGGAATTTCTAATGGTTGTAACAAACCATTATGCTTCTTTTGCTCGGCTTTAACTAGCTGGCAATTCATGCACTTGGATATAAACCTTCCAACGTCTCTTTTCATCCCTTCCCAGTAGTAAGTCTGCTTCATGTCTCGATACATCTTATTACCACCGGGATGTATGGTCAACCTTGAGTGATGACATTCTCTAAGCACTTCATCCCTCAAGCCATTTACGTTGGGTACAACTAGTCTTCCATTCTTTCGAAGCCATCCTTCTCGATCAAGCCCATACAGAGTCATCTCCTTACTGATTCCCGTCCCTAACTTGGAGATGATTTCTAATAGGTTAGGATCGTCCTTCTATCTGGAACCAATCCGCTAAATCAAAGTGGGTCTGATCGTCAAACTAGCTAACGACTCTGGATCTAATTCGCATTTTGGTCTGAAATCGTACCCTGCGATATATTCCAGTTGCTTCCATCAAGAAACATAGCCCCTAAGCTGGCATGTCTCCTACTCAAGGCATCGGCTACCGCATTTCCCTTACCAGGTGTATATGCGATATCAAAGTCATAAGAAGCCAAGAACTCTAACCATCTCTGCTGATGGAGATTCAGATCCTTCTGAGAGAAAAGATACTTTAACGATTTATGATCGGTAAACAACTCGAATATTTCTACCAAGAGGTAATGTCTCTACATTTTCAGCGCAAACACGATCGCTGCCAATTCTAAATCATGGGTAGGATATCTTTTCTCATGCGGCTTTAGCTGCCGACTAGCATAAGCTACAACCCTACCTTCTTGCATCAATACTGCACCTAGTCCGGTACCACAAGCATCCGTGTATACCATCATCTCTTCATTCCCCTTATGAATGACTAACATTGGCACACGCGTCAACTTTTCTTTTAGACTCTTGAATGCATTTTCACACACTCCGTCCCAGACGATGGCTTGATTCTTCTTGGTCAACTGAGTCAACGGTGCCGCTGTCTTGGAGAAGTCTTTGATAAACTTACGATAATATCCAACTAACCCCAAGAAACTTCTTACGTCTGTTGCCTTCTTGGGCGTAGACCAGTCCTGTACCGTAGCCACCTTCGCAGGGTCCATGGCAATACCATTCTCTGAAACAACATGGCCCAAGAATCTCACTTCCCTCCTCCAGAAGTGACACTTAGAAAACTTCGCTTTCAATTGGTGTTTTCTCAACACCTCCAACACTATCCTCGGATGTTCCTTGTGTTCTTTCTCTGTCCTTGAGTAAACCAAGATATCATCCACGAACACAAGAACAAACTTATTCAAATGATCCCTGAATACCCTATTCATAAGATCCACAAAGTATGCTGGTGCATTGGTCAACCCAAATGGCATGACCAACCACTCATAAAATCCAGATGGCGTCCTAAATGCCGTTTTAGCTATACTATCAGCTGCTACACGGAGCTGATGAAATCCTGTCGCGAGGTCCAACTGGGAGAACACTCTTGCTCCTTCCAGTTGATCAAAAAAATCATCTATTCTCCGTAGAGGATACTTATTCTTCTTCGTCACCTTATTCAACTAGCGATAGTCCACACACAAACGAAGGGAACCATCTGCCTTAGTGGCAAACACAACTGGTGCTCCCCACTCGGAAAAACTTCTTCTAATAAATCCCTTCTTTAAAAGATCGCTAACTTGCACCCCGAGCTCTCGCTTCTCTCTTGGTGCCATACGACGAAGTAGCATCACTATAGGTCAGGCATCTTTCACTAAATCAATACGAAACTCAATCTCTCGGTGTGGCGGAAGTCCGGTCACTTCCTCGAAGACGTCCGGATACTGGCCAACCACGGGCACATCTGACAACTCATCATGCAGGATGTCGAGGGAATTTACAAAAATAGCCATTACCCCATCACTAGGTAGACTACCAAGCACTACCCTCCGCCCATCGTCCGCTCTAACTGTCACCAAAAAGCCCTCATAGTCTACCACCACCCCGTATCTTTGGAGCCAATCGACTCCCAAAATAATGCCATACCCAGTAAAGCCTAGTACAAAGCAATCACAAGCAAACATACATCCATGACTCGATAGAACCAAATTACGACAAATCATGCTAAGGCTAGTTGAAACACCAATCGAGTTCGTCACAACCAAAGGTCTATCGACTATCTCGGGTTCCAGTCCCAACCTATCTACCAGGTCACTAGTTATGAAGGAACGGGAAGCCCCGGTATCAAAAAAACTCGAACAGGTACATCAGAAATAGAAAGCATACCTTGAATGATGACATTCTTTCCTTTCTCCGCCGCAGTTGGGGCATTCGACGAAGAAGGAACGACACTAATAGCATATGCTTTCACAATCTGATTCTCTTTCAAAGGTTGTGGACACTTGTCTTTATAATGTCCCACTTGGCCACAGTTGAAGCACTTCTTTTCCGCTGGCTTGGCCCGACATTCCTTAGCATAATGGCCTTTCTTACCACAGTTGAAGCAATCAACATCTTTCTTACTCTTTTTCTGGCCATCCTTGGACTGATTCTGCTTCCTCTTATTATGAGAGTTATTCTTGCCTCCACCGCCTGCTTGCGGCTTTGGCCCTTCTGCAGATGCAGTAACAACCCCAGTCTTCGGCTTAGGGTAAAGACTCTCTGAGCTCAAAGTTTTTCCAACAATCGACTCAAACGTCTCATCGATGTGGTTAATAAGCTTTTCCCCCAAGTATCCATCCAAACCAGTAATGAACTTCTCATTCTTCTTCTCAGGATTATTGATAAGAGATAATCCATACTTCGACAATGTGTCGAACTCAGCAATATAGTCTGAGATTGCCCTACCATTCTGTTTAAGCTCCAAGAACTTCCTAAACAACTCTGACTTCTGAGCAGCTGGGATAAACTTGTCGCTAAAGCGAGCCTTAAACTGATCCCAAGTGACTTGATCTTCTGGGGTGGCTGTCCTAATAGCATTCCACCAATTCATCGCTCGCCCTTGCAGCTGACGAGACACAAGCCTTCTCTTCATCGCATCCTCGATACCCAAATCATCGAAGATACGATCGCAGCTATCCAGCCAATCCTGAACATCCATGGCCGACTCCGTTCCTTGGAACGGCTTCCCACCAAGGTTAGTATAATCCTTGCTAAGCTTGGCGAAATCGACCCTAGGCGCCTACACGGCTACACCACCTTCATTGGCAATATTAGGAGCCGCTCTCTGAATATCCACAAGCATCTCTCTCATGAGGTTAGTAAACATAGCCCTCATGTCAGGGGCATTCCCATTTTTGGCCCCTCTGCTAGCACCTCTCGTTCCTCGGCTCATCGTCAAATCTGTAAAGAGGAAACGATTAACCATCTCCATAGTGGTGCCAGTGCAGTACGACTTCATCCTTATACTACTAATAGTATATATATAGCTTTTGAAAACCAAAGTAATCACAAATACGCACTCTCATATACGTACTATCTCTCCCTAGTGTCTTTCCCTAGGTGAACTACACAACCTAGAGCTCTGATACCAAATGTGACGGCCCCCCGCACCAACCGACATCTACTCCAATTGTGCGCTGTACACATGTCCAGTTGGCACGGAATGGTCGCCAAAGAGAAGAAAGAAAGAAGGTGAACCAAACAAAGAACTTGTAAAATGTCTCACAGTGCATGGAACAAAATATAATAATAACATAATTTTGACATAAACAGGCGAGACAGTGCATAAGCTGAAAACTAAACCAACATAGCAGCGGAAATCCAAATACAGCTTATTACAACTTTCAAAATACCATCTCTAAAGCAAAAGAAAGCTAAAGCAAAAGATGCACTACTAATGCCCAAGTAGTGATCTTCAACAACACAGGGAGAATATATATAGATAATACGTGGGAGCCTCCTGCTCGTCTTCGGATCAGCTACTCGTGCATACCCTCCTACCTGTCTCTAGTCTGCTCGTGTGAACACCCAGAGTAATAAGAAGAAACATAAAACTCTGGGTCAGACATCAGTCTGGTATGAGTGGTAGCAAGCATAAACAGAACAATAACAAGTATACTAGATCATACCTGAACCTGGCCCTGCAACTAAAGAGTTAGTACTATATACTGTACAATACTCTAGGATGCCACTAACATATGGTGTGTAAACATACGGGTGTGGGGTGTGCATGTCATAGTGATGGCAAGCAATCAAACATAGCAACCATCCTCACATCTCTCACTCAGTGCGTAAAGCATACGATGTCCATTTCTTCGATCACTAGACCTTTGAGGTAATGACGGAACTCGACTTGTACGACTACTACTACCACCAAGCCTAACCCCGCGGGATCATGTCCAAACCTTTCAAATGACCCCACTTCATTGGTAAGTAGCTCTTTAGTCGTACCCAGGCCACTGCGTGCTTCAGAATTCATCCACATACCTCCCATACATAGTGATCCAAAGTCATAGACATCGACAACCCCTTTGCACACGTCCCGCAGCAAAGTCCAACTCATGAAGTCAACTCGTTGGTTCCCATCTGGATCCTGAGTCATTACTTCCAACTTGGACTACCTTTGCATCTCGGGTTTTGGTTTCCTCCTGTTTGGCTCGGTCAGTCAAGCACCTTTCATCCTGGTCGGTTTCCATCCTCCCTGGTCGGTGGTGATGTCCTCTTCTATTCGGGTCGGTCGGTCAAAAGACCCCCCCTTGGTCAGTCATTCACCTCATACGGGGTCGGTCGGTCAAAACCCCCCTGGTCGGTCGGAAGTTGGAAGCTGAGTCGGTCGGTCCTCCTTCACCATTCCTGGTCGGTCGTTCTGGAGATGCCAGGGTCGGTCGTCCTCCTTCATTCCTGGTCGGTCGTTCGATGCCAGGGTCGGTCGTCCTGGAGCTCGGGTCGGTCAAACCCCCCCCCCGGGTCGGTTATCTCGACCCCAAACCTGCACCATTTCAGCAAGCTATTTTCGCCTCTCGACGGCATTTTCGACCAATCTAACACTTCTAATCAATCACAAAGCATACCATACAGTCATAGAAACATAGAGAATCAACCACAAACACCAAAACAACAATTTAATCATAACAAAATGGATCAAACATTGCCAAAACCCCATATTTTCCCTTAATCCCTCTTAATCATGTCTAAGCATATAATTAGCAAAACTTATCCAAATTAGCCAAATTTCATATCAGAGGTCTAAAACATTATTTAAGAATTTCTGAATATTTTTCCAGATTTTAATCTTGCATAAATTCGCTAATTATCGCTAATCACCCCTTAATCCCCCAAAATCCAGGATTAGCAAAATTAGTCGAAATTAACCCAAATTCATATCAGAGGCATAAAATGATGTTTTCGAATTTTAAGAATTTTTCTAGATTTTTCTGAGCCATAATTTTGCTAATTCTCGCTAATTACCATAACTAGCCATAATTAGTGAAAAAGCAAGCTAATCACTCACCTTAGCCACAAATAAAAACTTAGATCTGAAATAAATCTTTGATTTGGTGAAGATTCCAATGCCAAACAGCAGCTCTAATCTTGATTTGGTGTAGATCTCCCTTGATTTATTGTTGCTAATCTCTATCTTCAGGTTGCTAATGATTTGGAGGTGTTTTAGAGGATGAAGGCCATTTTTAGGGTTTTCAAGAGGTAAGTGGAGGCCAGAAAACTGAAAATGAAATGAAACCCTAGCTCATTTCAGCCCCCCTATAACACCAATCCCGAAATGGGTTATGGGCCCAATTGCTAACTACCCGGTTTAGCCCAATTATGCAGTTTTCACCTTCCAAACCTTATTTCAGCCATATCTCCCAAACGGTAAGCCCGATTTTCACATGTGACCACTCTACGGAAAGGTAAACCACTATTCGAAGCCAATGACAGTGGTTTCAGGTCAAAACTCATTCCCAATCAAAAGTTATGGACAAAACAAGATCAGCTAGGGGCAAAACGGTCATTTAAAAATCGTCAAAAATCATGTACATTGGAAATGACCCCAATAGTCGTTTCCCAACTAAACATGACCATACGACTTAGTATGAGAAAGAAATAAATATTCTACGATCCTCCGATGCGTAGAACGCGTGTTGTTACATTACATTTCACCATTCAATTTAATATGTAAATGTCATGTTCTTTATTTTTGGGTATAACAATTTATACCGCTAAAATGTCACAGTCGTTGGCATGTGCCAGACATGCCATCACATATATTTTTATCATGTTTTACACCCAACGCTATTACCCCTGTTTGTACGTACTAATGTTGGGCTCGACACAATTCAGCCCAACTTGATAAACGTGAGAAAAAGGGGAAATCAAGAACATGTAATATTTCTATGATACATAAAAGGGGTGTGGCGCATGAACTTGCAATTTAGCGCTTCAACTAACATGAATAATGGGTCATGTGCACTTGCATTCAAATAGGCATACAACTAAATAAGTGTCACATAGGATGGCATATTTAGATTTATACAAACTTGGATTTAAACATATTTAACTTGGCATAATGTCAAACACAAAACTAGCATGTTGTATATTCACCAAAAATGTCCAGATCTAACATCTAGTCATATAGCCTATTTCAACATGAAACTTGCATAGTTTATGTAACCCAAACGATACTTAATCATAGATCCAATCATATTTATAATGAACATGAGATGTATACATAGATTTTGAATCAAAAAGGTTTCCAATCTAGCACATGTTTACATAAGTCTTAATTCAGACTTAAAGGATGTATATAATCCATGCTATCACATAAACATAAAGGGATCTAATCCTAGATTTTGCCACAAACTTGCAAGTATTATTAATTTCATATATAATTGTCCAATATACTTGCATCAGCCAATTTATGCCACAAAGATCAATACACAAAATCATGATAGAATCATTACAATACACAGAATTTACATCATTAAGCAATAATACAATTCTATTCTCAATTACATCGATTCACATCACAATTTTTATTCATATTCTGAAAGATCACTATACTTACAACGTGTGATGAAATCTTGTTTTCTGATTTCTGTGTTCTGATTTGGAGATGCTCTCCTTTGGGAAGCAACGTTGTGTTGATTAATTGGATTAAGCTTTAGTTTGATTCGTCCCTCCCTTGAAGGCTACGCTCAACTCCTTCCCGGCAGCATGACGACTCCAATCTATTTTTTTATATGAATTTTAGTTGAGTCCTAGGGTGTATATATATAGTTTTCAAACTGTTTTGAGCCGTCAGATGAAGCCAGGAGGAATTCAGACCGTACAGAGCCGTAGAAATTCGAGCCAAGGCCCGACCTAGCCAGCCAGGTCGACCAGGCAGGTCGACACCCAGGTCGACTGCATGGTCGACCTGAGGGGGACCAGGTCGACTGCCCAGTCGACTCTGTGGTCGACCTGGTCACTGGGCGGAAATTTCCCAGCCCAGCCCAGTTTGAGCTAATTTTTCGAATTTCGAATTCGAACTAAGCTGTTTTAAATTTTAAATTTTATTCTGAAACTTCCGAAGGTCATAACTCCTTCATACGGAATCTGATTCACGCAAACTCATACTCTATCTCAACCAGAATTCCGAGACGAACGCAATGGCGTAAGCCATTTCCCTTAATTCTTTAATTTAGAATTAATTATACTTTAATTTATGAATTTTAATGTTATAGAATTCGCAGGGTGTTACATTCTCCCCCCTCTTAAAAGGATTTCGTCCCCGAAATTTTCAAGTTAGGAAGAATGTATATCTTATCATCCAATCGTCCATCTATTCAACCAACAAATACAGGTGTCCATTGTCCTTAAAGAATTCTAATGCTTCATAATCATATGCATAGTGTGTGTGTATATGTCCTTATCTAATGCGAAAATCAGGCGGTCTACTGATTCAGTTGACCTCCTTAATGCGAATCATGTAAGTGTCATGAATCCATTATGTATGCAAATTTTTCCTACTCATAATTCTACATGAGTGCACAACTATCCATACAAATGCGACAACCATATGACAGCATACTCAATTTCAACCACATATAAATGAGAATACATATATGCATATGCAATATGAAGTGGCTGAGCCGATCTAAAACCTAGGGTGTGTGTGTATATGCATCCACGAGCAACCACTAGCAATCACTAGCAACCACTTGCAGCCATCATCCATAACATGTTTTCAAATACATGTTTGCATCCATTTGTTTTCTACCTAAGGAGTTAGAAAAAGGACCGAGGAGATATACCTAAAAAGATAGATAAAGCATAACTTAAGGAAAAAGAGAGATCAAAGATGTACCCTCAAAAAGAAAAGGGCAGGCGGCGCGTATTCTGTCCTCAGTTTCCCAAGTCGCGTCTTCCTCGGCGTCACTCCACTGAACTTTGACGAGCTTGACTTCGCGGTTGCGTAGCTTTTTCACATCAGTTCCTAAGATGCGTGTTGGAACTCTTCTCACAGTTGCTTCACGTTCCACTTCAACTTCTTCTAGAATGCTAGGCTCCACTATTTCAGCAGACTCGTGTAAACACTTCCGGAGGTGAGAAACATGAAAGACGTTGTGAACTCCGGCCAGTCTCTCGGGTAACTCTAATCTATAGGCCATCTTCCCAACCTTCTTGATGATAGGAAACGATCCTACAAATCTCGGTGCTAGCTTTCCTGTGGATCCAAAGTGAACGACGTTTCTTAAAGGAGATACCTTAAGAAAAACTCTGTCCCCAATCTCAAACTTAAGGTCGGTCCTTCTCTTGTCGGCGTAGGATTTCTGTCTATCTTTGGCTGTTTTCATCTGTCTTCGTATCAAGTCCACTTTCTCTGAAGTCTCTCTAATCATGTCTGGTCCAAGAATAATCTTATCTGTAGACTCCCACCAACAAGTTGGTGATTTGCACGGTCTTCCATACAAGGCTTCGAAGGGTGCCATGCCTATGGTAGCTTGGAAGCTGTTGTAACCAAATTCCACTAAAGGAAGGTGATCCCCCCATGTCCCTCCAAAGTCAAGAACGCAAAGTCTTAAAAGATCCTCTAAAACTCTATTCACCCTTTCCGTCTGGCCATCGGTCTGAGGGTGATAGGCCGTGCTTAAACATAACCGTGTGCCTACAGCTTCTTGCAGACTCCGCCAAAACTCGCTTGTGAAGATAGGGTATCGGTCACTAACAATGCTGGAGGGTATCCCATGGAGTCGAACTATCTCATTAAGGTAAAGAGATGCTAGAGATGAGGCCGTCCTTCTACTTTTGACATGTAAAAAGTGCGCTCTTTGTAAGCCTATCCACTATTACCCAAATGCTAGTATTGCCCCTTCTTGACTTAGGCAGACCATCAACGAAGTCCATTGAAATGTTATCCCACTTCCACTGTGGGATCTCTAGGGGATGAAGTAGTCCTCCAGGCTTTTTCTGTTCCGCTTTGACCTGTTGGCATACCATACACTTAGAAACGAAATCTGCCACGTCCTTCTTCATGTCGTTCCAAAAGAAAACTCTCTTCATGTCCTTGTACATTTTGTCTCCGCCTGGCTGTATTGTCATCTTGGAACGATGTGCTTCCTCGAAAACCTGTTTTACCAGCTCCCTTGCTTGTGGGACGCATAGCCTTCCATCGCGTCTTAGCCAGCCTTTATTATCGATAGAGTATCTACTGAGGTGACTAGAAGTCTCACCCCTAATTAGTTTATCAACCACTTCTACTAGCTGAGGGTCTTCACGTTGTGCAGTCCCTATTGTATCCAAAAGAGTAGGGCGCAATTCAAGAGATGCTAGCAAACCCGGTACGAAATCAGAGGAGGGCCTAAAGTTAAAACTGGCTATATACTCTAAGCTTTGCCTTTCTACAAAGAGTGGGCTTAGGGTCAGCTTCTTTCTACTCAAGGCATCTACTGCTACATTGCCCTTGCCCGGAGTATAGGAAATTTCAAAGTCATACGAGGCAAGAAACTCCATCCATCTCTGTTGCCTCAAATTAAGATCTTTCCGCGAAAAAAGATATTTCAACGATTTATGGTCAGTGTAAAGTTCGAACTTCTCACCTAGGAGATAATGGCGCCAAGACCTAAGTGCAAAGACGATGGCGGCTAACTCAAGATCGTGGGTCGGGTAGTTCTTTTCATGAACTTTCAATTGTCTTCCACCATAAGCTACTACCATCCCTTCTTGCATCAAAACAGCGCCTAGCCCTGTCCCGCATGCATCTGTGTAAACTGTGAACATCTTGCTTCCATCTGGCAGAGTCAGGACTGGGGCTGTTGTAAGAGCCCTTTTCAGGCGTTGGAAAGCCAACTCGCAATCCAAGTCCCAAGTGAACACTAGATTCTTCTTTGTTAGCCTTGTGAGTGGAGCTGAGATTTTCGCAAAATCCCTTATGAACTTTCGGTAGAAACCTACTAGCCCTAGAAAACTTCGGACTTCAGTTGCGTTCCTTGGTGCCTTCCAGTCTTGCACCGCAACTACCTTCGCGGGGTCCATGGCCAACCCTTCTTTAGATACTACATGCCCAAGAAATCTTACATCTCCCCTCCAAAAGTGGAATTTTGAAAATTTTGCCTTTAGCTGATGTGATCGGAGAGTATCCATGATTTCTTTCAGATGTTGAGCATGCTCTTCCTCATTCTTAGAAAAGATCAAGATATCGTCTATGAAGACAACCACAATTTTGTTGAGGAATTCTCTGAACACTCTGCTCATGAGGTCTACGAAATAAGCGGGTGCGTTTGTCAAGCCGAAAGGCATGACAAGCCATTCGAAGAAACCGTCTGGGGTTATGAACGCCGTTTTATCAATGCTATCTTCAGCTACTCTTAGCTGATGGAACCCAGTTGCCAGATCAAGTTGGGAGAAAACCGACGCATCTACAAGATGATCAAACAAATCGTCGATTCGGGGAAGAGGGTGTCTATTTTTCTTGGTCAATTTATTTAACTCCCTATAGTCGACGCAGAGGCGAAGCGAACCGTCTGCTTTGGTTGTGAACACCACTGGAGCACCCCATTCCGAAATGCTCCGTCTAATGAACCCCTTCTCGAGAAGTTCTTTAACCTGCTTACTAAGCTCCTTTCTTTCCTTTGGAGCCATATGTCTGACAGGTAAAGCTACGGACTTTGCATTATCCACAAGATAGATGCAGAAGTCTATTTCCCGCTTCGGAGGTAAGCCTTTCACCTCCTCAAAGACATCCGGATATTCCCGGAATACTCTAACCGACTGCAAGCTCTCAACAGAAGCATCAAGCGACTCTAGATAACTAAGCATAACAGCATTCAAAGGATTACAGGAAATTTCTAGAGTGTTACCAAGCTGAGTCAAGAGTCTAACTACTCTTTTCTCACAATCAAGAATGGCACCATTACTGGATAACCAGTCCATGGCTAAGATCAAACCATATCCCGAGAAGCCCAAAACAAAGGCATTACAACTAAACCCAACGCTGAGAATAGAGATTTTCAAACCCAAACAAACCATTGACAAATAAGCGGAGCCCCCAATTGGGTTTGAAACTACTAAGGGATCCTCAACCATACTAGTGTCTAGATGTAAAGATTCTACTAAAGCAGATGAAATAAAGGAGTGTGATGCACCAGAGTCAAAAAGTGTGCGAACTGGATGATCATAAAGATAGACTACACTTTCTACAGAAATATTACTACCTCGTTCCTGTGGAGGTGCTGTCAGAGCATGAACTTGACCCCCTGAAGTAGATCCAGCTTTCTGTCCCTGCCCTCTCTTCTTTGGGCAGTCCTTAGCTTGGTGCCCAATCTCTCCGCAATGAAAGCAACCACCCGTCTTTGCCTTCTTCTTCCGGCAGTCTTTCTCTATATGTCCAACTATGCCACAGAAATTGCACTTTCTCCTCTCACGGGACTTCTTGTTCTTTCCTCCTTTCTTAAAGTATTTCTTCTTAGCCTGTAAACCTTCTTTCTTTTCCTCCGCCTTAGTCTCTTTCTTGTCGTGGTCTTCCTCATGTAGCAATGCCATGTCCACCAAACTTTCATAAGTTTCTCCTTTGGATACATGGGTCATAGCAAGGCTTTGTAGAGGCTCATTCAGACCTTTGACGAAGCGAAGCGCCTTCTTGTGTTGGGTATTTACTAAGTCCAGCCCAAATCTGGCCAACTGATTAAACTGATTGATGTACTCCCTGATCATCATGCTTCCCTGTTTAAGAGTTAGGAACTTCTCCACTTGCAGGGTTATTTCAGCTTGGGAGAGGAATTTCAACTCGAACCTTGTCCTGAAATCTTCCCATGTTTCTACTGCCCTCTGAGCATTAGTGATCTCCCACCAATAGGAAGCTTCATCTTTGAGTAACCACACTGCTAGCTGTATCTTTGGCCTGTCATCAACTCTGAAGATGTCAAACAGATCCTCGGTCTCCTTTAGCCAGTTTCTTGCCCCTACAAAGGGCTCAGTTCCATGGAAGTCCTTTCCACCCATAGACTTGAAGTCTCTACATGTTTTGGCAAAGGCATTTCCAAGGGGAGGATTAGGAGGAGGAGGAACCTGTGCCACTAGAGGAGGAAGGATATCTGCCGGGCCCGCGCCATTGGCGGCCCTAGCTTCCAAGAATCTCCTAAACCAGCCGGGTATCGGTACTCCTTCAGGAAGGTTAAGGTCTCCAGACATGCTGAAATAGAAAGGAAAGATTCAAAACGAAGGACAGAGAGAGATAATACACATGGCTTTGGGGGATCATGCCTTTTAAAATATAACACTTTTTCTTAAAGAATGCTTCTTTAAACTTTCTTTTGAAAACAATTTCAAAATTTTTATCTCATCTGGTAAACCTATGCTCTGATACCAAGTGAAACACCCCACCTACGTTAGGGTCACTCACAAAGGGAATGCCCTAATTTCAGTGGAGGTTTATAAGTATAAGTCACAGATAAACACAAGACAGATATAAATACACATATTTTAAACAGCGGAAAACAACAGACTTTTATTTCATCAAATACGTGTTCATACAAAACATTCCTATAATTGTCTCATAACATTTCCCAAAACATTACATTCTCATAACTATCTTGATTTTCAAAGAAGCATTAAAAAACATAAATAAAGCAGCAAAATCCCCATAGTGATATCCAAAGCCATGATCCAAGAAAAAGAGATCCAAACCATACATCTACTGTCTTGAAGCTTGTAAAGAGTCTGACTAAGCTGGGTTGTTTCCTCCCTGTGGATCTGGCGGGGGGGGGGGGGGAATGAAAGAAAAGAAGACGAAATAAAATAGAGTCAGACATAAAGCCTGAGTAAATCTAGTGACTTTTCAGTATGTGAATTAGAAAAGGGTATGATATATATATAAACTGAAAACAGGATAGTATCATAACTAGGGGAGTGTAATCCAGAATCGAATATACTATCGCACCCACACTAAATCTCTGCATTTACTAGGATTATTCTAACTGGCACCCCATGCTGAGGGTGAAGTGATCCTTTTTGTTTTCTAAAGATCGGCTCCTACTCGCACATGTGTCATACGGCTCCCCTAAGAATTGTAGATACCTATGCTGGTCCCACCATGGGGTGTATCAAGACCCATGGTGGCGGTCCCGACACAAATTACTTGAAGACATAGGTTACACTACTGGTGACCCCCAGTGCCATGTTTGTCTGCTCCGGAGTGCGTGCACGACCGCACCCCGTTAGAACCTACACTGTGCACCCATCATTGCCGGTATTTGACCGCTTATAATCAGCCCAGTAATCGTACCCTACCCTGCCTAGTTTCAGGGTACCATGATACCTAAATTGGGTTACTGCTGAAACGGGTCCCTCGTTACCAGGGTTTACTAGTCAAACATGTTAAGTGGTTAAGTGTCTGTATATACCTAACCTCACCCACCAATACTTGTTAACATGTTGAATTTTGGTTAAGTGTTTTCAGTTGACTTAACCCTATCATCTGTCCTTAACCTCTTAGAGCACCGACCACTCACATTAGACAGATATCGCTACGGTTACTGGATGTGCCGGTTGGTTCCGGGCAGGTTTACACCGTAGCTCAGTCTAACCTTGGGTCCTTATTGGGCTCAATGTTTAACCACCCACATTGGATAGGTATTGTTGTGACTACTGGACAGCCGGGCGGGTCCGGGCAGGTTTACGTCACAACTCAATCCAACCTCGGGTTAAACATGTCGTATTTTCTAAATTTACATTTCACCATTCAATTTAATATGTGAATGTCATGTTCTTTATTTTTGGGTATAACAATTTATACCGCTAAAATGTCACAGTCATTGGCATGTGCCAAACATGCCAACACATATATTTTTATCTTGTTTTACACCCAACGCTATTACCCCCGTTTGTACGTACTAATGTTGGGCTCGACCCAATTCAACCCAACTTGATAAACGTGAGAAAAAGGGGAAATCAAGAACATGTAATATTTCTATGATATATAAAAGGGGTGTGGCGCATGAACTTGCAATTTAGCGCTTCAACTAACATGAATAATGGGTCATGTGCACTTGCATTCAAATAGGCATACAACTAAATAAGTGTCACATAGGATGGCATATTTAGACTTATACAAACTTAGATTTAAACATATTTAACTTGGCATAATGTCAAACACAAAACTAGCATGTTGTATATTCACCAAAAATGTCCAAATCTAACATCTGGTCATATCGCCTATTTCAACATGAAACTTGCATAGTTTATGTAACCCAAACGATACTTAATCATAGATCCAATCATATTTATAATGAACATGAGATGTATACATAGATTTTGAATCAAAAAGGTTTCCAATCTAGCACATGTTTACATAAGTCTTAATTCAGACTTAAAGGATGTATATAATCCATGCTATCACATAAACATAAAGGGATCTAATCCTATATTTTGCCAAAAACTTGCAAGTATTATTAATTTCATATATAATTGTCCAATATACTTGCATCAGCCAATTTATGCCACAAAGATCAATACACAAAATCATGATAGAATCATTTCAATACACAGAATTTACATCATTAAGCAATAATACAATTCTATTCTCAATTACATCGATTCACATCACAGTTTTTATTTATATTCTGAAAGATCACTATATTTATAACGTGTGATAAAATCTTGTTTTCTGATTTCTGTGTTCTGATTTGGAGATGCTCTCCTTTGGGAAGCAACGTTGTGTTGATTAATTGGATTAAGCTTTAGTTTGATTCGTCCCTCCCTTGACAGCTACGCTCAACTCCTTCCCGGCAGCATGACGACTCCAATCTATTTTTTTATAAGAATTTTAGTTGAGTCCTAAGGTGTATATATAGAGTTTTCAAACTGTTTTGAGCCGTCAGATGAAGCCTGGAGGAATTCAGACCATACAGAGCCGTAGAAATTCGAGCCAGGGCCCGACCTAGCCAGCCAGGTCGACCAGGTAGTTCGACTGGCAGGTCGACACCCAGGTCGACTGCACGGTCGACCTGGGGGGACCAGGTCACCTGCCCAGTCGACTCTGTGGTCGACCTGGTCACTGGGCGGGAATTTTCCCGCCCAACCCAGTTTGAGCTAATTTTTCGAATTTCGAATTCGAACTGAGCTATTTTAAATTTTAAATTTTATTCTGAAACTTCCGAAGGTCATAACTCCTTCATAAGGAATCCGATTCACGCAAACTCGGACTTTATATCAACCAAAATTCCAAGACGAACGCAATGGCGTAAGCCATTTCCCTTATTTCTTTCATTTAGAATTAATTATACTTTAATTTATGAATTTTAATGTTATAGAATTCACAGGGTGTTACACAAGCCCTACTTTACACAATGTTTTTTCGACTTTGTCAAATGCAATGGGCGAGAGATATCTCCCATCAACCTTTCCCTTCCATAGATACCGCATGAAGGTTGTACGTATCATAGAGATTAGCTTGTTTGGTAATATGAAGGTCCTCGACCAGTATACATGCATTGAGAATGCGGCTGATTTAATAAGCGTTTACCTTCCCGCTTGGCTCAAAAGCTTTAAATCCAATAGTTAAGGCGAGCGGTGATTTTGCTGAAAAGAGGTAGGCATTGTGACACGATAACTTTATCGGACGTCAGAGGAAGGCCTAGATAATTGAAAGAATTATTATCATTGATCATGCCAGTTTTACATTGCAATTCTTGAATTTGGTTATCCATAAGCCCAAAAAGTTTCTTATTGGATTTGTTCATGTTCACTTTTAGTCCTGTCATTACATAGAAGGCTTCCAAAGTTTCAAATATCATATTAACAGTTTGCATGTCAGGGTAACAGAATATAACAAGATTGTCCGAAAACATAAGTGACGTGATTCTTGGATGTTGGCACATTAGATGCAGTTGAAACTGATTGCTTATAATGTTTTGATTAAACATTTGTGTAAGTAACTCCATAACAGCAATGAACAGATAAGCTGAGATGGGATCGCCTTGCCTAATCCCATGTTTACTCCCGAAAAAGACAACTGCAGCTCCGTTAAGAATTATTGAGAAATGCGCAGTGGAGATACAGGAATAAATCCAAGATATAAAGTGCGCTGGAAAATTCATGAAATCCAAAATTCATATGATTGCGTCCCATTGCAACATGTCGAAAGCTTTCATGATGTCTAGTTTGAACATAGCTCTAGGAGTTGCATTCTTGCTATTGTAACCATTCAATAATTCGTGCGACACGAGGACATTATCAAGTATGTCTCTGCCCGGCAAGAAAGCGGCTTGGTTCGAGGATATAATGGAAGGTAGGACTTTCTTGAGTCTGGAAGTAATGATCCTGGAAATGCATTTGTATATAGTATTGCAGCAAGCTATCGGTCTGAAGTCATAAACTCTAGATGCATTCTTAACTTTAGGAATTAAGGCTATATTTTTGGTGTTGTAGGACTGGAACATCTTTGCCTTCAAGAAGAAAAACTTCACAGCTTTGCAAACATCATCATGAATAACATTCCAGCAAGTGTAATAAAACTGAGCGTTTAGCCCGTCCGGACCCCCCGACGAATTTCTGTTCAGCGCAAACATGGATGGCTTCACTTCTTCATCAGTCACTTCCATACAGAGCATGTCATAATCTGAGCTTGAAATTTTTGGCAAGATATATGGATTAATTAAGTCAATATTGGGAGTAAAGTTATCTTTGTTACCGAACATATCCGAGAAATGCAAAAGGAAAGCGTTATCCACTTCAAACTATGTATTAGCGGTACTGCCATTCTTAAATTTAGTGATTTAAATCCAACATATCTTTAGCATTATTAGTTAGCCCATATAAACAAGAAAGTATATCAAAACTCCAAAACGATGGAATTTTGATATCATTTGATTTTGAATTATATGAAGAATACAAATCTTGTTTATTAGGCAAAATAACTGAATTACCTTTCACTTGACACGATGAATAAGTGATAAGAATTGGGTCTCATACATAATGATGTATATGGAGCAATGAATACATAAGCCATAGGTAGGTTTTATTACTTCATTAGTTTATTGATAATGTCAGTAGATATAGATATGTGTATCTTATTAAACACATATCAGAATCCTTTAAAAAGTTCAAAGAATTCAAAGTGAAGTTAGAAACCAATTTTGATAGAAAATAAATTCTCTCTGAAAGGATCAAAGAGAATATTTAAGCCAATTACTTAATGACTGTCCATATGAGTTTGAAATTGTCTCATAACTTACTTCGTCTAGAAGACTATATTGGAATGGTGTGTCTGAAAGGAGACATCGTACATTATAAGATAAAATACGATTAATGATAAGTCATATAGATCTTCCAATAAATTTAATTTAGAACAGTATTAAATCTCACTAAAACGATCTGAATATACCATATAAGATATGGAATAGGAAATGTCCTAGTGTGTAATATGATGGTTTGAGATATATAGACGTTTATTAAACATCCTTTCTCTAATAAGATTGGACCTAAATCAAATAACTATTTTGTGGATATAAATTCTCTAAGAATAAAATGTTTATTGCTCGATTTGGCATCCTTTTGAAGAAGAGCCCTCTCTAAGACATCGATGGGAATAAAACAGATTTCGAAATGTCTGGGAAACCACAAAATACCATTGAATCTTGTATAGACAAGAAATTAAGTGGGAGTGACACAATAATTCTGATGTTATTTGATGACACATTAATTATTGTAAATAATGTTAGTTTAAAAACAATAAATAAATATTGATTCTAGGAAAGAAAATGTTTGGATTAAGAAGTTCATGATTGAACTTAATTCATTGTTGATCGAATGATATACATTGCGATAACAATATGGCTGTTGCTCAGGCCTAAAACATTAAACTCATCATCAATCCAAACATATATTTTAAGAAATATTATTATTTTGTGAAGTTGTTCACAGAGGAAATAAACATATCTGCAAAGTTACAAACGTTGCAATGTTGCTGATCTACTGAATTAAACATTGTCGCAGCAGAGGTTTAATGGTCACATTATTTTCATGAGTATACGATACATGAATGATTGACTCTAGTGCAAGTGGGAGATTGTTAGAGTTTATGCCCTAAAGGCAATCCATTTGATGATATAGATAACAATGTTGTTGTTATTGTTTTATTTGGAGTAAAATAATATTCTATTATATTATATTTATTGCGTAATATAAATATTAATATAATAGACGTCCTTAGAACTATAATACGGAATTATATAATTCGAGTAAGACTTGAATTTGAGATTATATAATATGATAAGTATTATAATTCTTAAATATCCCCAGTCGAGTTTTATTGTTTATAAAGGACAACGATAAAGCGTTGAGACTAGTATATTGATCACATCTCATTGATCATTAATATCATGATATTAAAGTCAAGATATAAATATGTATTGGAGAATAGCGTATTGGGCTGACCCATCGTGAGATAACTACATGGAATATAATAAACAGTATCATAAGTTATTCCCATAGTGACAGTGATGTAATGGTCCTCAGTCGAAATCATTATAATTTTATTCGAGGATGTTTGTGTTTTGATATCATCTAAAGTTATTCGTAACAGAGTAACGATAACAGTGATTATTGGATACATCTCGAATCGAATGAAAATTATGAATGATCTAGATGGAATTTAACCCTATGGTATATTCGTAGTGATATCCATGGGCCTTTTGATTCGGTGAGACTGTGAAATGCATGGTCGTGCTCAAATATTGATTTGATTAAATAGTCTGCTCATCGATCAAGAAAAACAGATTAAATTATAAAGAAAATGATATGATCCATGCCTTGAGTTTAATCCTGGATATATTGGTCAAAAGGATTATATTACATTGATACACTGGTCACGAAAAGGTTGTATCGAATCGTTGATTGATCTTATTATAACTTGGGTAGCAGCGATGTATTACTAGATGCTGCTCACTGTTTATAATTTAAATGCGATTTAAATTATTGTCAACGTTATAGTAACCTATAGGGCCACACTCTTAGGATGTAACAAAGGGATAAGGCATTCGTCAGGTAAATAAAATATTAACCGTTGATATTTTATTCAATGTTGAAATGGTATATTAATTGGCTCCTTATTTTATGATGCACATGTTAATTTAAAGGGTGTGAGACATCCCTTTAATAGTGGGTGTAAAAAATCATAAAATTTTATTGAGATTAGATCCAAATAAAAATGGCCGCCATATATCCCCTTTCAAAACCCTAATAGAAAAATAGCGGCTAGTACCCTTCGAATCCCCTTTTCTTCAATTCGATTGAAGAAACAGCATCCGTGTGGATACCTCTAGAGACAAGGCAAATTGTCTTATTTGGATTCGAAACTCCAGTTCCATTTCTGATCTCGAGATCGCCCGTGTCTTCATGGATTTGGCTTCAAAGTGTGGATACTTATAGAGGCTTGCATATTTGGGGCTCAGATTCGTTTCAATCGATTGTTCGATTTCGAAAATTGAGGCAACCTCAGGTATAATTTTCAATATACATGATCTTCGCATAGATCCCCTTTTATAGGTTTTAATTTGTTTAAACTGCATACCGATTAAATTCAAATTGAAACCCAACAGACAACTATATGATTATATATATAAATAATATTATATTGCTCCCCCTTAATATTTGCTTTCTCCATATTTATATACTCCCCCTATCGGTATGCTCAATTTTCTCCCCCTTTGTCATCAACAAAAAGGATGAAAAAATAATAATTGAATTTGGGACATATATAAATTAGACGGTTTCATAACACCCCCTTTTTTTATGAGGAAGTAAAATTAGTATTATTTAAAAAATTGAAAATATAAACCCCAAAATAAAAGAATGAATTAGATATACCGAATTTGTTGCAGTTCTGTTTTCCATGACTGCTCATTCTCCATTATATGTAAGGAACGCTAGCTGTGTATAATCTTTTTGATTTTCTCGGGTACCTACAAAAAATAAAATCTATATTTCGGTACCTACTTCCTCTGTTAGTGTCCAAGAGGTTAGATCGAAGGTAACCATACCTAGTAGGATTTAATGGTACCTTTAAAAATAAAATTTCATTATTAACTACTGAATCAAAATAATTATTGATATATTTCTCTCTATTTTTCCAATTAACAGGAACCCAAATGTTTAGATAACTTCCCATATTTCCTATTAACAGTTTTGTACTTTTAGAAATACTATAAACATTACTATTCGTAAACGCACTTGAATTTCTATAAAAATTGGTTTTAGAACTAGTTCGAAATTTAGTACTAGGACTAGTATTTTTATTATACATGAAAGCATATCTAGTACTAATTTTACGATTAGTTTTAATATATCCTAAACCACTTTTGTCGTGTAAAGGTCTAGAAGTAGATAAAATCTTATTTAAATCATCTTGACCTTTATTGAATTTCGTGAACTCACTTGTACATTTTTCAAATTTGAATCCAAAGTCGCGATTGACATTTTAAAAAGAATTTTTGCTATTTTTCAAATCAACGATCTTATTATTTAATTCAGAACTCTCCTTCTTTAACGTACTATTCTCATTTTCGAGATGGCTAATTCGAGATTCTGAATTATTGAAGGATGATTGTAATAAATTATTTTGTCTTTTCAACTCACAAATTTCTTTTGAAAAATAAAATCTTTTTCTTTTTCGAATATGGTATATAGTTAGTCTATAAAATCTTTAAGATTCGTTAAATTATTTTTCAAAATAACATTTTGATTTTCTAATTCAATTTTTTCTTGTCTTAATTTTTCAATTTCAATTTCAACATATTTCAACTTTTTTAGAATAATAAAATTAAGTTTTCCTAAATCATTACTATTTTTCATTAAAATTTGTAAATCAGAAAGTACCTTTTTGTATTCCTTATTTGTTGTAGCTTTGCTTGTACAGGACTTGTTGCTTGCTGTATTTCGATCACATCTCTTTCTGGCCATTATTCTATAATGTTGTGACGACCAATAGAATCCCTTGCTCTATACCAATTGAAAATTCGGGTGCAGTGATGAATGAATAGTCGCTATGCACTGGATCGATTGGCCAATAAATTTATGCAGAATTTGAAGTGCAGTAACCACAGCAGCGTAAAATAATTTTAATAGCAACGGAAAATATAAATCACACAGTCGATTTATACTGGTTCAGACTTCCTGTCCTACGTCCAGTCCCGAAGCTCCCCTTCGGAATTCACTATCACAACCTTCACTTCACCCGGAGGAACAGGTTTACAAACACTACTTAATTTCATAGGCCACAAGCTTACCCACTTGATTTGAATGGGCTACAAGCTTACCCACTTGATTTGAACGGGCTACAAGTTTACCCACCTGATTTGAATGGACTACAGGTTCACCAAAACTCTAAATACAAAGTAAGCAGATAACTGACTATATATTCTGTCTTCAACACACGAAGTAGTCGCAGCGTAATACAATTTCTATAGCCTTCAACAATAATGATGCAGATTGAGTGTGCAGAGGCTAGGAGGTGAATATTGACCAGATTTGAATATTTGTGGAGCGACGTAGCGCTGGTCTAATTTTGCTTTGGAATATATATGACGTTTGAGTGTTTAAAAGCAATATGAGATTGATTTTGAAAGGAGAATTGTGTATTTGTTTGTGGAGTGATGTGAGGTTTATATAAGAGTGTTAGGATGCCACAAAATAGTTGCAACCCTTCAGAAAATCCTTTTAGAAATAGATGCACTCATTAGTAATATGCTCTTGGTTGAATGGATGCATAGGTTGGTACATGAATATTCGTTCATTGCTACTGATTTACAATAGTCGATTACTTTGATTCCAATAGTTGGATTGGCGAGTTGGTCAAGGCACAACCCTTTGTTCCAAGAGGTGCAAGGTTCGAAACCTAGCGGTTGCAATTTGTTTTGATTTACTTCCGCCTTTTAGTTGCATGAATAACAAACATTTGAATTCTAGTTTGAACAGGCGCGTAGCTTGGTTGGTTTAACATGTGCATTTCACGTTGGAGGTGCTCGGTTTGATTCATGATTAGTGCATTTTTAAGTTATTAATCATTTGTGGCTATTCAAATAAAGTAGCAGCTTTTAATTGTACAATTGGTGCCATGGTTCAGTGGTAGGTGTGCATATGTTCCTTGTAGGAGATCTGAGTTCAAAACCTAGCGCTTACTCATACTTCACAACTTTTGCTCTCCATTTTCTAACAGCATAAATAGTTTTTTGCAAACCTCCATTTGCCAAAGAATGTATGGTGGAAGAGAAGCTTTTTCATGTTCCAAATGGCGTGAGTTCAGTGCTTGCTTCCATGCCTTTTACCCTACATTTCCATACTTAAATTGCATATATATATATTCCTTTTTTTCTTTTTTCTTTTCTTTTTGCTCCTTTCTCGTACGCTGCAGTACACGTAAATTTTATATTCCATCGAATTCCTGCTACATCTGAAATAACTCAACAAATATGTTAGTAGCAAACGTCATACAGTTGTCATCGCCAAAACACTAAAATCGTGTTTTCAACATTATTCACTTCTATTAAGCCACCGAGGGAAATATAGAAAAGACTGGAGGCCAAGTATAACAATGAATAACCTAGCGCAAATAAGTTTTTAATTTACGATTTTTTTGAATTCAAGATGCTTGACAACATGTCGGTTCTAGATCAAGTGCATGAGTTACAAGTTATCTTTAACAAATTAAGGATGTTAAAATTAACATTCCTGAATCCTTAAAAGTTGGGGTTGTTATGACCAAACTTTTGCAATCATGGAGTGATTACAGGAAAAAGCTAATGCATTGCACTAAGGATTTCTCTATGGAGGAGATTCAAAAGCATCTTTGTACTGAAGAAGAGACTAGAATTCATGAAAACAAGATATTTGGAACATATTTTAATAAAATCACTATGGTCAATGACCAAAATAACCAAAAGAGTTAGGACTGATTTCGTTTCACTTGATGATGTAGTCCATCTTATCATAGGTGATATGAAAGATATTATAGGTGTTATAAGTTGTGTCCTAGATACGGAAGGTAATCCCAACACTTTGAAGAAGCAATGGCTTGTAGGGATGCTTCTTTCTGTATAAGATGAGATGGATTCAATTCTATCTAAAAATACTTGGGAATTAACCGATTTACCTAGCGGATCAAAGACAATTAGATGTAAATGGGTATTTTGTAGAAAATACAATACTGATGGATCAATACAAACATTCAAAGCAAGGTTAGTTGCTAAATGGTTGAGGCAAAAGGAAGGTATTGATTATTTCAATACATATGCTCCTGTTTCAAGATTAACATCCATTAGGGTCCTTTTTGCACTAGCTTCTATTCATGGATTGCATGTACATCAAATGGATGTTCAAACTACCTCTCTAAATCGAAAGATTTATGAAGAAGTATATATAGAACAATCAGAAGGTTTTATTATGCCTGGAAATGAACAAAAAGTTTGCAAGCTCGTTAAACAATTATATGGATTGAAACAAGCGCCAAAACAGTGGCTTGAGAAGTCCGACTCTATGATTTTATCCAATGGTTTCAAACATAATTGCGCAGACAAATGTATATATTCTAAACTCACTAATAGATATGGTATTATAATATTCTTATATATATGTGGACGATATGCTAATATTTGGTGCAAATACGGAAGGTTTTAATGAGACAAAGAAATATTTGACTTCATGCTTTAAAATGAAAGATTTAAATGAAGTCGACACTATATTAGGAATTAAAGAAAAGAAACACAGTGGTGGATATGCATTATGCCAAACTCATTACATTGAAAAGTTGCTTCTTACATATAAGCACTTAAATTTTAAAGAAGCAAGCAGTCCTGGTGATTCTTCAATTAAATTGTTTGCAAATTCTGAAAAGGCAATAGCTAAACTAGAGTATGCAAGCATTATTGGAAATCTCATGTATGCAATGCATTGCACTCGTCCGGATGTTGCTCTCCCCATGTGTAAGCTATCTAGATAAATGCATAAACCAAGCAATTTAAATTGGAAGGCAATATGCAGAGTTCTTGGTTACCTTAAAAGAATCATAAGATTAGGACTTTATTATGGAAATTTTCCAGCAGTTCTAGAGTGATACTCAGATGCAAGTGGTGCAACACCGAAAATGAAAATAGAAGAACTACTGGATGGGTTTTTACTCTTGGAGGAGGTGCTATATCTTAGGGCTCCAAGAAGCAAACAGTTATAACACATTTTACGATGGAAGCAAAATTTATTGCTTTAGATGCATTGCGAAAGGAGACTGAATAGCAAGAAATTTATTATTAGAAATAGAGTTGTTGCCACAACCAATGTCAGCCATTTCTGTGTATTGTGATAGTGAGGCTACATTGTCCAGAGCTTATAATAAAATTTATAATGGAAAGTCTAGACATATAATTTTAAGACATGCATATGTCAAAGAATTAATTGTAGATGTTATCGTTACTATTATATTTGTAAGATCAAAAGGGAATTTAGCAGATCTATTATCTAATGGATAACCAAGAGAAATGGTAAAAACTACTAGTAGTACAATAGGTCTAAAACCATTTTAGTCACCTGCAATAGAAACCAAACCTTGAATTGTCCAAGGTTTAAATGGTTATAACAAGTTGCAGAGAAGTGATTGATAAACATTAAAATGTTTATATTGTTACGTTTTGTGGTGACCATTTGTCCATAGTAACATGGCTGGAAAAGAATGAACACCTATATGAACAAAAGAAATAATGTTTCAATAAAGTTTGGATATAACTTTATACATGTTCATGAAAACCAGGAGGAAATCAATAACCAATCGACGGTTATGATATTTTGTAGAAACATGATAACCTTCATGTGTTCACATATTTCATTCCATCGTACATGAGTTTTATTTAAGTATTACTATCATATATTCTGCTGGAACTTTAATAAATGGGCTGAAAATAAAGTTTAAACCGAAAGGCACTGTCTTATATGCATGAATGTATAATATTACAATCTAGTGTTAGATTATTGAGAAGATTGAAATATTATTTGTCCCACATTGTAAAATGTTCTTTTCTATCCTTATGTATAAGAGGACTTGTTGATAAGGATATTGTGAAATAAGAGAATTAGGCTAAAAGGGTGAGTGAATGTGGGCTTAGGCCTATATATATATAATGTTAATGTGTCAATGATAGGCATTTTGCACTTAGGGAACCTAGGCGTGAACGTGGTTGCATGAGCGGGTTCGGCTATTGTCAATAATCATAGTTTTTTGAATTTAAAAGAGATGCCCGCTCAGAATACTACAACGTTCGTGTCTCTTCCCGGTGCCTTTTCATCTGCTGTAAAAGGCCACGGTTCCGACGAAACCAAACACCTTAATTTTTTCTCTTCTTCTTCTCTGAAACTTCTGCATACATATATCTTAATATTTATTGTACCTCGAGGAATTTCACTACCAGCTTTACTGCCATTATTGAAGTAGTGGGGGTGAATAATTTCTTCAGGAAAACGTCTATTGTACGTACCTCAAATACCCTTCCTGGTTCCTAAGGTGTTGACGACAAAAAATGTCGTAAACACCCAAGATTCCAGTTACTAGGAATTAATAATTTGGTCGCATAGACAAGAGCGAAAAAAGATAAATAACACGAGAGATTTATAGTGGTTCGGCCTCGAGAGGGGCCTATGTCCACTTTGAAGAGTCATTGGAATAGTATTGATATCACAAACTTACAAGGCCAAGACCATCTCATGACATCTCATTACATTCATCTCAAAGCTACATGATGTCATCTCTAAGCTACATGATGTCATCATTCTCATATATGATGTCATAATTATCATATATTTAATATATTAGGAAAAAGTCACTTTTGCCCTTCTTCTTCGTCAAATGGGAGATGCCATTACAGTAGCTCTCTAGAGGTCTTGAGCTCACAAATTCCAACAACATTGAAGTATGAGGCCATGGGGTATTTATAGGGAAGGAGTAGGTAGGAGTAGGTATGTGTACGTAGGAGTAGGTAGGAGTAAGTGAAAATAAGGGACCACACCCAAAATTTTGCACCTGGAGCCTGCACACCCGTAAATTTCGTACCCGGGCCCGGGGGTGCGAATTTCGTACCTTATAGGGTGCGAAATTCGTACCTCTTGTGGGTGCGAAATTTGTACCATGTAGGGTATAAATTTCGCACTCTGATGGGCAGGAGATTTGTATCGTTTGGAGGTACGAAATTCGTACCCCGAAGGGTTTGGATTTCGTACCCCAAAAGGTACAGACTTCGTACCACCTGGGGTGCGAAATTCGCACCCTAAGGTACGAATTCTGCACCCTGTTGGGTGCGAATTTCGCACCTTGTGGGGTTTATGAATTTCGCACCCTGCTGGGTGCGAATTTCACACCCTGAGGGTACGAAGCTCCCTTTCCGAGGGGCGCGAGGACCATATGAATAGGTGTTTTGGGGCTCGTGATCCGAGTTTGTGAGTCCTAGGGATTTGAGACCTTGGTTCGGCAATGTGCTGGTGAAGGCGCGAGGTCCTTGGCGGTGCGATCCCTCTTCTACTGTGTCTCCTTCGCTCTTAAGCGTCCCTCTCGGCCTTAGTTCCATGCGATGCGTTGAGTTGAGCGTGTCCATGTACTTTTGGGAACCAGAACAAAAAGCTGGTTAACATTTGCCCCCCAAAGCACATCTTGTAATCTACGTCTTGTCTTGACATAATGTGCTTTACGTTGGATGAGGTAGTAATCGAGTTGTCGACTGATCCTGTAAGTTAAAAGAAAACATATGTTAGTTATCAGACTCGCTCGCCGTGGAGTCGTGACCGAGCTGACGTTGGCTCGAAGCCGTGCTCATGCCGCAGAGTGTTCGCCATGCATCGCCTCCATGTGTTCGCGGTTGTCGATAGGCATACGTAGGGAACACGTAGGCAGGAGCATGTGGCGCGATATTTTGGATACAGGGGTACGAATTTCGCACTTTTCTCTTTGTCTCTATTTTTTTTACATCTCGACCCCCCGGAGGGTACGAAATTTCGCACCCCAAGGGTACGAAATTTCGAATCCTGAGGGTGCGAAATTTCAGGTCTTGGAGTTCCGAAATTTCAAACCCAGGGGGTTCGAAATTTTGGACCATTGAGGGTCGGAATTTCGAACTCTGGAGGTTCGAAATTTCGAACCCATTAGGTTCGAACCGTCGGGAATGCGAAGGGACACTTCTTTTTATTATAAATACCCCCTCTTTCATTTCACTTTCTTCTTCAAGTTTCCAAGGTCGACCGCCATTAAAAAGCTTCAACCCCCTGTACTTTGAATTTTCGAACGCAAACTAGGTAATAGCTAGGGTCGAAAGATGAGGAGGAAGGAGGTCGAAGGGTCGTGGCCTGGCCGGAATAGTTCGATGTGAGGGAGAGACGCGGCGGCCTGAATTGGGTTAGAAACTTCAAGCCTTATGGGGTTCGAAATTTCAACCTTCTACGGGTTCGAATTTTCGAACCTGAGAGGTTCGAATTTTTGGACCTCCAGGGTTAGACTTTCGAACCTTTATGGTTCAAAATTTCGAACTTTGAGGGGTTCGAGTCTTCGAACCTGCAGGATTTCGAAGTTTCAAACCTGAGAGGTTTGAATTTTCGAGCCTGCAGGGTTTTGAATTTTCGAACCTAAGGGGTTCGAATTTCCGATCCTTCAGGGTTTGTGTTTTCGAACCTCCGGGGTTCGAAATTTCGAACCTTGAGGGGTTTGAATCTTCGAGCCTGAAGGGTTTCGAATTTTAGAACTCCGAAGTTGGTTGGAGCCTCTCTTGCCTATCGCGGGGTCTAGGTTTGCTGCTAGCCCAACTGCTCTGTGCCACGCCTTAGTAGGGTATTGTTTCTCTTGTACAGAACTTCGATCTCCTGACTGCCTGCCCTTAGATTTACACATCACCTATTTGTTTGAGCGATTGCGCGAATGCATATGATGATAGTCACGCGGACAGGGCCTTGAACATTTCTCATAGGATAGCACATATATCTGAACTATGACTGGACTGTTGAACTGTTTAACATTCCTCTGTATATCTTAATTTTGCATGACACCGCATACACATATTAGTTTTAACCAACACAAGGGGTATATGTTATTCTAATGCGATGTCTAATACTAGTGTGTCAAAGTATAGCTAGCGATTCAACAAGGTCAAATACCGAGAAAATCCTGGAAGCCGAGGCTTTCTCGCCATCGTCACATACATCTGATTCTACCAACAGTGGTAGCTCGAGTGGCAGCGAGCTTGAGACTACCGAAGGATCCGTTCCTTCTCAAACGGCCAGTTTACCCCAAGTATCTGATCATGGGGAACAAATTGAGAGGTTACAATCTCTGGTCATAAATGAAGAGGTTGAGAATGTGGATATTATTAGTGAGGATGCACCGGTAGCCCCGGATATGCTGCCCGACGCAGTTATTTTGGAAAATCCGACAGACTCGGTACTGTCGCCCATGAATGTTACAGCAGTTAGGAAAATGGCACTACGGTTCAATATATCAGAGGGCGATGTCCATGCACCGAGAGAGGGTGGAAGGGCTCATGCGCCGCCCGAGGGTTTGACCGCCTGCAATAGGCAAGCTTGTTTTGCTGGATGCGTTCCCCCAGCTAATGACTTCATTCGGGACATGCTATCCTATTTCCGCCTTGCACCTTCGTAATTGCATCTGAATTCTTATTCTTCACTCTTAGACATTTACATTCTCTATCGTGAATATTTACATTTTGAACCTACCAGAGAGGACATTCGGTATTTCTTCAGTCTGAGTAGAACGTCTAGCGGATCGCCCTCCCAATGGTTCCTGGAAGTGACAACAACCACCAAATTCTTCGTCGGAAGTGTCCGAGGCTGTTAGTGTTCAAGCAAGATTGGTTCTTTGTGCGCCGCTCTCCTGGATTTGCAAGGAGGTGGATAGAAGGAAGTAAGTACTTTCGAACTCCGTTCCCTACTATAAAGTTCGTGTAGCCCGTGTCTCATTATTATTCTTTTTTGATTGAGGCAGGGAATCTAGAGGCACCCACCGGTGAAGAGTACAAGCAGTGCCTTAACGCTTTGCGGGCAATTCCCGAAGAGTCTCGCAAAACGGACACTGTGACAAGCCAAGAGCGGCTTCGATGTGCTGGGCTGCTTCCGAATGATCGGGCTATAATTAGGCCTGCTGTTGCGAGAAGTGTACCAAGAGGTAAGGTGATGAAGGTCGCGCGACTCCCGGCTTGAAAAGAAAGCTGCCTTCTGCTGGGCCCACCCCCGAAAAGGCTGTCAAATTCCAAGGAGATGTGCATGGAGACGAGGCTCATGGTCAGGAGAGGTTTGCCGAGGACGAGGGTTTGTCGGGCGTTCCAGTCTCGCCTTCGATAAGAGAGGCGAGGGGAGGAGCGTTAGACAGACCACATTCTCCGGTGGTTCCAACCGAGACCGCCGCCTCGCTCGAGGAGGAGGGCCAGTTTGATGCCCTTAACAAACTTAACTTGGAAGTATACCCGTGGCCAGTTATGGCTAGCCTGGAGGAACTAGCTATTGCTGCGGAGGGGTTAATTCCTTCAAGCGGACCACAATCTAGTTTGTAGAGAGAACACTTAGGGCATACACTATACACACTACATTGCCTTTAGGCTCCCCTGAATGTGTGACTTGTCTGACTTTGCTTCATTCCTTTGACATGTGATATGGCTAGAGGGCGTGGAGGACGAGGTTATGGACATGGAGGACGCCAACGCCCTAGGAATCCTTTCTTTGAGGGCTTTAGGAGAGGGACCAGCTTGTATGATGCTCCACCCCCGCCAAATCGTGGTAGTGAACACCAAGGTAGGGATCAATCTCGACGATCCACGACCCCTCCTCCTCCCCCTACAATTTGAGTGTCTGAGGGGGACTCTCGACTTACCTTAGGGGGTTCCCGGCGCCTGTCTTCGACTTCTCCTTTACATACAGCGGCCTTGGCTCCAGCTCGAATTGCTAAAGGGAGGGAGCCTCCACTTGGCCAACCAAGACCGATGAGGGCTACCGCAGTGGGGAGGCAAGACCTTGCCGAGCCCGAGAGGCGAGAGCTTTCCTTAGATGAAAAGAAAGCGTTACTGAGGCGAAACTTTCCTCAACATTATTTTGATGAAATAAAGTTCGTCCCCGACCTCCACACGTCCTCTTTCAGGGAGTCCGGGGATGTCTGGATGCAAGTGATGACGCCGACTCTCAAAACTGATTAGGAAGAAAAACCTGGAGCTCATCAACCAGGGGTTGGTCGTTGACGCCGAACGGATCACCATTGGCAATTTAAACACCGAAATAGGTGAGTTTGCTATCGTTATTGTGTGTGCATTATTGCACATTCCTGTGCCCTTAAATAGTAACTTGCGGGTTTCGTTATTGCAGTGGAGATGAAGCAAGCATACGAGGACCTCAAGAAGGAGGTTGATAATTCCCACTCTGCCTTCGCGGAGACTGTAGCTGATCTAACCACTGAGAATACTGCCCTAAAGAGGGAAAAGGCTGAGGTGGATGAAGCATGCTTTGATCTGGAAAGGGATAACGCGAGAGTCACCCAGCTCCAAGATGACAATAATGCTTTGAGAGCAGAGAATGACAGCTTAAAGAGCAGCTTGAGGAGATGAGGAAGGCCTAGGAGGACGCAAAGGCCAGTAATCGGGATGTACTGAGCATAGCGGATGGATTGAAAGCCAATCATCTGAGAGAGGTGGAGCAACTGAGGGAATAGTTGGAGGACATGGAATTCCGGGTTGAATCGTCTATGGTGGAAGATATCAAAAAAATGTATGTTAAGGTTTTGAGGTTCCGTGGACTCTCATGGGTTGATGATTATTCCCGAGAACTGGCTCGGACTTGGGAGAGGTTGGTCCCATATGAAGCTTATCTTCACCAAGTGGATGTGAGCGCTTTAAATGAACGCCAACTCATGATTGATCTCCTGACCGACGAGGAGCATGAAAAGTTGGAGGAAGGTAGGAGATTGCTGCGAGAGGATGCTGAGAGGGAGAGGCTGGCGAAGCTCGCTGCTGAAAAGGGGAAGGCTGTCATGACTGAAAGTGTGGTGGTAGCAGAGACGTTCGCAGAGGGAAGATCTTGCCGGCCACTAACCCCTGAATCGGCTATGGTGAGCGATCCCGCAGCTCTGACCAAGGTTTCAACGGAGTACGATCCAAAGCATCCAGAGCTAGGAGGAACCGGATTTACCCTACCAACCATGACGAGTTCCCTTCCCGTCCTTTCTGCACCGTCCTTGACTGGAGGTAAATTCTTTTTGCCGTGTATCCCTGAGGATGACGTGGTTACCGAATTTACAGACTAAAAGGTTGTGTTTTTATTGTGCAGCCATTCCTGGACTGACCATGACATCTGGCCCTGCCCCAGTGATCCCATAAATGACTGAACGTGGGCCAGGACCTGTTGGGATGCAATTCGGAGATGGTGGTGATCAGCTTGACACCTTCTCGGATATATGGATAATGCCCAGTCTTTATGAGGATCTGACTGATGAAGGGGAGATGGTTGACGGACAGAGCTCTCGTGTCAAAGGGCCGGAGGAGGCCGATGTGCCTTCGATGCACGACTTGGTGCAAAATTTGAAGGGTCAGATTACGGCTAAGTGTGAAGAGGTGGAGGAGAAGCAGAGAAGGAGGTCCTAATGAAGACCAAACGGGATGCTGAGGCAAGAGTTGTTAAAACTGTCGCGTAGAGGAGGGTCGATGAGGAGGCAGAGAAGAAGAGGGCGGTTGATGAGTCCCGAAAGAAAAGGGAGGACGAGAAAGCCCAGTGGGGGGACACCGAGTCCCTTGAGAAAACCAAGGTTGGTGCTGTCACGCCGCATAAGTCCCAGAAGCTTACTGAGCGATGGGCTGCTAGAGAAGCCAGGGAGAGGGCCGAGTGAGAAGGCAAGGAGATACCGGGGAAGTGTGACACTGTAGTAGGCCTTGCTGCTGGAAGTGCCCCTATACCTACGCATACCGCCCCTGTTGACATCACTGAGATCTCTAGCGGTGATGGCGCAGATGAGAAGCGTCTCTCGGCTTCTCATGAATCGACCACTTCCCAGAAGGGCCGAGGTGGAAGGAGCGGATCTGGTAAGAAGAGGCCCAGCATGAAGGATGAACCGTCCAGTGCCAAATCTGCAAAGAAGAAACAAAAGGACAAAGAGAAGAGGCAGGATTAGCGTTAGTAAGTTAAGTAGATGTTACCATTTATTTTGGTAGTGTAGGCCGATAGTTTACGCGAGTACGACCCTCGTTTTTGGTTTTTCAAGACATAGTGTGGTTTTCATGTACACCCTGCCATTAAAAAAACATGTTAGACACGTAGTTTGCTAAATGTGTGTGTGTGAAAATTGAATATGAATTAGTAAAGATCGCAGTTTATGTCAAGCGTTCGGATGTTCTTCTTATGTTTTCCAGCGTCCTGTACTTGCATAAGCATACTTATCGTTACACGTAACACAAAAGAGATTGGGGGCCGCGCTCTGGGTAAATTATTCCAAAAAGGCAAGATAGGGCGCTGGTTTCAGTAAATCTCCCTCAGCTCAGGAAACCCGTAGTTTGCAAAACCAGACTGGGCGCCTGTTGTTTTGTGTTGCTCGGGGTTGATCCCGGTATAGCGAAGGCCTAGAGCGTCTCGATTTGCGGTCCGCCCGGTGGGTGGCTCTCCCGTCGTTCATCGGGTTGTGGCGAGCTGCAGGCGTCGTTTATTCACTTAGGAAGAGAACCCAGATCATCAGCCCGTAGGGTCCAATCGTGGCCATGGGCTACCCCTTAGCCTTGAGAGCTTCGGGGAAGAACGATTTTAGGTCGGTCTTGGTGCTGCGCCAAGATTCGACCGGCACCTGTAGCTAGGGGAGAATTTTACATCACTCCTGACTGGCCTTTGGGCGTCCCCAAGTCGCTTGGGACTTGGGCGAGGAATGATTTATCCTCGGTCTCGGTGCAGGGTCGAGGTTCAAGTTCGTAGTTATTTATACTTAGTTGCGCCACGGGCTGGCGACTCGAGTAGCGTTGTCGGTTCCCGTGATCGGGGTGCCAGTCATAGCTAGTGATGTTTGGATTCGATGTAGCGGTACCGTTTCCCATGCTCGGGGGCCGATACGGCGATCAATTGATTACATGCCAGTTGGTTGTTAGGACTAATCAAACATGTCACGTGCGGAATAAACACAAAGGAGATAGGAAGGTGAACGTCATTTCTACTAATAACTTTGGCAGTAATAGCCTTTACAACATCTTGAATTGCTAGAAAACAAAACATCGTTGGAAAGCATAAACAACTGTGAACTAAGTTATGTAAAGAAGCGATGGAGATGTTCACTGTTCCTTTCCCTTGGGAGTTAGCTCTGTCCACGGTTGCAAGTTTGAAAGATCCATTGCTGATCTTCCGTTGTATGGAGTACGGGCCTTCCCAACGAGAGGCGAGGCCGGTCGGTGGAGGAAAGACCCGTTTCAAGACGAGGTCGCCGATGTTGAGGTCCTTATGCCGGACCCTAAAATTGAAGTATTAGGCTATTCGCTGCCGTTGGGCGGTGGCTCTGAAGTCGGCTTCATTCCTCTTTTCTTCTAGTAAGTCGAGTGATCCCAAAAGTAAGTCCTGGTTTGTCTTAAGGTCGAAATAAGTAACTCGATGAGATTGAAGCTCGAGCTCGATGGGGATAATAGCTTTGGATACGCAGGCGAGGGCGAAAGGACTATGCTCGGTTACCGTCTTGTGCGTGGTTCGGTAGGCCCATAGGGCTAGAGGAAGTTCGTCCACCCACGTGACCCCATCCTTTTCCATACGTTTCTTGATGATGGACTTTTGAGAAGCGTTGGCACTTGTCACACTTGCGAGCGTAGTCTGCGGCGTCTTGGTCAAGCATAAGCCAATAATAGTCATGCCTAAGTATTTTTCTTGCCAGGGTCTGTCCTCCAGTATGGTCGCCGCACTCACCCTCATGTACATTAGTGAGCACTCGGATGGCATCGTCACGGGCTACACATATGAGCAATGGGATAGAGAAGCCTCTGCTGTAGAGCACCTCATCCATAAGAAGGTAGCGAGCTGATTGATGGGTGAGCGCCCGCCTTTCCTTGTAGCATCCTGGGAGGGTCCCGTGTTGCAAGTAATTCCTGATCGGTGTCATCCAGGATTTAGGTTCAGATTCAGCGCTCACGGCCTGCCTCATTCTGTATTTTCTTGATACTTGGGAAGTTGAGCACTTCGACAAGGGAGAACCCCAAGAGTTACGGATCCCTAGAGCTGGCCAATTTGGCTAGTGAATATGCTTTTTCATTTTGCTCTGAATGAATGTGCGTGATGACAATATGGTCGAGGTAGTTGAGCAATTCCTGAACTTGGTTAAATATAGGGCGAGTCATCCCTCCTTCGCTTGATATTCTCCTTGCACTTGACGCACGATAAGTTGTGAATTAGAGAAGATTTGGATGGTCTTTAGTTTGAGCTCAATTGCGATTCTGAGTCCGGCGATCAAGGCCTCGTACTCCGCGTTGTTGTTGGTAACATGGAAATTTAGCCTTAACGGGTAGTATATCAGGCATTCTTCGGGGGAGATGAGCACGATTCCGGCCCTGGAGCAATCGCTATTGGAGGTGCCGTCCACGAACAATTTCCATTGAGCGTCGGGAGCTTAAGTGTTCTCTGCAGGAGTCTCCTCGAGGGCAGTGAATTCCACTATGAAATCGGTGAGGCCTTGTCCGAGGATGGCCCGACAGGGGATAAATGTTATCTCAAACTGGCTTAGTTTCATACTCCACTTTACTAGCCGCCCAGACGCCTCGGGTCGCTTTAGAACCGGTCGTAATGGCTAGTCGTTGAAAACCTTGATGGGATGAGACTGGAATATGGTCGAAGCTTCCGAGAAGAAATAATAAGCAGAACGCCAGGTTTTCCAGCTTCGGTTGGTTCTTTTCTGCCCCCGTCAATCGTTTTCTTATGTAGTAGATGGGTCGTTGGATGCGGTTCTCGATGCGTACCAGTGCCGAGCTGATTGCCTGCACAAAAACAACCAAATAAACATATAAGTCCTCGTGATCCACGGGCTTAGATAAGATTGGTGGTCACTCTAAGTGATTCAGAAGGTCCTCGAATGCAGAAACGCATTCTCGGGTCCACTCGAAGTTGCATTTTCCCTTTCGAAGTAAATCGAAGAAAGGAATTCACTTGTCGGTGGCTTTAGAGATGAACCGACTTAAAGCGGTGACCATTCGTTTAAACTTTGGACATCCTTGATGTTCTTGGGGATTTGGATGTTCCGAATAGCTTGTATTTTTTCCGGATTGGCTTCGATTCCTTGGGAATTAACGATGAAACTCAAGAATTTCCCTGAAGCGACTCCGAAGGAGCACTTCAGATGATTGAGTTTCATGTCGTACCGGTGAAGGATACCGAACATTTCAGAATGGTCGTGGACGTGGTCGCTGGACTCTTTTGATTTGACCAACATGTCGTCCAAGTACACCTCCATGGATTTCCCAATTTGGTTTTTAAAGAGCTGATTAACCGTTTGCTGATAAGTGGTGCTGACATTCTTGAGGCCGAAGGGCATGACGCGATAGCAGCAAAGTCCAAGGTCTATTATGAAAGAGGTATGATCCTGGCCGCGAAGATTCATTGGGATTTGATAGCAGCCTGAGTAGGCGTCATGAAAGATAGTAGCTGGTATTCGGCGGTCGAGTCAACAAGTCGATCGATCTTCGGGAGTGGGAAGCTATCCTTGGGACATGCCTTGTTTAAATGGAGAAGTCGACGCACGTTCTCCATTTACCATCGGCTTTTTTGACCAGGACCGGATTGGAGACTCATTCGGGATAGTCGGCTTCGCGAATAAAGTTGTTGTTGAGTAGATAGTCTACCTCTTCCTTGTGTGCTTTGGACCTTGTGGATCCCAAGAAGCGGCGCTTTTGCTTGATCGGAGGCATTGTGGGATCGATATTTAGACAATGGCAAGCGACCGTAGGATCTATGCCTTTCATATCGGAGTGAGTCCATGCGAACACATCAAAATTTGCCTTCAAGAAATCTATAAGATCCTCTTTGATTGCGGTATGGAGTTGCGATCCTATCTTCAGCACCCTTGATGGATCGTCGGGATTAACTGAAATATCCATTGTAGGTTCGACCGGAGTAGCCCTCTCGTATTGGGGCACTTCATCCTTCCGTGGGTCAAGGCTATCGGAAAGATGGCAGTGGCGCCTGAGCCAAGGCCCAGACGCCTCTGATTTCGATGCTGAGATAGTCTTGGCGCAAGAAGGTGTGGACATGGCTTTTCCCTTGTCCTTATTGCGCGCATTCTTCCATTCGATTGCATAACATTCTCGGGCGCTTGCTTGGTCACCTCTAACTTTCCAATCCCGTTTTCTGTCGGAAATTTCATTAGGAGAGACCATGGCGACATGCAGACCCGAAACTCAATGAGGAAAGGGCATCCAAGGAAAGCGTTGTATGGAGAATTGATGTCTATAACCACAAAGGTGAGGATTTGGACCCGGCTCCGATCCCCCTAGCCTAGCTCCACAGGCAGATCGATCATTCCCACCGGGGAACTAGAAGCCCAATTGAAGTCGTGGATCGTGGCACGACATGGCTTTAAGTCATTTGTTTCCATCTTCATCTGGTTGTAAGTAGCTTTAAAAATGATGTTGACCGAGCTTCCCGAATCGATTAATACCTTTCGGATAGAAGCGGCACCGATCTGAGCCGTGATCACTAGTGGATCGGTGGTTGGGATTTCTACCCCAGTGGAATCTCTTTCGCGGAAAACAATGTCATCCTGCATGTATTTTTGGAGCTTGGCTGGGACAGATTCATTGGGAGCGAAGCAAGCTTCAAAAGTAGCATGCTTTATGGAACTCACATACTCTTCCATTTACCGAAAGCTGTCGTGTATGGGGCGAGTATAGTGTTGATCAAGATCCCTCGCCTTGGGTTAGATGGGCCTGCAGTCGTCTTGGCGGGCACCTGAGGTTCTGGCGCCGAAGGTTTCGAATTTGTTTAGGGAGGAAAAGGCGCTGGCGGCACTTATTGGTATCGTGCCCATACATGTCGTGGTATCGATAATACCTCCTAGTATTTTTCTCACGGTCAGTTGATTCTCTGGTGCGCGGCTTTTTGTATGGTAACGTGTTGCATGTCTCCAAGTAGATTGTTTCTAAGTCTTCATTTAATGGGGTGTAGGTCTCGAAAGCGTGGTGACGGCCGGGTTTCCTCGGCTCCACTGGGGACTGACTGTTGTTTCGGCCACCCTACCTATCATTATTTGGTCTTTGCCTGTTGGGACCTGCCCCCTTCTTCTGATCGAAGGGCTCTCCGACTTGTTTTCTTCTAAGGTTGTTATTTGCAGTGTCCACTTGAGGGTTATTAGGGCGACTTGTCTCGGAGAGCCGGTTCCGCCTTGCCTCCTCTTGGCATAAGTACTGCCCCTCCTTCTCGTAGAAGGCGTCGAGGCTTTTTGGCTGCTTACGATCGATCTATGCCCCGAATTCGGAAGTAGGTAGGACACCTTTTGCTAATTGAAAGAGTATGGTATGAGGGTCCGGATCCTCGACCTCGGTGAGGGCGATGTTGAACCGGGAGAGGTAGCTTTTAAGCGACTTGGCGGGTCCTTGGTATAGGTTGGACAAAGTAAGGGAATTTTTCAAAGTCGGGATATGCATCCTGAATTGCTTGACTAGTTCTGTCGCTAATTGGCTGAAGTTGTTGATGGAATCAAGAGGGAGGCGAGAGAACCAAAGTAAAGCGGTCCCTGATAGGAAGACTGGGAAGCACTTGCATTTGACCAGATCATTGCGGCTCGAGTCCATTTGCCATTCATATCGATTTAGGAAGGCACAGGGATCGGTGGTGCCGTCTTAGAGCGGCATCCGTGGCATGGTAAAGCATCGTGGCCACCCATCCTTATTTACCCTTCTCGTGAAGGGATAATGCCTTATATGGGCCTCTCGTGAGTCATGTACTTCCCTCGCATTTCCCTCATGATCCTTCAGACCATGTCGGGAAGGTAAGTTACGAGGACGCCTTCTATGATGGATGTCCGGGTTGTCTTCTTCCTTGTCCTCGACATCTATAATTGGATCCTGGTGCAGAGCGGGTTGATGCACATCCTGTTCTAGAAAAGCGCGGGTCGCTGGCATGGTAGGTCCATCGTTTCGATGGGCGACCATTGGGTTTTGTCGAGGAAGGGGCTGGTTGCTCGGATCCGGTCCGTCATTGATGATCAAGCAAGAGAGATATCGGTATTGCTCCCCCTCGCTATATGTGACTGTAGTTTGGTCGTCGTTGCCGTTCCCATTGCCGTTAGCGTGGCCATTGCTATTACCGTCGTCGAGGGCACTGGTGCGAACAACAATGTTGTTGATGAGGCTAGACCTCCTTCTTTGATGCGGGCCACTTGACTCAAAGAGGAAGTTTCTGAGATAGTTGGTCGAGGTCGGGCATTGTTCCGATCTAGTTGAAGTCGAGCGACGATGCGCTGACTTTCTTGAAGTTGTCGCATAAGGTCGACGTTATTCCTTAATGCTTAATTGAGCTCGACCACTGTGTTATCATATTTTTCATTAAGCGCGCGGATCTGAGCTTGTGTTGCGGGCGCTTCGGGGTCCACAATAGAAGGGGAGTTTTCATTAGTGGCCGGGATATCCGCCGGTTGAGGTTGTTGGGATGTCCCTGCCTATGCTGCGGCTGAAGAGCCGACCATTGCATTCTTTGGTCGCTTTACCATCATAAGCGGACTCGGCAACAGGTTTAGCAAAGGGAACCTGAAGCTCGTCGAAATCGAGACGATAACATGCGACAAAGACGCAAGAATTGAGTTCAATTCCCAATGAAAGCACAAAATGTAGACGGAAAAAATATCGTTAACGCCCAAGAGTCCAATTACTAGGAATTATTAATCTGGTCGCATAGACAAGAGCGGAAAAAGGTAAATAACATGAGAGATTTATAATTGTTCGGCCTCAAGAGGGGCCTACGTCCACTTTGAAGAGTCGTTAGAACATTATTGATATCACAAAGTTACAAGGCCAAGACCATCTCATGGCTTCTCATTACATTCATATCAAAGCTATATGATGTCATCTCTAAGCTACATGATGTCATCATTCTAATATATGTTGTCATAATTATCATATAATTAATATATTAGGAAAAAGACATTTTTGCCTTTCTTCTTCCTCAAATGGGAGATGCCACTAAAGTAGCTCTCTATAGGTCTTGAGCTCACAAATTCCAACCCCTTTGAAGTATGAGGCCATGGGGTATTTATAGGAAAGGAGTAGGTAGGGGTTAGGTAGGAGTAGGTGGGAGTAGGTAGGAGTATGTGAAAATATGGGACCACACCTAGAATTTCGCATCTGGAGCCTGCACACCCGTAAATTTCCCACCCACGCCGGGGGTGCGAATTTCGCACCTCATGGGGTGCGAAATTCGTACCTCCTGTGGGTGCGGAATTTGTCCCACGTAGGGTACAAATTTCACACCCTGCTGGGCTCTAGATTTGTACCCTTTGGAGGTACGAAATTCGTACCCTGAAGGGTTCGGATTTCGTACCCCGAAGGGTACGGACTTTGTACCTCCTGGGTTTCGAAATTCGCACCCTAAGGTAGGAATTCCGCACCCTGCTGGGTGCGAATTTCGCACCTTGTGGGGTGCGAATTTCGCACCCAGTTGGGTGCGAATTTCACACCTAGAGGTGCGAAATTCGCACGCCGAGGAGTACGAAGCTCCCGTTCTGAGAGGCGCGAGGACCGTATGAATATGTGTTTAGGGGCTTGTGAGTCCTAGGGATTCGAGACCTTGGTTCGACAATGTGCTGGTGAAGGCGCGAGGTCCTTGGCGGTGCAATCCCTCTTCGATCCTGTCTCCTTCGCTCCTAAGCGTCCTCTCGACCTTAGTTCCACGCGATGCGTTGAGTCGAGCGCGTCCATGAAGTTTTGGGAACCGAACCAAAAAGCCGGTTAACATATGGAAATTTCCCCGATAATCTTAAGCGATTATAATGGGATCTTCCGACTCTACATCCAAGATAATGAACCAGGAATTCACCAAACTGAATCGCTTTGATGGCACTAGCTACACTGTTGGCAAGACAAGATCATGTTCCTGTTGACTACACTGAATATGCTTACGTGCTTCATGATAACTTGGAATCGATGCCGCTGGAAAGGACACTTCAGAGATTATTTCCAAAAGAAAGAAGAGAAAAGAAGGTGAAGTTTTCTGTAGAGGTCACATACTTAATACTCTTTCGATCGGTTGTATGATTTATTCACTTCTGTTAAGTCACCTAGAGAAATGTGGAAATGTCTGGGGGCCAAGCACATCAATGAAAAATAGGGCGCAGCTAAGTTTTTAATTTACAATTTTTTTGAATTTAAGATGCTTGACAACACCTCGATTCTAGGTCAAGTGCAAGAAGTTACAAGTTATCTTTAACAAATTAAGGGACATTAAAATTAACATTCCTGAACCCTTACAAGTTGGGATGCTATGGAGAAACTTCCGCAATCATGGAGTGATTACAGGGAAAAGCTAATGCATCCCACTGAGGATTTCTTAATCGAGCAGATTCTAAAGCAGATTCGTATTGAAGAAGAGACTAGAATTAGTTAAAGAAAGGATTTGAATCTGATTCAAATAAAAACACTGTAGCCAATAACCAAAAGGGACAAAAGGAATCTGGAAAGCGAAAGAGGGACGACAACCATAAAAAATCCAACAAAAAGGGAAAGGATTGTTATTAATATGGAAAACCTGGGCATTTCAAAAGAGACTACAGATTCTTTAAGAGACAAAAGAAAGAACATAGACAGACTTCAAATCAAGGAAAGAAGAGCTCTAATTCTTCTCTCTAAGCAAACATGGTTCAACAAGACGAGTCCAAAATTTGTTGCGATGATATCAAAGTTAAATGTTGATATGGTGATAGAATTAAACATAGCCCATAGCACCAAGGATTCTGACTGGTGGTATGATTCAGGCACTACCGTACACGCCTATAAATTCAAATTCTATTAGAAAGTTTCCAATGATAATATAGTACTAATGGTCAACCATAATACATTAAATGTCATAGGAAAGGGTACCATAGAATTAGAATTCACTTATGGAACGAAACTTGTGCTTGTGAATGTTTAACATGTCCCAGATATCAGGAAGAACCTTAGCTCTGCAAATCTTCTTTGTTGTAAGGGTGTTAAATGCGTCCTTGATGGTAACAGTCTCATATTGTCAAAAGGAGGAATAACTAGAGGAGGGAATAGATATTTTATTACTTTTATAAATGATTATTCCAAATATATGCATGTTTACCTGATGAAAACAAAAGATAGGCTTTTGATATGTTTAACCTTTTAAAATCACAGTTGAAAATCTATAAAAAAATTGCGCAGTGATAGAGGTGGAGAATATTTCTCCATAGAGTTCGTTGGAGAATAGAGTTTTGATGACAACAAGCTTACTTTAATTAGCATTATTAATTGATTATAAAATATATACTAACATCTCTATCTAGAATAAATGTACAAATATATGCAGGATTTGTATACAGGACTTAAATACTGAAGACTGTACAGTGTTAGAGTTTCGAGAGATTTAAGACTCATAAGTAATCAAGATATCAAGAGTTCAAGAAAAATATGGTGATAGAGTCTAGTTAATACGTAAGACTCTGAATAACACTCTAGTTCAAATTCTATTTTTTAACTCTAATTTTCAATTTTCAAATTTTGATTTCAAATTCTGATTTCAAGTTATTTTATCTTACTTATGAGTTCAAACATATAAGTTGTAAAGTTATAATATATGTAAGTTTATAGTTATACATAGTTTTATAGTTTTTATAACTTTATAAATATGTTTATATAGTATATTATTATGATTTCATATAATTTTACACTTTAGAATATTCATTTATATCACTGAGTTTTGTTTCAAGAATTTCCATAACAATAAATGTAATTAAATGCTTAAGAAAAAGTTTTACAAATAAAATTGTACATGACAAATGTCGACATACATATATGGGTATGATGACATGCAACTGTCAGAAATTCAATTTTGAAAGGAAGTGTCTTTTAACCATTAGTAACCTTCCAGAAACGTTGCAACCATTCAAATCCTATAAATAGGGGCTGATTTCGAGTTTTTATAGTTCTTCTTCTTCATCTTCACCCCTCTTCATTACACCATTAATATTTCATATTTTGTTGATTTCTACACTTCTACTTTTCTGATTTCTACTCAAATTTTATAAAACTTCTTCTCTTCTTAATCTTTATCATTTACTCTCTGAATTGAAGTGCTATTGAAGAGTCATAGGGATGTTGTAATCATTTGTGAATTTCTTGGGAAAGCGTGTGTCCCTTGTAGCCTTGAAATCAAGGTAATGGAGCAGTGTAAACCTTGTAGCTGTGAAATTAAGGGGCTTTGGAGCAGTGTTAACCTCGTAGTTGTGAAATCAAGGGGATTGTACTTAGATATTGATAATAATAATAAAACTTTGTGCAATCCAGCGTTGCGTGGGACTGGACATAGGAGTAATTCGAACCAGTATAAAATTTGGTGTGTTCTTTCCTTTTTCTGCATTTTATATTTGTTTTAGACAAAAATTGACCAAATGACAAAGGTATTTACACAATACTTCACCAAAAAGGTACGACTTGAAATTATATGGCCATAATCACAAAATGAAAGTAAAATAATTGAGAATAAGAAATTTTAGAGTGGTTCGCTTAGAAATAGCCTACATCCACTATAGGAATAGTTTGCATTATCACTTCAGAGATTACTAAGCATAATTTTTCTCTAATTACATTCATCCTCTCTCTCTTACTTGTATTTCTCGTCGATTTATTCAAATTAGCTAAGGGGCTCGCTGCACTTCTCTAAATGTGGTGATGATTGAGGTAGATGTACAACTTCTTGGACATTCAAGTGATTTTGGACAATTCCATTGTGGATTTTGGACAATTCCATGGTGGATAAACATTTGCCCTTTAGAGTTCATAATTTTTTTTAAGGAAATTACGAGCTTCGAAATGAACACTTAAATGCACTGTAAAATGATGGATTGGTTTTTTGACTGCTTTGTCAAGGATTGTTACACAAGATTTTGGGTCGGTCATTATACATGCGATGGATCGGCATGGTTTCATGCCTGATGGGTCAGTCTAGCCCAATACTCGATGGGTCGGCTTGGTACGCAACAAGTTGCCTTTATATGTTTTCCTTCGGCTCTTGCTTCCCCACACTTTGTTTTTCTTGGCTGAAAGCTTTTTAATGGAGGTACCGTTCCTTTGAAGAAAATCCAACCAGAAAAACTTTAAAATACTTCATTTAATCACATCCGCGCCTCCATTACACTTAAGGCCAACTACCGCCTCATTTGCAATCGAGTCAAGCCAATTTCGAATTGATTTCCCCAAATTAGATATTCTCTATCACTGTTGAACCCGAGACAGTCCTCGTCCCTCAAATTCACCTGCTTGTCGAAGTCGCAGGTATTATATCTATTTGGAATTTGTGTTGATTTGGCGATTATTGAACTTAGGCTTTCGAATTGGACGGCTGGATTTTGAAATGGATTTGATTTGTATAGGGTTTTGGGAAGGTTTTGGATGATTAGATGTGAATGTAAATGAATGATGAATTCAGGCTATACCCCAAAGTTTTGATTTGAATCGGATGCTCGTGAGATGTTCGATGAAATGCCGAATACTTGAAACCATGTATATCCTTTTGACTTTGATATGTTAACCATTGTCTGCGTGCGTTTTGTATGCTTGTAATAACATTTATTTGGTTAGCTGACTATACAATGATCAGTCTGAACTTGATCGTGCTTGTGTCGTGTGAATCTCCATCTTGAACTTGCCATTTCATGTATATTTGATTGCCATGAATACATGAATATATAGCTTAATGGTTAGCCGTTTGATATTGCTCGAATTCGCAAATCTAGACACAATTAAGCTCTTATGGGGTGTTGAGAAATTACATGTCATGGTTGACTGGTTATCACTGGCCTACTTTGCATTAGTTGATACCGACCCACATCGGTTTGGTTGGGACCGACCCAATATGGGTTTGTTAATACCGACCCATATTGGGTCGGTTGGGACCAACCGAGTAAAGGTTGGTTAATACAGACCCATACCGGGTTGGTTAGGACCGACCCATACTGGGTTGGTTCTGACAATTGTGGGTATGACGCCCCTACGCTAAAGAAATCAAGTTTAAGCCTCTTCTTAAGCAAATCTGGAAGCTTCTTAAATTTAAATTCTTCTATTTTTCCAGTTTTTGCTGGTGGATCCACCGGCCATAGGCCATGTAAACTGAATTCGCTAGGCAGTGAACGTGGGTCTGCAATACATTCTTTGCTCACAGAGTAGCAGTAGGAGACTGTCCATTCTACGACCAATAAATATTCAGGGAAGTCCACCAGTTGTGGAGGTTGAGGTAGGGGTGATACTGTGGTGCCAATCCAACACACCAGCCAAAGGAGAGCAAGCTTAATTCTCTCCTTGCTCATTTTTTTTTTATTGTCCATATTTTTACAAGTGACTGTGACTTTCTAGTCTATTTTGAAAACTCTCTCAATAGTTGCATACATATGTATAATATACATACGACTATACATGGCTCGGAGATAAATATTTTACTGACAATCGTCAACTCGACTATAGAAGTCTTAATTACTTTTATGCTTGTAGCAGTTATCTTCTCTACAATTGGCTTATTGTTTTATGATTGAAACTAACCTATCCTTCCATCTTTTCCTAGTGTCCCAATAAGAACAAAGCATCCAATTGAAAATAAAAATTTAACAAACAACATTGTATTTTTAAACATTAAATCTAGAATAAAAAGAAAAATTAGAAATGAAATTAATTGAAAATGTAGATATATGTAACATGTTGACCAAGAAAACTTTTGAATGCATTATAGTAATTTCCAGGCTGTACTGAAGTTTAATTTAAGCTTTCTACAATTTCTTTTCTTTTTTTTCCTTTCGTACACCTTGTTAACATGATACAAGGTGGTATTCGCTCATTAATTGATCTATTATTCACTTTATAGCAAGCTTTATGCAAATGTGCCAAATTATGCATGTTAGGTATTATAACATATTTTTGACATGTTTGTTTTGACATTTGAGAGCTTGGACATCAAGTCTATACATGGTTGACAAAACCTGATCAGGTCCAGATCTTAGGAATTTTCACAATTAGACTTCACTCATCTGGCTGGTCCGATTGTATAAGATGTTGCAACATTTTAATTCTAACAGCAATGATTTTGAATTAAAAAACATATAGACTAACTAAAGAGGCTAATGAATGATGAACGTGAGAGTAGACTATAGGAAAAAAAGATAAACTGCCAAAGTTTCAAAAAGTTAATACATGGTCTTTGCTCTTTTTAGTAATTAAGCTAATAACATTTCTCTAGTTTGCCAATACATGCAATTACATTAACCTCCTTTGTATTTTCATATATAGTCGCCATCCATCAGTTGGACACTTGGATGAAAACATAATAAAGAGTTTGCTCCCGAAGTTTATCATTTAGTAAATATATGTATTATTTTAGTTTTTGAAAAAGGGGCAAGAGGTATAAGATTAGGAAAAGGAGAGGTTGCTTGTAAAAAGAAATTGATGAACACAAAAAGATACGTGAAGAGAGGAGCAGCTAATTGAAAACAATTAAGCAGACAATGAGATTCATAATGAGAACAACCCATAAATGAAAAAAAAAACCAAGTTCAATGTAAACTAGAAAATAAGAATGCCGAAATACATGACAACCCATGGGGCTGTCGAAGATAATTATAGTTTAATCAGAAAGAGATTTTGAAGGTCCAATGGGTAGTATTAGAGAATGTACATTATTGTATACGGTTTCCCTGTTTACATCATTATGCCGGTCTGGGCTTTGATAGTGGGTTGACTTCTGTTAGCCTGCTTACATTATGTTTTCACCTGTATAAATAGAAGTGTGAGCACATTTCAGAATTCATTCAATAATACAGAGTTATTCTCTTCATGATAAAATCATTTCACTTATCTCGTTCGAAAGCTTTTATGTTATCAGAGCAGACTTAAGGCCTCACGGCAATCAAGATCTGAAGCCTGTCGATCAACTTTTCTGATCATCACCGATTCTATTGTTTCACCATCAATTCTTTGGATTAATTTTGTTCCTTGCCAAAGAATATTCAGAATATTTTCATCATAACGTTCTTGGCTTCATCAAAATCAATTTTCTCCTTATAATTTTCATCGTTGGAGAGTTTACCGTTCTCAATCAAGGTAGCCTTTTCTGTTCATCGGTTCTTGGTGAGTTTCGCGCCATGCCTAAGGATACTCAGAGTAATATCATCACCGTACGCTTGGCTGAAGCGAAGGCCTATTGGTTATAAGAGTTCTTGACTCGTCATTTAACCTCTTCAAACTTGTTTTCTTTCCGGTTGCAAATTTTATTTGCCTCGCCAGTCTTTTCCGATAATATCCTATTCTGCTTTATTCTTGGTACATAACCAGTCATGGCAAATGATGACGAAGCATCATCAACAACTTCAAGAGCCGATGGTAATGAAAGCACCACCTTTGGCAATGTCCTGATTAAGCCCAAAAGCCAGATCATCACTATTCCTCTCGATGAGGATAATTTCATCATGTGGAAGTACTAGGTCAAGACTGCCCTCAGGGGGTATGGTCTACTTGAATACATTAAAGGGACAATCAGGATACCGCTTGTGATGATAATAGATGACATGGGAGCCATTACCAACAACCCTGATTATGCTAAGTACCTAAAACAAGATAGTTTATTGGCCTTATGGTTGCTTTCATCTATTAGTGCAAGCCTATTATCACAAATAGTAGGGTGCAACATTTCACATGAAATCTGGGTATTAATTGAACAGATTTTTAATGTGCAGTCATCTGCTACAGTCATGCATTGTAAAATGGAACTTCAAAATTCAAGAAAAGGTGACATGCCAATGAGAGAATATTTGGCTAAAATCAAGAATTTATGTGATAAACTTAGTTCTGTGGGACAAAATTTCAAACAGTGATTAGATTTTAGTTATTATAGGTGGATCGGATCACGATTATGAATCACTAGTCGCATATTTGGCTACACAACCTGTAACGACCCGAACTTCCCCGGTCTCCGAACAGAAGAGAAAGAGCAAATTATTTGAGAACACGACAAATCAGAACACAAACAGAAGAACATTTCATTGCTTATTACAACAATTCCATCAGAATACAAGAATATTACAGAGTATGAATAAATAATATACATTTGATAAATATCAGAGATTTAAATTACATTTAAATACATAGGAGCGTAAAAATAATACAAAACATAACTGAAAGAAATACACGGATACAGAGCTTTCCGAATATCCCTTCAGCTATAAACCAGGATCCTGTGAATATAATATCTGCAAAACCCAACTACTAGCTGCCCATGTGGAAAATAGGGGCACCCAGAGTTTAGGTTAAAACAATAAACTCCAAATAAGTCATGTGACTGGTGTGAGAACTAAAACGGTTATTAATCTTGATTTTTAAAGTAAGGTAAATCAAGGGACCACGCCGTATAACACGGAACGGGTTTAACCCCAAGAATACCAGTGCATATAACAAATAGCGCAATGCTAAATAAAGAAAATGAAGCTATTATAAGACCCAGGTCCCATCGCACAATGCAACGCAAGCCGGAGTATGGGGTTTTACCTTATAATAGCCAAATAATGCTTGATACGTGGAATTTAATCTTTTATTATTACTATAAGTGAAGAAATCAACTTCAAGTATAAATGTATCAATCATAGGCGGCATGGGTACCATCTATCATGTCGCCATTCTAGGCTCTACAAATAAAACTGAAATATCATGTATTGGAAATTGGATTTCCGTCACGAGTCAAGGCAAGGGATGTACTCCTAACCGCTTCGAGACACTCTAGCAAGTGAATTAGGACTACATACTCTGGGCAACCCTGGATCCTGCAGTGCTGGTCCTCCATTACGTTTGAGGATTAGTTATTCCTGAACACACTTTTCCTGGTCCTATAGGATCTATCCATCGGCTCCGTAGAGACTGATATATTTGAGGCACCTCACATTCCAACAAACACATAGGTAAAAATAATATTAATGTTAGGGCTTGCAAATGCTGACACCACCCAAAGCTAGAAAGAAACGTCATGCACTCACTGTGTTCCCTTATCCAGTTTTTGACTCATACCGAGGTGTGAGGCTCGCGAATCAACGTTATACACAAAGCGATGCTATATTAAAGCTGTGCTTTGATCATCAACCACAAGACTCTGCTTTTCAACAAAAGCCTTGATCACTACATCTCAGCATGCCACATATGCAATTCATGCCATGCGACTGATATCTATCGATATATAACCTCTGAGCTCGTACGTCTCAGAGAAGGGCGTTAAGCAAGAGAATAAATTCTCTGCCGCCAAACAAATATATATTTAATAGAGATCAATCAACACAGAATAGAATCCAATGTCAGATACAAAGTCCATTTACAAGTTCGTTCTGGGTCTGAACGAAACTGGAGGCACCTTATTCCTCGTCCTATATGTCCAATACAGGAGAGAGGCCCTCGCATATCCGCCGATCTCCAAGTACGTCTGGACGATTACCACTTATTACCTCATCTTAGGTGTACAGCCCAATCAAGACATCAGTAATCATCCAAACGATGTGAAGACCTATGGTCTTCAACCACCGTCTTCATCATCGACTTATCGTCAAATCACTTATTCAAAATGGGAATAAACTTGGCCTTTCCGAATAGCTCGTGTATATTATAAACAAGTGCTACAAAAACACAACATACGCCTCATTCAAATCCAGAATATTCGTTTATTCAAATATTCACATTCTTAGGGAAAGGTTCCCATTAATTTTATCAAAGATAAATTCTTTAAAATTTATTCTTTAATCTTCCTTTGGATACCAATTCAAACCATATTAAGGTTTTCCAAACTGGTCGGGATTAGCGAACCTTACGGAAGTAATCATTTGTTTAATTTCCCAATCCCAACCTATTCATCCCACGGAGTAAAACTGGTAATACTCCATATCTAACACCACGGTGTTATCGGTAAATTTAATTACCATTTCACGTTCAAATCTAATTAAAGATTTAACTATCACTTGGAGCTAAACTGGTGATACTCCATTCTCGATCATTTCAATCTGATTAAAGATTCATTAAAACTCCACTTAGTTTTAATCTTCCCAAAAATCAATATTAATGATTATTTAACTTAGGAAATCGTATCCTGTTTTTAACTGGGTTAAAGAATAAATGTCATTTAAAACACGATTCACGATAAACCTAAAATCACATTCCATTTTATTTAATTATTAAATATAACTGGAAATTGTAATAATCTTAATTAAAAGATTTATTCTTTTCACACGGGTTTAAGAACAGTGTTACTGAAGACACCATTCCATCAGTCTCTAACCGTAAATTAGTAAGAGAACAATTCCCTAAGTATTAATCCCAAAGGCCGAAACCAACATTAGATCAATACCCCGGAAACCATTCAACTTAGCTAATCTCCAGTTAGTTTCTAATTTTAACTCCATTGGGTATAAGAACAACATTTTTACAGATACCATTCACGACAAATCCAAAATTCAATTCAATTCAATTCCAATTAAATATTAATTGATTGGTAAACTGCATTAAATCTTAATAAAAAGATTTAATCTTTTCTCAACTGGGTTTAAGAACAATGTTCGTGAAGACACTATTCACGACAAACACAATATCCCATTCCATTTTATATATTGGAAATTCTGGTTATTTTTAAAACCATTTCAAATCCAATTTATTTATTTAAAATTTTGGATTATAATTTAGTTCATTTCGATAAAAACTTATTTTTATCTTTTCAAATATGGAATTTTTCATCCCAATTCCTTCCAAATCATTTATTATGATTTTACACAAATTATTAATATTTTTAATAGGCCCATTCAGTCGATTTCCATAAACGGTCATCGAACTGCACTTACTACAACCTTTTCCAAATTTGATTTTGTCATAATTCCAAATCCAACCGTTAGATTTCAAATCTCTCATATTCGTTGGAAAGCGCTTTTCGATACGAACCCAACGGTTTCAGATTTTGGAGAATCCGACGGTCGGATCTCCCGTAACATCAATTCAAAGTCAATGGTCGAAATTCGCGAACGGTCGCGGCGCGGCGCGTTCTATTCAGGCCATTTAATATATATGATGTATATATTATATATATTTCTTCGATTTCCATTTAAAATGTATTTTATAAATTCGTTTTAAAACGATTCTAACATCACTTTTCAATTTTAAATCAAAATTGAATTTTTCTTATCATTATAATATATAAATGATAATATTTTCAAAATATCAGATTTTGAAATCATTTCCTTTTCGATATTCATTATAAAAATGAATAAAATCGATATCAATATCGTTCACATCTAAATGGCGTTAATCTACTCAACACGACTCTGTATATTTAAATATATTCGTGTCCATCCCAAATCGGACATCAAAATCAAATTTTGATCTTTTACTGAATATTATTTTAAAATATTCATTCTTTCTGAATTGGAATCAGACACAGTCAATTACCATATAATGTAATTTATATGGATTTCATACAACACATGTATAAAACAACAATGATAAACAATCAATCATCATCCAGAGTGAATTCTACATTGCATAAGCAATAAATATAAATATTTAACACTTACAACAGTCTGTCAACCAATCGATTGACATACAACTAAACAATTGGGATTAGTGTACGTAAAATATCATCCCAATACCCATGTAGAGTTTCAATCTACAGACACAGATTTTATTTGTGCAGTTGGGCAATGTGTAAAATATATCGTTCCAATCAATATCAGTCAAGTGGGTGTACATAAACAAATCTCCGATTTGTAAATGAATATTTATTCTCATTTCATTTACTCGTTAAAAAATTATATTTTTAACGATAAAATATTTTACTCAACATATGAATATTTTATATAATCCATTCACATCACAAACAATTTCAAACAACACAATACAATCAAGCAAACAAGTCGTCCATGGTCTGTGGACGACGGGGAGCAGTTCATATATGCAGTTATAAAATAAATAACTGTACAGAAATAATTTTAGTAAGGAGTTCTCACCTTTGGTTTCCACTCCTCCATTCTTTATATCTAAATAGTCTGGATTTGGATTTGTCTCCCACGCGTTGTGTCCTTTATCGTGTTTTCAATTGAATTCTGCTTTGCACAGTTTATATTAAAAATCATATTTTCAACAACGATTTCCGTATAAATAAAATCATATTTTTACTTCATTAAAAATCATATTTTAAATTCGCTATATATGTTATAAAAATCGCATTTTTATCACGCTTATATATATATAAATCAAATTTTTATCTTCATGTAATATATATAAAAATCATACTTTTATAACGATGTTTATATAATAAAAATCATATTGTTATATTGCTACAACATATATAAAATGGATTTTTATTTTCAAACCATACACATAAAGATCGAATTTTTATTTTCAAACCGTACACATAAAAGTCGGATTTTTATTTTCAAACCATACACATAAAGGTCGGATATTTATTTTCAAACCATACACATAAAGGTCGGATTTTTATTTTCAAATCCTACACATAAAGGTCGGATTTTTACACATAAAGGTCAATTTTTATTGTCAAATCTTATACATAAACGTCGGATTTTTATACACACTTATATTTAATAAAAATCGGATTTTTTAACATGCTTATATACAATAAAAATCAGATTTATAATAAATGTAAAAAAAAGAAACTCACTTCTTTTGGTCTACTGGAGAGAAGGGGGATGCTTCATTGGAGGGTGGTGCTGCGCCGCCGGCGGTGGGCCAGGGAGGGGGCGGCGTTGGGAGGTTTTCAGATCGGGGTTGTTGTTTTTTTTTTGAAGTTGCGGTTTCAAGTCGAATAGGAGAGAAGAGAGAGCGTTGGAGGGGGGAATCAGAGGTGGAGGCGTCGGCCTGGGCGGCAACGAGGGAAGGGCGCGGTGGCAGATCGAAGGGAGGGCGATGGGTCAACATTGTTTTTTCTTCTTCTTTTAATTTGAGATCAGACGGGGGGGGGGGGGGGGGGGAGGGGAAGAGGAAATGGGTAGAGGGAAATATAATATATATGTATATATATTTATTTATTTTATTTTAATTTTCCAAAAAAGTTACTTTTTCGTTCGGACTCTAAATCGAACCCAACGACTGTCGCCCTAGCTAATTACCCTCATTTCGAACGCAATGGGATATGTCCCGTAAGCCAATTCGAATGTTACGATCTGTTTTTCTTTAATTTAAAATATAAATCAATATATATATTTAATTTGAACATATATTTTAATTTACTGGGGCCACATACGAACTCTAAAAATTCCAAAAAAATAAACCTGGCTATGTTCTGACGATACGGCCTAACAAAACTAATTTCGTCCAATTTGGAGACCGTTTGAAAAATGGCCATTTTCTGGTCGATCCAAATTGACTAAAACTGTCAAAACACGTTTTCTTTTGCCACACTCACATATTGATTCCAATAATTATGAATTTTGGAATCTAGCAATAATGTGACACTCTGGTTCCAAAAAAGTGGTTTCGTCGAAAACGGAGGTCGTTTGCAGAATGGCTATTTTTAAGGGCTATAAATTATATTAAAAAATATATAAATTCCACAGCGACTTTTATGAATTTTAAACTGGACGTAACTATCAACTTTTAAAATGAAATCTCAGTTTCTTATATTCGTTAGAAAGATATTGTTATTCAGATTCAAATATTTCTTGTTTCGTCCAATTCTGACTTATATTGAATTCTGTATATTAAATTGAATTTAGAAATCGAGTTTTCAAAATACCGCGCCATTTCAGGCTCGAATTATAATTAAAATAAAATTATTCATTTTAACTTCGTCGAAAATATTTTTTTGTCGTTGTCATTTAAAATAAATCATTTTAAATTTTCAAAATCTTTTAAAATTGCCAAAATAAAAATTTCTAATTGGTTCTGATTTTTCGGGTTGTTACAATCTCCCCCACTTAAAATCTTTTCGTCCTCGAAAAGGAACGGAGCAGAAAGTTGTTTAACTAACCAACTCAACTTTCATTCTAGGTTTCATTCTTCAAATTTTCGGTTTCTAAGAATTTCTAATTTTTCAAAAATTTGGCTAACACCCTAAATTTTCAATTTTTTTTGCCATAACCTCCTTTGTACGGGGAGCATCAGGAAAATCCCCAAACTGGCACACAGGCCCTCTCATCTCAAAAAGAAAAAGCCAAGCGGCTAGCCAATCGGCTCACAAAATCATCCAAACCCAAGAAATTAGTAAACATGTACCTATTTGTTGGGCATACACCTTTATTCCTCTTCTCTACCCTCCTTGCCATGACTTGTTCACACATATATATGTACATGCATGCAATTTCAAACAATTTTCAATTCAGTTCAATATTTAGATTTGATTTGGCTAATGGTTCAAAATTTTAATTAATCAAACCAATAATCATACAACACAACCAGCAATCAATTTGTTGATTAATTTTCAAATTCGTAACTTTGGTATATATATACAGAAAATCATGTTTTTGGTGCCAAATCACAACAATACCCCTACCTAGTTTTGGTTCTCACACCAGAATGGAAATATAGATATCCCACTTTTCGAAACTCGAACACAAATTCTGATGATGTCCGGACGATCATCAGAATCATCCCCGGGCGACTAGAGTGTGATTCTATATCCATCCAATAAACTAAAACTTCGAATATACGTTTGCAAGGCGTATATGCAAAATCTTTATATACTGGATTTTCCAAATTCAATATAAAATAAATATTCAAATACGTATAATATGATTTTATTTTCAAAACAAAATTTGTTTTAAATTTTTATTTTAAAACAACACTCTTCACACTCGTTCTAGGATACTACTGATCCTATCTCTAACGAGTCATTCTCATTGGATATTACTAATCCGATCTCTGATGAATTCTTTCGTTTGGTTCTAATGTGTCTTGTTCTCGAGCTCTGTAAAACAAAGCACTGATACCACGTGTAACGACCCGAACTTCCCCGGTCTCCAAAGAGAAGAGAAAGAACGGATTGTCTAAGAACACGACAAATCAGAACACAAATAGAAGAACATTTCATTGCTTATTACAATAATTCCATCAGAATAAAAGAATATATTAGAGTATGAATAAATAATATACATTTGATAAATATCAGAGATTTAAATTACATTTAAATACATAGCAGCGGAAAAATAATGCAAAACATAACTGAAAGAAATACACGGATACAGAGCTTTCCGAATATCCCTTCAGCTATAAACCAGGATCCTATGAATATAATATCTGCAAAACCCAACTACTGGCTGCCCGTGTTGAAAATAGGATACCCAGAGTTTAGGTTAAAACAATAAACTCCAGGTTAGTCATGTGACTAGTGTGAGAACTAAAACGGTTATTAATCTTGATTTTTAAAGTAAGGTAAATCAAGGGACCATGCCGTATAACACGGAATGGGTTTAACCCCAAGAATACCAGTGCATATAACAAATAGCGCAATGCTAAATAAAGAAAATAAAGCTATTATAAGATCCAGGTCCCATCACACAATGTAATGCAAGCCAAAGGATAGGGTTTTACATTATAATAACCAAATAATGCTTGATAATGAAATTTACTCATTTATTATTACTATAAGTGAAGAAATCAACTTCAAATATAAATGTATTAATCATAGACGGCATGGGTACCATCCATCATGTCGCCATACTAGGCTCAACAAATAAAACTGAAATATCACGTATTGGAAATTGGATTTCCGTCATGAGTTGAGGCAAGGGATGTACTCATAACCGCTTCGAGACACTCTAGCAAGTGCGTCAGGACTACACACTCTGGGCAACCCTAGATCCTGCAGTGCTGGTCCTCCTTTACGTTTGAGGATTAGTTATTCCTGAACACACGTTTCTTGGTCCTATAGGACCTATCCATCGGCTCCGTAGAGACCGATATATCCGAGGCGCCTCACATTCCAACAACCACATAGGTAAAAATAATATAAATGTCAGGGCTGGCAAACGTTGACACCACCCATAGATATAAAGAAACGTCATGCACTCACTGCGTTCCCTTATCTTGTTTTTGACTCATACCGAGGTGTGAGGCTCGCGAATCAACGCTATACACAAAGCGGCGCTATATTAAAGCTGTGCTTTGATCATCAACCACAAGACTCTGCTTTTCAACAAAAGCCTTGATGACTGCATCTCAGCATGCCACACAGGAATCATGCCATGCGACTGATATTTATCGATATATAACCTTTGAGCTCTTACGTCTCAGAGAAGGGTGTTAAGCAAGAGAATAAATTTTCCGCCGCCAAACAGATATATATTTAATAGAGATCAATCAACATAAAATAAAATCCAATGTCAGACACACAGTCCATTTACAAGTTCGTTCTGGGTTTGAACGAAACCGGAGGCACCTTATTCCTCGTCCCATATGTCCAATGCAGGAGGGAGCCCCTCGCATATCCGTCGATCTCCAAGTACATCTGGACGATCATCACTTATTACGTCGTCCTGGGTGTACAGGCCAATCCAGACATCAGTAATTATCCAAACGATGTAAAGAACTCTGGTCTTCAACCACCGTCTTCATTGTCGACTTATCGTCGAATCAGTTATTCAGAATGGGTATAAACCCGGTCTTTTCGAATAACTCGTGTATATTATAAACAAGTGCTACACAAACACAACATACGCCTCATTCCATTCCAGAATATTCATTTATTCAAATATTCACATTCTTAGGGAAATGTTCCCATTAATTTTATCAAAGATAAATTCTTTAAAATTTATTCTTTAATCTTCCTTTGGATATCATTTCAAACCATATTAAGGTTTTCCAAACTAGTCGGGATTAGCGAACCTTACCGAAGTAATCATTTGTTTAATTTCTCAATCCCAACCTATTCATCCCATGGAGCAAAACTAGTAATACTCCATATCTAACACCACGGTGTTATCGGTAAATTTAATTACCATTTCACGTTCAAATCTAATTAAAGATTTAACTATTGCTTGGAGCAAAACTGGTGATACTCCATTCTCGATCATTTCAATTTGATTAAAGATTCATTAAAACTCCACTTAGTTTTAATCTTCCCAAAAATCAATATTAATGTAATCATATCCTGTTTGTGACTGGGTTAAAGAACCAATGTAATTTAAAACACGGTTCACGATAAACCCAAAATCACATTCCATTTTATTTAATTATTAAATATAACTGGAAATTCTAATAATGATAGTTAAAAGATTTATTCTTATCACACGGGGTTTAAGAACAGTGTTACTGAAGACTCCATTCCATCAGTCTCTAACCGTAAATTAGTAAGAGAACAATTCCCTAAGTATTAATCCCGAAGGCCGAAACCAACATTAGATCAATACCTAGGAAACCATTCAACTTAGCTAATCACCAGTTAGTTTCTAATTTTCTTAACTCCATTAGGTTGAAGAACAGCATTTTTAAAGATATCATTCACGACAAACCCAAAATTCAATTCAATTCAATTCAATTCAATTCCAATTAAATATTAATTAATTGGTAAACTTCATTAAATCTTAATAAAAAGATTTTAATCTTTTCTCAACTGGGTTTAGGAACAGTGTTAGTGAAGACACCATTCACGACAAACCCAAAATCCCATTACATTTTATATATTGGAAATGATGGTTATTTTTAAAATCATTTCAAATCCAATTGATTTATTTAAAAATATTGGATTATAATTATAGTTCATAACTATTTCATTTCGATAAAAATATATTTTTATCTTTTCAAATATGGAATTTTTCATCCCAATTCCTTCCAAATCATTTATTATGATTTTACACAAATTATTAATATTTTTAATTATTTTATCAAGGTCCGTTCAGTCGATTTCCATAAAAGGTCATCGAACTGCACTTACAATGACCTTTTCCAAATTTGATTTTGACATAATTCCAAATCCAACCGTTAGATTTCAAATCTCTCATATTCATTGGAAATCTCTTTTCGTTACGAACCCAATGGTTTTGGTTTTAGGATAATTCGACGGTCTGATCTCCCGTAACGTCAATTCGAAGTCAGTGGTCGAAATTCGCGAACGGTCGCGGCGAGGCGCGTTCTATTCCGGCCATCTAATATATATAATATATATATATATATATATTATATATATTTTGTCGATTTCCATTTAAAACGTATTTTATAAATTCGTTTTATGATTCCAACTTCATTTTTCAATTTTAAATCAAAATTGAATTTTTCTTATCATTATAATATGTAAATGATAATATTTCCAAAATATCAGATTTTGAAATCATTTCCTTTTCGATATTCATTATAAAAATGAATAAAATCGATATAAATATTGTTCATCTAAATAGCGTTAATCTACTAAACACGGCTTTATATATTTAAATATATTCGTGTCCATCCCAAATCGGACATCAAAATCAGATTTTGATCTTTTACTGAATATTATTTTAAAATATTCGTTCTTTCTGAACTGGAATCAGGCACAGTCAATCACCATATAATGTTATTTATATGGATTTCATACAACACATGTACTGAACAACAATGATAAACAATCAACCATCATCTAGAGTGAATTCTACACTGCATAAGCATTAAATATAAATATTTAACGCTTACAACAGTCTGTCAACCAATCGATTGACATACAACTAAACAATTGGGATTAGTGTACGTCAAATATCATCCCAATACCTGTGTGGGGTTTCAATCTACAAATACAGATTTTATTTGTGCAGTTGGGCGATGTGTAAAATATATCATCCCAATCAATATCAGTTAAGTGGGTGTACATAAACAAATCGTCCGATTTGTAAATGAAAATTTATTATCATTTCATTTACTCATTAAAAAAAAATAATTTTAACGATAAAATATTTTACTCAATATATGAATATTTTATATAATCCATTTCACATCACAAACAATTTCAAACAACAAAATACAATCAAGAAAACAAGTCGTCCATGGTCTATGGACGACGGAGAGCAGTTCGTATATGCAGTTATAAAATAAATAACTGTACAGAAATAATTTTAGTGAGGAGTTCTCACCTTTGGTCTCCACTACGCCATTCTTTCAATCTGAATGGTCTGGATTTGGATTTGTCTCCCGCTCGTTGTGTCCTTCATCGTTTTTTCAATGAAATATGTTTCACACAGTTTATATTCAAAATCATATTTTCAACAACGCTTTCCGTATAATAAAAATCATATTTTTATTTCATTAAAAATCATATTTTTAATTCGCTATATATGTTATAAAAATCGTATTTTTATCATGCTTATATATATATATATAAATCAAATTTTTATCTTCATGTAATATATATAAAAATCATATTTTTATAAGATGTTTATATAAACAAAATCATATTTTTATATCACTACAACATATATAAAATTGGATTTTTATTTTCAAACCATACACATAAAGGTCGGAATTTTATTTTCAAACCATGCACATAAAGGTCGGATTTTTATTTTCAAATCCTACACATAAAGGTCGGATTTTTATTTTCAAATCCTACACATAAAAGTCGGTTTTTTATACACACTTATATATAACAAAAATCGGATTTTTTAACATGCTTATATACAATAAAAATCAGATTTATAATAAATTTAAAAAAAAAGAAACTCACTTCTTTTGGTGTACTGGAGAGAAGGAGGCTGCTGCGTTGGAGGGTGGTGCTGCGCCGCCGGCGGTGGGCCAGTAAGGGGGCGGCGCTGGGCGGTTTCAGATCGGGGTTGTTTTTTTTTTGAAGTGGCGGTTTCAAGTCGAGGAGGAGAGAAGAGAGAGCGTCGGAGGGGGGAATCGCAGGTGGAGGCGTCGGTATGGGCGGCGACGAGGGAAGGGGAAGGGCGCGTTGGCAGATCGGAGGGAGGGCGATGGGTCAACGTTGTTTTTTTTCTTTTAATTTGAGATCTGACAGGGAGGGAAAGAGGAAAGGGGTAGAGGGAAATATAATATACATATATATATATATATTATTTTAATTTTCTAAAAAAGTTATTTTTTCGTTTGGCTCTAAATCGAACCCAACGACTGTCGCCCCTAGCTAATTACCCCCATTTCGATCACAATGGGATATGTCCCGTAAGCCAATTCGACTGTCATGATCTAATGTTCTTTAATTTAAAATATAAATCAATATATATTTAATTTGAACATACATTTTAATTTACCGGGGCCACATACAAACTCTAAAAATTCCAAAAAAATAAATCTGGCTGTGTTTTGACGATACTGTCCTAACATAACTAATTTCACCGAATTTGGAGGCCGTTCGAAAAATGGCCATTTTCTGGTCGATCCAAATTGATTGAAACTGTCAAAACACGTTTTCTTTTGCCACGCTCACATATTGATTCCAATAATTATTAATTTTGGAATCTATCAATAATGTGACACTCTGGATCCAACAAAAATGGTTTCATCGAAAACGGAGGTCGTTTGCAAAATGGCTATTTTTAAGGACTGTATATTATATTAAAATATATATAAATTCCACAATGACATTTCTGAATTTTAAACTGGACGTAACTCTCAACTTATAAAACGAAATCTCAGTTTCTTACATCCGTTAGAAAGATATTGTTAATCAGGTTCAAATATTTCTTGTTTTGTCCAGTTCTGACTTATACTGAATTCTGTATATTCAATTGAATTTAGAAATCGAATTTTTAAACTACCGCGCCATTTTAGGTTCGAATTATAATTAAAATAAAATTATTCGTTTTAACTTCGTCGATATTTTTTCGTTGTTATTATTTAAAATAAATCATTTTAAATATTCAAAATTCGTTAAAATTGCCAAAATAAAAATTTTTAGTTGGTTCTAATTTTCCGGGTTGTTAAACAACCCACTCTACAAAACATGCAGTTTGTTCATTCTGCTTTATTGGCACATGAAGGAAGGATAGGACAAATGAAGGCCATACAAGGTGATTTGTCAGCCAACTATGCAACAAATTCAAGAAATAAAAATCAAAATCAACAAATAATCAAAACAAGAAAGAAAATCAAGGCCAGAGCGCTAACCAGAACAACAGAGGATGGGGCAGAGGAAGGTGGAATAGCAATAATAGGGTCAAATGCCAAATTTGTGAAAAATTTGGCCACATAACAAGTCAATGCTATTTCAGATTCAACTCTGAATATAATACTGATCAATCAAGTCAGACTGGTCAAAGGACAGCTACAACAAATTTGGCTCAAATTAGCAACACTACAGCAAGTCAGAGTCAACCAAACAAAAATGATAATCATAACAAGCAAGAAGACACCAATCTTGAAGGCTGGTATCAAGAGTTAGGTGCTACTAATCATCTTACAAACAACTTGCAGAATCTTAATCTTGGAAATAGAAGATACTCATGTAAAAACTCTATTCGTATAGGTAATGGTGAAGCAATAAGTATATCTCATGTTGGGAGTGGAAACATAAAAGGTAACCGACAACTCTATTTAAATAATTTATTAAGAGTGCCTAAACTTAAAAAGAATCTCATAAGTGTTTCACAGTTTTCCAACGACAACAATGTAAACTTTGAGTTTCACCCAAAAATTTTCCTTGTTAGGGATTTACTTAACCATAATATAATTTTACTGGGTGTTATCCACTTGATCGATTCAACAACGGAGTAAAGGTCGTTTTTGAATATCCTGAAGAAGGGGTCGGTTCTGCAATTCAGAAGAGGGATCGGTCGTAGCAAACAGATTGCTGGTCGTTCTCGCTTTCTTGCTGGTCTGATCGCTCAAAGCACTGAAGAATTCTGGTCGCTCCAAAATGCCCAAGGTCATCGGTCGTTCCAAAGACCAGAAGCCTTCCGGTCGCTCCAGCACATTCTAAAGCTTCAGGATCACTCAGTTCTATAAAGACTCCAGGTCGCTTCAAACACAAAGATGTTCTGGTCACTTCAAAGGCCAATGATTCCTGGTCGTTCCAAATAAAGAAGAAAGCTGATCGCTCCAAATACTCAAGATTGCTGGTCGTTCTAAATATACCGAAGTTCCTAGCCGCTCTAAAGTGCAAAAGACTTTTGGTCGCCCCGCTTCATTTCCAGGCTTCCAGATCGGTCCGCCTTATGTTGAAGCTTCTTGGATCGCCTTTTCTGCTTCCTGGTCGTTTTTTCTCCTATGAGGCTTCCTGGTCGGTCAAAATGTGTGAAGCAATGCGCCAGCTGTTGACAACTGGCAGTGGCATTCTTGTAAATACCTAAAAAACCGACCAGAACCCTGAATTGAAGATTTCAACCACACCATCACCTATAAATAGGGCACCACCTCCACCATTTGAGGGGGACTTTTTGGGGAACTACAAGGAGGTGCCGTCACATTGCTTTGGGAACTTCTTCAAGCATTCAAACATCCTTTCTTCATACTCAATCAAAGATCTAGCAAGCTTTCTATCATGGCTTTCATGGAAGAATTGGCATAATCTCTATAAGCTCTCTACCATTCTTATGTGAATTCGAAGGCAAATGAATGTAAAAGGAGCAAATATTGTAAATGGAATCTCGCAATGAAAATGCTTGGAGAGTGGATGTAGATTCATTTCGAATCGAACCACTATAAAAATTCTCTTGTCTTTACTTTATATTTTTACTTTTGTGATTACGGCTTCGCATTTCTTCATACATGCTTTTCATAGTGTCTCTCCCCTAATTTGGAAACGTGCTTTCTTAGCACCTTGCCATTGAACGGGCGACGCGCTCTTTAAAGCATCGTATTCGGTGTTTGATCATTTTGCGATTAAAACATTTGGCGCCCACCGTGGGGCCGTGATCACATCTTCAATCTCAATCACCCATCCGGAGTTGGAATTCCTGGAGAAGCTTTCTCCGAAGTTCGGATCTATAACCGAAATGATGGCAAAATCCAAAAAGACGAATAGCAAATCCGTTGGAGGAGCCGAAGGTATCGCCAACAACGAAGCTACACCTCAAACTAATCTTCTGGAGGTTGGCCAAAATTCCATAAGCGGAGCTGGTGTCACAAAAGGCGAGCTAGATGTTGTGGTTGCCAACATAAATCAACGCATTGATGCCGCTTCCAAAGCTATGATGGAGAAATTGGATGTTGTCCTCGGTGCTCACCCTAATCTTACTCTTCCAAGGGCTCAAGTCAATCTCGATGAGAAGGAAGGTTCTTCCGCTTCCGACCAAAATCTTAACAATAGCATGGAGGATGTTGAAGGACAAGAACATGACAATAATGGAGCCAAGGTTGTGGATGCTAATCCACGTGCTAACAATCATTCTGCCCGATGTACTCGAAATGTTGTTAGTCCCGCAAGGGCACTTCCTACATCCTTGAACCGTGTTGACTTGCTAAGGCAAAGATCCGGTAAAGGGATCGAAGTTGGTGCCGCGGAACAACGCAACACTGAAAAGTATATTGCAGGAATGATTGAGCAGGCTATGAAAAAGAATCAAGCTTGCAAGGATGACGAAAGGGACTAGGATTTCTCTCCAAGTCGAACCCCATTCACCGAGAGGGTCCTGCAAGCGGAGCGCCCAAACAAGTTCACTCCTCCCACTTTACCTTCATACAATGGCCTTACTGATCCCAATTATTTTTTGTTCAAGTATGAGTGGGGCATGACCGCAGCTAAAGCTACCGACGGGATGAGATGCACTTACTTTCCTCTTTACTTGGAAGGAGCTGCCTCATTATGGTTCACTAAGCTGCCACCAGAATCCATTGATCAATTCTTGGATCTAACCAAAAAGTTTAAGGAGCAATTTCGCTTATATGCTGTTAAGGCTAAGGATGCTATAACTCTCTCATCGATGAAACAAAATCCCGGAGAAACAGTCAAAGCATTTCTTAGTCGCTTCAATGTTGCTCTTTCCGAAGTACGAAATGCGGAGCCTCGCATAATCCTCATGTCACTTCTCAGCGCAATAGATGCAGATAGCGAATTTGGAAAATGGATTAAAATGAAAGAGCCAACCACGCTTGATAAATTCTATAAGAAAGCAGAAGAATACATGAGGATAGACAAAGATCCTTCAGTTGGCCCAAGTAATACTACAGAGGATAAAAGGAGTGATAATGCTCACAGACCTCAATGGCAAAAACGATTTAATGATGGGAATGGGAACAAAGCTAATAAGAAATCTCGCCTTCCCGATCTCCCCAAATTGACTCCTTTGAATGACTCCGTTATAAACATTTACCTGGCCACAAAGGACAGCGAAGATTATCCAGAACCTCATCCAATGAAGGTGACGGATCACATGCTCAAATCCGGGAAGTATTGTGTTTATCACAAGCAATCTGGTCACGACACCAATGAGTGTAGACAACTAAAGTTGTTGCTTGAAGAACTAATCCAGAAAGGTCATCTGCAACAATACATAAAAAGCTCTCAAACTGCAACACCTCAAGGGCAGGGAGCTGCTCAAAATGATTCAAGGCCAATAATCAATTGACAACCATTGCCACTCTTAATGGGCTAAGAACAAGCGATCATTATCGCCCTCCTTTTACTTACCACTTTATTGCTCTGCTTTTACTTTCAGTTACACTTGAAATTTCATAATAACTGCTTGATAAAGCATTAAGCAATTGTCCTGTAATCAAGAGCATATATGCTTAATCGAATTCTTTGCTTACAATGTTATGAACAATTCAAAATTCAAACTTTGCTAAGGAATGATTTCTCATTGCAGGTCATCCAGTAAATGCTCGATTTCCTCAACAATCTGATGAAATATGGCAACCTACAATGATTTCAGATTTCAAAGTGCAAAAATATCGGCGCAACGATAGGAGGCACATCATGAAACATAAGCAAGGGGCACTGCCAAAAGTCAGATGGGAAAAATTCAACAAATACAAAGCGTAACTTCATGGAGGTCCAGGTTCCTTCAGTCGGGAGACGAAACATTCATAACAATGAGTGGAGTAACCGATGACTGATGCCCGCTCCATGAGGCGAAGCACAAGACCTCTACGGGGGCAAAGCGTAACTTCATGGAGGTCCAGGCTCCTTCAGTCGGGAGACGAAACATTCATAACAATGAGTGGAGTAACCGATGACTGATGCCCGCTCCATGAGGTGAAGCACAAGACCTCTACGGGGGCAAAGCGTAACTTCATGGAGGTCCAGGCTCCTTCAGTCGGGAGACGAAACACTCATAGCAATGAGTGGAGTAACCGATGACTGATGTCCGCTCCATGAGGCGAAGCACAAGACCTCTACGGGGGCAAAGCGTAACTTCATGGAGGTCCAGGCTCCTTCAGTCGGGAGACGAAACACTCATAGCAACGAGTGGAGTAACCGATGACTGATGCCCGCTCCATGAGGCAAAGCACAAGACCTCTACGGGGGCAAATAACCCAAGACCTCTCCGGGGCCAAACCACAACCTCATGGAGGTCCAGGATCCTTCAGTCGGGAGACGAAACACTCATGACGATGAGTGGAGTAACCGATGACTGATGCCCACTCCATGAATCCATAACCTTATGGGGGTCCAGGCTCCTTCAGTCGGGAGACGAAACACTCATGACGATGAGTGGAGTAACCGATGACTGATGCCCGCTCCATGAATTCATAACCTTATGGAGGTCCAGGCTCCTTTAGTCGGGAGCCGAAACACTCATAACAATGAGTGGAGTAACCGATGACTGATGCCCGCTCCGTGAATCAACATAACTTTCACTTAAAGCCTCACGAGAATTCGCAATGAGACAAACTACAAATCCTTTCCATAGAAAAGGTAACCTCTCTACGGCGGAAGTCAAAGATATTCGATCAACTCTTTTATGATAGTCCAATCAACAAGAGAAGGCGAACATTGAATCTTAAACAGCCTCTCCAAAGCTGGGGCGTCAAGGTCAAAGACTCCTCCAAAAGGAAATCAATAACCGATCACAGAGGGAAGACAACGCAGGGTGCAAAAAGTCAGACAATGGAAACAAGCATAACAAAGCTATTACGCCATCAGTCACAACCGTTTAAAGAAAAAACATAAAGTATCAAGCGAGGACTGGTACTCGCATATTACATCCAATCTCATAACGTCAAAAAGCCAAAAGAAAAGAGCAGTCAAAGCACAAGATCACTTCCCATCACCAGGAGGAGATGAACCAGCCTCCTTTCCTTCTCGTCCCAGAAGCTCTGCAATCATCCTATCTCTGGATTTGAGGGCCTGGATGAGATGGTCTTTGTCTTTCTCCAAGAGGCCAAAGCAAGGTATATAGCTAGGATGACCAGCCACTTCACGAAAACCGACCCCTCAAGCCAAAGTTCGAGACCGATCTTTGGGAACCACGTCCAAGACCGACCCATTGTTAAATCAGATCGATCCACCAATATTTCGGAGTCAATAATTTTCATTAAAAATTATGGAGCTCCGAGGGGCAAAATGTTATCCACTTGATCGATTCAACAACGAAGTAAAGGTCGTTTTTGAATATCCTGAAGAAGGGGTCGGTTCTGCAATTCAGAAGAGGGATCGGTCGTAGCAAACAGAATGCTGGTCGTTCTCGCTTTCTTGCTGGTCTGATCGCTCAAAGCACTGAAGAATTCTGGTCGCTCCAAAATGCCCAAGGTCATCGGTCGTTCCAAAGACCAGAAGCCTTCTGGTCGCTCCAGCACATTCTAAAGCTTCAGGATCACTCAGTTCTATAAAGACTCCAGGTCGCTTCAAACACAAAGATGTTCTGGTCACTTCAAAGGCCAATGATTCCTGGTCGTTCCAAATAAAGAAGAAAGTTGATCGCTCCAAATACTCAAGATTGCTGGTCGTTCTAAATATACCGAAGTTCCTAGCCGCTCTAAAGTGCAAAAGACTTTTGGTCGCCCCGCTTCATTTCCAGGCTTCTAGATCGGTCCGCCTTATGTTGAAGCTTCTTGGATCACCTTTTCTGCTTCCTGGTTGTTTTTTCTCCTATGAGGCTTCCTGGTCGGTCAAAATGTGTGAAGCAATGCGCCAGCTGTTGACAACTGGCAGTGGCATTCTTGTAAATATCTAAAAAACCGACCAGAACCATGAATTGAAGATTTCAACCACACCATCACCTATAAATAGGGCACCACCTCCACCATTTGAGGGGGACTTTTTGGGGAACTACAAGGAGGTGCCGTCACATTGCTTTGGGAACTTCTTCAAGCATTCAAACATCCTTTCTTCATACTCAATCAAAGATCTAGCAAGCTTTCTATCATGGCTTTCATGGAAGAATTGGCATAATCTCTATAAGCTCTCTACCATTCTTATGTGAATTCGAAGGCAAATGAATGTAAAAGGAGCAAATATTGTAAATGGAATCTCGTAATGAAAATGCTTGGAGAGTGGATGTAGATTCATTTCGAATCGAACCACTATAAAAATTCTCGTCTTTACTTTATATTTTTACTTTTGTGATTACGGCTTCGCATTTCTTCATACATGCTTTTCATAGTGTCTCTCCCCAAATTTGGAAACGTGCTTTCTTAGCACCTTGCCATTGAACGGGCGACGCGCTCTTTAAAGCATCGTATTCGGTGTTTGATCATTTTGCGATTAAAACACAGGGTAAAATGGATAGAGGAATTTACAAGATTACCAATGGGAAAGCAAGAAATGATGAAGATAATGTCAACTGGTGTAATAATGCTAGCAGTAATATTGATATTGATGTTGACAATGCATGTAATAATGCTAGCAGTAACAATGTGAATGATGTTAATAAAGCCAGTATTGATATTAATGTTGATAGTAATAACAAAAACATTCTTGATATTTGGCACTGCAAGGCATCCTAGCAACGAAATAGTTAAACAAATATTGAATAAAAATAACATTTCATATAAAAATTTACCTTCACCCTACATCTGCACATATTGCCAATTAGGCAAAAGCCACAAATTGCCTTTTGGTCACTCTGAAACAGTCTATAATAGACCACTTGAGCTTATAGTAGCAGACTTATGAGGACCTGCTCCACTTAATTCCACACATGGTAACAGGTACTACATCTCTTTTGTAGAAGCTTATTCTAGACATACATAGATATATTTTCTTAAAGCTAAATCTGATACACATGATGCTGTTATACACTTCATAAATCTTACTGAAAAACAGATCAATCACAGTGTTAAGATTTTTCAAACTGATGGGGAACTGAGTTCAAACCCCTCAAAAATTAATTTTGCAAGAAAGGGATCATGCACAGAATAATATGCCCATATACATCTGAACAAAATGGCTTAGTGGAAAGGAAGCATCGGCACATTGTAGAAACAGGAATTACTCTTTTATCACAAGCACATTTAACTATGAAATACTTGTTTGAGGCATTTACTACTGCAGTTTTTCTTATAAATAGGTTGCCCACAAAAGTTATGAAACGTATAAGTCCTTATGGGAAACTATTTCAAAACAAACCAGACTACAATCAGTTAAAAAAATTTGGATGCCTTTGTTTCCCTTGTTTAAGACCTTTTAACAGACACAAATTAAACTTAAGGTCTGCACCTGTACATTTCTTGGTTATTGTTCTAACCAGAAAGGATATAAGTGCATGGATAGCAATGGTAAGATTATTATATCAAGACATGTTATGTTTAATGAGAATGTCTTTCCCTTTCTAGAAAAAGGAAAAGACACCTCTCAAGTATCTAGAAACATGAGCAAATCAACTCTATCTATTCTAACATTAACAGAATGGATAGAAAAAGTCAACACTGAAAACAATCAACTACAGTCAGACAAAGACATCAGCAAAGCCAGAACAAAATCTGGATATAGTTCAGATGCATATATCAATGAAAGTCAACCATCTTTGGACAACAACACAAACGAGGTACTTCAGCAATCTAAAAATAATGATAATAAAGGCATAAATAGCCCACAACATGATGATGAACCTGATGATAAGGAGAGGAACAACATCAAAGTGTTGCTCAAACTGGACATCACATGGTCACCAGGTCCAAACATGGGATTTTCAAGCCAAAGTTATACACAACAATCACAAGTGAAACTGAACCCACTAGCTATGAACAGGCAGTCAAAGATAACCACTGAAAAGAAGCTGTGAACGAGGAGTATAGTGCTTTAATTAAAAACAGTACTTAGAGTATTGTAGAATTACCCAGCAACAAGAATTCAGTTGGATCTAGATGGACAAACAAGATTAAAAGTGATGCAAATGGAAATGTGTCTAAGTATAAAGGCAGACTAGTTGCGAAAGGGTACACACAGCAATACAGTTTTGACTTCAATGGAACATTCTCACCAGTGGACAAACCCACAACAATTAGAGTTTTTCTAAACATAGCACTAATGAAAAAGTGGAAAATTAGACAACTTGATGTTAATAATGCATTTTTAAATGAAGATCTACATGAGGAGGTGTACATGCAACAACCTAAAGGGTACATAATTCAAGGCAAAGAAGGACATGTATGCAGACCCAACAAGGCAATTTATGGTTTGAAGCAAGCATCTAGAGCTTGGTATGACAAATTGAGAATTACCCTAACAAGGATGGGGTTCAGCAACACAAAAATAGATAATTCATTATATAAAAGGATTCAGGGCAGAACACTACATATATTTTGGTTTATGTTGATGACATCCTCATCACTGGCAACAACATAAGAGAAATCAACAACATAGTACAGTGTTTAGATCATAAATTTGCCATTAAAGATCTAGGTGAGTTAGAATACTTTCCAAGTATTCACATTGAAAGATGCAACACATCAGAATTATTCTTATTACAAAGAAAATACATTCAAGAAATTCTAACCAGGGCCAAAATGGATCAAGCTAAACCACTATCTACACCAATGACAAGCAACTTACAGTTATCTAAGCAGAAAGGCGAAGCTATTGAAGACATTAAATTTTATAGAAGCATCGTTGGAGCATTACAGTATGCCACTATTACAAGGCCAGAAATAAGTTATAACATCAACAGGGTTTGTCAGTACATGCAAAACCCACTTAGTGATCATTGGGAAGCAGTTAAACGCATTCTAAGGTACTTAAAGGGCACGCTGAATTATTGGCAATGAATTAAAGCTACCAAAAGTATGAGTTTAGAAGCTTACAACGACGCTGATTGGGCTAATGATACAGATGATAGGAAATCGACATATGGATACTGTGTTTACCTCGACAGCAATCCAATTTCATGGTGCACGAAGAAGCAATCAACGGTCTCACGTTCTAGTATGGAGGTAGAATACAGGGCCATCGCCAGTACAACCACTGAAGTCATATGGATAGAAACCCCAATTTCTGAGCTAAGGTTTCACTTGCCACGAAGACCGGTGATATGGTGTGGCAACATAAGCACCGTTTCTCTCTCAATTAACCCCATTCAGCACTCCAAAACCAAACACTTCGAGGTGGATTTACACTTTGTTCGTGAACGAACTAACGGAGGCAAACTTGAGATCAGACATGTACCAGGCTACTACTAGAGAGCTGATGTGTTGACTAAAGCACTCTCTTTTAATAATTTTACTCGATTGAGGGAAGATTTGGGAGTAATCAGCAATGACGGCAGAGATGAGGAAGGGAGGAGAAAACCCTAGCTTATTTCGAGGGGGAGTATTAGAGAATGTACATTGTTATATACGGTTTCCCTCTTTATACCATAATACCAGTGTGGGCCTTGATATTGGCTGACTTTGGTTAGCACGCTTACATTATGTTTTCAACCTGTATAAATAGAAGTGTTAGTACACTTCAGAATTCATTCAATAATACAGAGTTATTCTCTTCATAATAAAATCATTTCACTTATCTTGTTCGAAAGCTTTTAGATAGAGAGGCATATACAAGATGTGGATGCAAAGCTAAGCGCGAGAAGACAATCTAAAGGGCCGGCTAAAGTTAGGTGGCTTATGTTAACCCATTTTTAACAAGATGGTTATGCTTCAGACTTGGAAACTTAGATAGCCTACAAACGAGTACGGATGACCACACAAACTCATAATAGTTTTGTTTCATTGGAATATCGCTTTGGAATTAGTTGGAAAAATTCACAGAACTTAGCTAAGTATGAGCTCGGTATGATTCTGAAATAAAGATCGGTAAGATTCCAAAGCAGAACCGAAGTGAAAATATGGCTAAATATGAGATCGAGACATATCCGATACTCAGAACTTCAGGATTCGACAACAGAAAAGAACCAGTACAATACATTTTGAAAACTATCAATCATCTTCATATACTGATTCATGTCAATTGAAACTTTATCATACCATATAATATTTTACAATGTTATCCTTTTGTATGAAATTTTATTAAGCTGTTATTTGAGAAAACTAAAGTAAATAACTGTATTGATGTAAAATAATGATAATTGGATACAAAGTGGTACAAAACATTGTTCTTTTTATGAAATACATATTATTTGTTTTTGGACTGACATAAGACCTGCTTGTACATAACCTGCTTTGAACTAAGGTAATATCCTTCTGTCGGCCGCATCCTTTTATACTCCATGTTTGTTTGGCGGCAAACTTGCCTTTGTTCTTGTTTGAAGAATATACATTTAGCTATTTTTCGTAGCAGATATTATGAAATATGGGTGTTGCATGAATATTGTGTGAAGAGTCGCAGCGTGAAATATGGAAGATTGAACCTACAGATAATAAACGGTACAGCAAGGACGTTTGCTTTCCATTTGGGTTCTCTACCCAGGCTTTTACTTCTACCTATAGGCTCTAGGCAGTGGTGCACCTTTGTATTCAAAAAATGTACTCATCTATATTAAGAAGATTGAAATATTATTTATCCCACATTGTAAAATATTCTTTGCTATTCCTATGTATAACAGAACTTGTTGATATAGATACCAATACGTCAATGATAGGAACTTATGGCATGTTTGACCACTGTAAACAGTTCCATTTTCATGAATTTTAGCACGGCTCCAACCGCACCAATATTTAAAGTTTAAGATTATTTTTCAAGTTACTAATTAAATTAGCTTTATAAATTCTTCAGAATGAATATCAAAGTACGTGTTGTTGGAGAAGACTGAAGCCGACTCTAGCAACTAAGAGAAATCATTCGTGTTGTTGTTACATAATAAAGTGATTGTTTGTCACTAATATATACATGTCTATATGAACGACCATGTTTACCATCTAATCTTTTACACCTAGTATAAGCTAGTTGAATTGTTTTGAGTGTTCAAAGTTCTTTAATATAAGAATTTGCAGCCTAATGAAAATCAAGTGCAAATTATACAAATAGTAATAACAATGCGTACTTACGTAATAAGCATGAAAAATCCCAAAGCGAGGTAATCTAGTACAAAGTTAAGAATATGCTGAAACATAGTTCAAAATACCAAAGTTGGCAATGACATGATCCAAAAATATGTTTCTGTACCAAATCTGACTAAAGTTTTTGATGTAGGATTGGCGTTTGTTAACTATTGTCTTTCTGCAAGTGAGAAACTAGATTATCAACAAAAGCCATACCAAATTCCAAAGACTATGACACTCAAAGCCATGTCCAAATGAAGTTATCTCCATGTTTTCAGAATGCATTCATTGGGACAATGAACTGAGTTAATTCATTTCCAGAAATGTTAAACAACAAAAAATACAAGTATTCGAATTCTGAACAAAACTTGATTGACTTTCCAACAATCTCATGACACAAAAACTAAAAACAAGCTAGATTAGTCTAATTGAAATAAAAGCCAGATTGACCACCATCAGGAATCGATGCAAACATTGCAAGGTCTTTACTTCCCTCTTCGGTACTAATAACAGCAATCCAATTCGCATCCGTCTTTACATATCCTCGACGCACCCAATTCATGTACATCTTTGGATATCTTTTCGCTAATATCCTTGTGTAAGCATTGAGCACTCCTTTGATATGCTATGTGCAGGAAGCATCAGCGACCGCCTATTAACTTCAAGCTTGTTTTCTATGAAATCATCGAGAAAGCTTTGCAGAACTTTATCAAGTTTTTCTTCATTTATGTTTTCTATGTCATTGAGTTCATTTCTAGTCTTCTCATTCGGTATCCTCTGAAAATAAGACATGTGTATGTTTAAATGACTGAATGGAAAAAAAATATAATGCAACACAATGGTAGTTAGTTGCTATATACCTTGAGTTCAGATTGAGGAGGTGATACATTGAATATTCTTTGCTGTAACGTCTGGAAGTTGAAGCGGAGGAAGCAATGCTTCTGTTACTCTTTTACACCCAAGTAGTTTGTCTCAAGGCACTCAACTGCAGCATCACGCGTTTGATGCAAGACTTCTTGGATCATACTGACTGCTTAGTCAGACAACTACATCAATTTATGAATTAATGACAACAATCTTGATTCCAATAAAATGCAAAACAATATTATGAAGCATTACCCATATTCCTATAATGATATTAAGATCTTTCAATTCATTTTCATCCATACAAACACCTATAACCCCAACATTGTTTATCTGCCAGATGTTTTACAATCGTATAATTATTTATAAGCTTCTTGTCCTCTTTATCCCCTATAAAAGTATTATTTAAACCCGTGAACAAAATACAAGGGCATTAAGCGATACAAATCACTTTAACTCTAAAAAAATTGCTTTCTATACCTTAATTTTTTTATTATATGTTAGGATGTAGGGTGACAAGAAATCAGAATATTTGGTAATAACCGTATAAAAGAGAATAAATGTCATACTATACAGGTTTACTTCCGAGCTTCCTCTTGACAAGTAATTACACGCTAATACAAAAAAATCATTCTCGTAGCAAAAACTAATGAGTGAAATAATATTTTTGCGACTTAAACGTGGTTATTATTTCGGTTTCTGATACAAACTATATCAACAATATGCCATTATATAAACTACTAAATTGGAAAGTAAATTCGACTTATAAAACATGCATGTCACACAAAAAACAAGCAACAAACCATGAGAAATTGGATGTGGTATCCATGGGTTTCTTGTCGCGAAATAATCGACAAACTGATGCATACTCCTCATGAAGCATCTCTACCTCTTTTAAAGCTATATTTCCTTTTTATTGAGTCTTGTTCACCATTAAGAGTCAATTTTTAAAATTCGATGGTGCAAACGTTTTGCTTCTCTTTCAAATACTATTTTGCCATTGTTGTAGCATAACATATTTTAAGCAGCAGTTTTTTGCACAATATTTTGCCACTAATATAGGTGAGCGCCTAACTAAATATACAACATTAATAAAAAAAAATGATAAACATGTAAAAGATGGTATACATTTAGAACAACCCGTTCATGAATCATATACACCCACTAGAAATATAACTTAAAACATCTGGTTATAATGTATTAAACACTTTAGTCTTCTATTGTTGAGGCATATGAAATCACAAAATAATTTTCACTATACTGGTTTGGTTGCAACATAAAATTGAGGTAAATTTATAATACCTGGTAGAGTACATGTATCTAGTTAGCTTCCGTTGGACCAGGAATATGCTTCAATATCACATCATATTTTTTAAACTCATAACACCAAGTTAATATCCCATGGTGTAACATCCGAGATTTTTGACCGTTCAAATCGACAATGATCCTTAATGTTGACATAAACAGATCAAAAATACGGATAGTTATTAGGTGAAAAAAAGAAAAAGAAGAAAGAAGAAAACAAATAGAGAATCTCATAGCGGAAGGACAAAATATAATAAATAAATAATAGTTCATGAAGCTGTTAAAACATACATTTTATTATATTTTACAACGATTATCAGGGTAAATTAACATACAACATACCAATGCATTTGCAGCGGAATAATAATAATAATACGTCTGTTGAGCTCCATCTTCATCTTCATAATGGTATCTTCAAAGCAAGTGAAACTTTGCTAACTGCAACTTGGTCTGACCGAGCGTATTGCAAAAAAAGAAACACAACAAACACTCGGATCAGAACTAAATCATTCTCATATTAGTTAAATAAAATTTCATATAATAATATGAGTGCCATAACTTAAGAGATGTTACGGAAATTTCCATCTTTTAAGGATCCGTCAAACTAATACTATATAATATAATACGCTATTATAATAATGTCTATGGTTAAATATAACATAATAAAATAATGTAAGCGGGATTACCATTATTACCCTTACACCGTTTATATTGTTGCCGTACAGTTTGCATATAACACACCAGTACGTCGGCGGATAGGGATGTGCCGTGATACGACAACGTTAAATCAAAATCGTAGGGGGCGCGATCAGGATAATATGACAAGGCACACGAGGAATGCCCAGAGTATGAATATACTAGTTGCACGCCCGGACTGGGGGTAACGCATAGCCGCAACTACCGCCCACCTCGGACAACACTACCAAATCACGGATGCACATCAAATCGAATCAATCAAACCGAGGGACTATAGTAATAAATGAAGAAGTGTTGCCGATGGAGGTAGCTAACCCCACTTGGTCACGGTATAGCCCTGTTTTAGTCATTTTAATTATGACCCGAAGGTCGAGGATATCCATCATCGTTCTCTTTCTTCAAATCCAGTAATCGCCTCCAAATCCATCCAACACCATTTCTGAAACTCCACCGCGTACACAGTTGTTAAAGTGGTTTTCGGGATTGGCAGAGAGTATGACAATATCCGATCCCAGTCTCTTTAACAACCAATTGTTTACATTTTTCACACGGTCGGTTCTTTTACATTTCGAAGGGGTTCGTACTTCATATCGAAAATATGAGATTTTCAAAATCATTCAATATTCAAAATATAATATTATTCATACTCAAATCTCCATTTAAACCAATTAAAATCCTGGATCAATTCCAACTTTAATAATTTGAATATTAAAATAGTTAATAGTATATTTAAAATAATTTAGATATATCATTGAAATAGTTTGAAAATAAGTAGTTTGTAATTAAAATAGAATTTATCAAATTTATTAAAATATATAGTTAAAACATTAAGTAATTTATAAAATAAATAGTTAATTATAAAATGATTATTTAAATAATTTATAAAATAAAATAGTAATAAAGAAAAATAGTTTATAAAGGAAAAGATATATATAACTATTATTAAAATAGTTTATAAAATGATTTCAAATACTGTAGTTGGAATTAGAATCGTTTCTCTAACATTTTCAACTAAACTTGAAGACATATTTCAACTTCAATTCAACGAACTCAATTTTCAATAATTCCATCGATTAAACTTCCAATTTACATTCATTTCTATTCGATCAAATTAATTCAAATAGTTACATTCTAAATCAGATTCTCATTTTCAATGATTTCAATTTTATAACAAATATCGAGTTCACAATTCATATATAATTCAAATCAATGTTGATTCATAATAAATTTCAAAGGTGGGTGAAACAATTCAATTTCAATAAATTCGATTCACATTAAATTTCATTTTTATAGCTTCAGTTACAACACTAAATTATTTATCTTTTGCTTATATTTCTAAACTCAAAGTTCAGTTTCAAAAGAAATCAATTTATAAAACATCATCCTTATCGCCTTTAAACAACATTTCTAAATTCATGGTTAAAACAAATTTTTATTTAACCAACTGGTGTCCGTATATAATTTTCTATCCTATGGCCAAGTGATACTTAAATTTTAATTTTAGTATTTTGGGAAAGGATATATATCATTTCAATCCAAATCAGGGTCATAGGTATTTATCATTTCAACCTACGTTCTTAATTCATTTTAATGATTAATCCCGGTTTTATTCGATGCCCTTAACATCTAGGGTAATGGTTGGGATTAATCAGCACAAATAATGGTCATATATGAATAAATGTGAATAACAGATAAGTTCACACAATTAACATCAATATATCAAACATATCAAATTCAATCCATTCATCACATCAATACATACAAAACAGTCCAATATCATATAAACTTACAAATTTTCAGATGTTAGGTTTTAAACTGTAATTAAATGTCGAATTTTTACTTAACTGTAAAATTATATTTAACAGTTAAATTTAACTACACCATCGATACAAATAAATATAAACATGCAATTTAAACTGTCAAACATACTCCATACAATCATATCATGACATGATATTAATTTAACTAATATTAGAATGCTTTAGTTACGCGTGAGTGGGTGTAATCACTTACCTTGGTTCTGTACGCGATTGAAATTCCAATTTATCCCAAAATTTGACGGTCTCAGAATCAGTTCAAACCAGCGGCATCGCGAAAAGCTCATCGATACGATTCCAACGCAACAAACCGTGTGTCATTCTGAATTCGTATGAAGAAGTTATGCAAGTTTTAGTGGTAGAAAAATTAAATAAAACAAAAAACGAAAATTGGAACAAAAAAACTTGCCACGTCAGCCTAAAAGGTCCGCTCCTTCTTCTTGTAAATCACGTTTTCCCTCTCTGTGAATTGTAGAACCCAAAAACCACCGTAATCTCTAATTCACGCACACCACTCGAAGCCACCAGTCTCCGATCAAATTACACCAACATGTCCGCCGCCTCGAGAGACGCCACCGTCCAGCAGCGGGCCCCACTCGGTAGTCGCTGTCGTCCGTAAAACCCAGATAACCGTGCTGTCTTCTAATGCAAATTCTAGCGATTTTGTACACAAAAACCACTGATGAACCATATGGATCGAAAGATCTCGTCGAGAGCTACTATTTCGTTTATTAAATTTGTGATTTCGTTGCATGGATTGAAAGAAATTAAGATGCAAAGAATCGAAAATTCACGGCCATTGAAATAAGGACGGCGGCTGCACAAATATTTAGGGTTTTCTGAATTTATTTAATAATATATTTATCGTTTTGCGTGTTATAAAGCTAAAAACGGGCCGGAGTCCAAATCAGGCCTGCTCACTGCCTAACAATAGGTTTTGACGCCTTCTGAACGCAATCGAACTAGTGGTGAAACCCAATTTCGAAGTCTACAAAGTTTTACTTAAAACATAATATTCTTAATTAAATAACATACAAATTTCAACGTTCATTTTAATTTTAATTCAAATCGAAATAAAATTCATGTAAACTTATAAATCTAAATTTTATTATTGCGACCACAATTTTCATTAAATTTAGCAATTCAATTATGTTTTCAACGTCAAATTTAAAAATTAAATATTATTTATAACCATAAAATCAAAATCATATTAAATAAAATAATTTAATTTATCGTAAAATCTTGAGATGTTACACATGGAGAGAACTTGAAGCACAATACAGCTAGATTAATGAATGGTTGATTAGACGGCCAGAATAATCTAAATGAATACAGTATGATCGCATTGGAAATAACTTATGATTATTACCATCTAATTTTGAAAATAGCAATAATGTATTTATTTACCATTTATTCACGTGATATTGTATCCAAACATTCTTCCTCGATAATCTAGATGACATACCTTTGGGTTTTCCTATCTGTGCAAGTCTTTCAAAAGTTAACATAGGATTTTCCTATCAGTTGAGTGTTTCATATACAATAATTATAGGATTAAAGTACAGAAGAAAACCTCACAAATCCCATATGGCTCTAACAATTACTGTAGCGCTACCACCTTGTCAGAATCTCCCATAAGCTATTTTTAGACAATGAACTAACATTATGAATACATAGTTGGATAATAATCAAAGAAAGAAGAAGAAAAATTATGAACTAAACATGATATATCTAGTATGTATCATCTCTCATCATGTAATCCTATGAATAAGTCATACACCTGCATGTGGTTATCCGACATTTGGCAATACATCTCGTGGTATGATAACTAATGCAGAAGTGTAGATGATGCACAATGGCATTAGAATAATATACATTCATCTAAAATTATCATCATGCTTTGCTAGCGAAATAACAAACAATATATAATTTTTTTGCAAGTGGATACTAAAGTTAATATGAAATGTCAACGTTGTCAAGTCGGCTACTTTTCAAATGTTCTTATTCCTATTCATTGTGGCAAAGCCTCAAAACAAAAATACAAAATATCATCTAGCAACATTGGTAATATAGATAAAAATTTTAGATTTGACCTTTAGGGCAATAAATCATTCAAAATTTTACTGGGTACAACTATAACTACACTAATCTTGATTGTATGAGTACAACGTAGAAAATAGATCATTTCAAGGTGTTGAAACTCCTACACACATCAATTTAGAGCTAATTCTATTAAATTGAAAGCACTTACTAAAACAAAAAATAATAATCAAACAACAGATATTAGAGGAAATGAATTTATTGTCAAGGATATTGGACTCAAATTCCTCGACAGTACTAATGATGGATGTAGAAATATTAAATTTTCAACACTGTATGGTCATCATTCAATAACACTTTGGAACAATCCTCCATGAGTAAGTGAAAGCCCTTCAATTACGTACCAGGTCTTCAACTATTGGAAGTTTTTGAGTTCTTTTTATTGATTTCGGGGGACAATGAAGTTTTCTTCTGCAATGCTCAACATTTTGTTCAGGAAGAATGATGGTGGAATGATAGTATAAACCAATTATTTAACTAATTTTGACAGAATTGAGATTGAACTTGTTTTATTAACTGTGCCTTTTTGACAAAACAATCACTTCATTGTAATGAAAAACAATGATTTTCAAAATTCTGAACATATGTCATTGAATAAAAAGACAATAATTTGATAATAAAAATAGATATGCATAGCCATAAATTATAACCTAAAAATTCTATACTACAAATTTGCTTATGAACTTGGTATGTGTTGGATTTTATAGTAGAATGTGTAACTGCATTACAATAAAGCCATAATCTAGACTCTGTCAGAGTGTAAAATGCTACTTTATTCATCGTTGGAATATTTGTAACTTTAGCATTTCACACAAACACAATAAAATGAGATGCTCATCCAATAATTTGTAATGTTTGATTCCTAAGTTTGGAGTCCTAACTCTGGCTCACATCATCTTGTATGTCATATTCAAATTTTTACAAAGAAAGGTGGTTTATGCATATGCAAAAGACTATGCATTTATCCATTTGTTTTGCATTATAGACACCGTAACATAGAGAAAGCTGGCCATATAAAAAATCTATCATATATCACTAAAGTAAATGTGGCACGTTAATAAGGGATATATCCATCATACCTAAAGACGGTGCAGTAGACATTGGCAACAACCACATTACATTGAGGACAATAGCTTCAACAAGCAGCTCCATTTTTTTGGTAATGATAACTGCATCGATTGATTCAACAATAGAAAGCATCGATCTATTTGAGGTTAAAAAAAATTACATGTAGATCGGTAGCAACCAGATCGGATTTCGTCGGATGGAGACGAACGGAAGAAAACGCAGAGAGGAAATTGGTGATGAGAAAGAATCAGAGTTGGATATATCTGAGGAAGAAAGAAGAATGCAGAGCATGTAGAATCAAAATTCGATAAATCTGGGGAAGAAAGAGAATGCGTAAAATGTATCACGTTGTTTTCCGAAAAAGGTTGGCTCAAACAAATTGTTTTTGGCTCTCTTATACTAGGCAAACCTCTAACGGTCAATTTGACAAGATAATGAACCATAGATTCACCAGACTAGATCGTTTTGATGGCACTAACTACACCCGTTGGCAAGATAAGATCATGTTTCTGTTGACTACGCTGAAAATTGCTTACGTGCTTGGTAACTTGGAATCGATACCGCCACCTACTGAAAAGGACACTTCAGAGATTATTTCCAAGTGAAAGAAGTGCGAAAAATATGAAGTTGTCTGCAAGGTCACATACTTAATACTCTCTCCGATGGTTGTATGATTTATTCACTTCTGTTTAATCATCGAGGGGAATATGGAAAAGTATGGAGGCCAAGTACAGCAATGAAAAACTTGGCGCAAATAAGCTTTTAACTTATGAATTTTTTGAATTCAAGATGCTTGACAACACGTCGGTTCTAGATCTAGTGCACGAGTTACAAGTTATCTTTAACAAATTAAGGGATGTTAAAATTAACATTCCTGAATCCTTAGAAGTTAGGGCTGTTATGACCAAACTTCCGCAGTCATAGAGTGATTACAGGAAAAGCTAATGCATTCCACTGAAGATTTCTTTATGGAGGAGATTCAAAAGCGTATTTGTATTGAAGAAGAGACTGGAATTCATGAAAAAAAAAGATATTAGGATCAGATTAAAATATAAACACTGTAGCCAATGACCAAAATGACCAAAAGAGTTAGGACTGATTTCGTTTCACCTGATAATGTAGTCCATCTTATCATAGGTGATATAAAAGATATTATATATGATATAACTTATGTCCTAGATACGGAAAGTGATCTCAAAACTTTTGAAGAAGCAATGGCTTCTAGGGATGCTTCTTTCTGGAAAGAAGTAATATAAGATGAGATGGATTCAATTCTATCAAATAATACTCGGGAATTAACCTACTTACCTAGCGGATTAAAGCCAATTGGATGTAAATAGGTATTTCATAGAAAATACAATACTGATGGATCAATACAAACATTCAAAGCAAGGTTAGTTGCTAAATGGTTTAGGCAAAAGGAAGGTATTGATTATTTCGATACACATGCTCGTGTTGCAAGATTAACATCCATTAGGGTCCTTTTTGCACTTGCTTCTATTCATGGATTGAATGTACGTCAAATGGATGTTAAAACTGCCTCTCTAAATCGAAAGATTGATGAAGAAGTATATATATAGAATAATCAAATGGTTTCATTATGTCTGGAAATGGAAAAAAAGTTTGCAAACTTGTTAAATCATTATATGGATTGAAACAAGCGCCAAAACAGTGGCATGAGAAGTCTGAGTATATGATTTTATCCAATGGTTTCGAACATAATAACGCAGACAAATGTATATATTCTAAATTCACTAATAGACACGGTATTATAAAATGCTTATATATATGTGGATGATCTTCTAATATTTGGTACAAATATGGAAGGTTTTAATGAGACAAAGAAATATTTTACTTCATGCTTTAAAATGAAAGATTTAAATGAAGTCGACACTATATTAGGAATCAGAGTAAAGAAACATAGCCGTGGATATGCATTATGCCAACCTCATTACATTGAAAAGTTGCTTCTTAGATATAAGCACTTAAATGTTAAAGAAGTAAGTAGTCCTTGTGACTCTTCAATTAAACCGTTTGAAAATTCTGAAAGAGCAATAATTTAACTAGAGTATGCAAGCGTTATTGGAAATCTCATGTATGCAATGCATTGCACTCGTCCGGATATTGCTTTCCCTATGTGTAAACTATCTAGATTAATGCACAAACCAAGCAATTTAAATTAGAAGGCAATATGTAGAGTTCTTGGTTACCTTAAAAGAACCATAAGATATGATTAGGACTTTATATGGAAATTTCCCAGCAGTTCTGGAGGGATACTCAGATGCATGTGGTGCAACACCCAAAAATGAAAACAGAGCAACTACTGGATGGATTTTTACTCTTGGAGGAGGTGCTATATCTTGGGCCTTCAAGAAGCAAACAGTTATAACACATTCTACGATGGAAGCAGAATTTATTGCCTTAGACGTATTGAGAAATGGAGGCTGAATAACAAGAAATTTATTATTAGAAATAGATTTGTGGCCATAACCAATGCCAGCCATTTCTGTGTATTATGATAGTGAAGTTACATTGTCCAGAGCTTATTATAAAATTATAATGGAAAAAATAGACATAAAATTTTAAGGCATGCATATGTCAAAGAATTAATTGTAGATGATATCGTTACTATTATATTTGTAAGATCAAAAGGGAATTTAGCAGACCTATTATCTAAAGGATATCCAAGAGAAATGGTGAAACCTACTAGTAGTACAATGGGTCTAAAGCCATTTTAGTCACCTGCAATAGAAACCAAACCTTGAATTGTCCAAGGTTTAAATGGTAATAACAAGTTGCGGAGAAGTGATCGATAAAAATTACAATGTTTATATTGTTACGTTTTGTGGTGACCATTTGTCCATAGTAATAAGGATGAAAAAGAATGGATACCTATATGAACATAAGAAACAATATTTCGATAAAGTTTGGATATAAATTTATACGTATTCATGAAAACCAGAAGGAAATCAATAACCAATCGACAGTTATGATATTTTGCAGAAACATGATAACATTCACGTGTTCACATATTTCATTCCATCGTACATGAGTTTGGTTTAAGTATCACTGCCATATATTCCGTTGGAACTTAAATAAATGGGATAAAAAGAAAGTTTAAACTGAAAGGCACTTTCTTATATGCATGAATGTATAATATTACAATCTAGTGGGAGCTTATTGAGAAGACAGAAATATTATTTGTCCCACATTGTAAAGTATTCTTTGCTATACCTATGTATAAGAGGACTTGTTGATAAGGATATTGTGAAATAAGAGAATTGGGCTAAAGGGTTGAGTGAATGTGGGCTTGGGCCTATATATATATATATATATAATTTTAGTGTGGCAATAATAGGCATTTGGGCACTTGGGGGCACATAGGCGCGAACGTGGTTACATAAGCGGGTTCGGTTATTACCAACAATCGTAATTTTTTGAATTTAAAAGAGATGTCCGCTCAGAATACTGCAACGTTCGTGTCTATTCCCAGTGCCTTTTCGTCTGCTATAAAAGGCCACGGTTCTGCCCAAATCAGACACCCTAATTTTTTCTATTCTTCTATTTTCAAAAGGAGGAATAATATTTTCAAAAGGAGGAATAATATTTGTTGGAAAAGGATATGTTTGTAACGTGATGTTAGAATTAAGTATCAATAAAATGAATGAATTTGCTTATGTTCTTGATTCATCTGATTTATGGCATGCTAGATTAGGGAATTTAAACTTTAAACCTTTAAAGTTCATGTCTAAAGAAGGTTTAATTTCATACGAAGATAAAACAAGATTTAAATGTGAAACATGTATTGAAGCAAACATGTGCAAAATGCCATTTTCCAAATATGAAAGAAATACAAAATTACTTGAGTTAATTCATTCCAATATATGTTAATTAAATGGTATATTAGCTAGAGGAGGGAATAGATATTTTATTACTTTAATAAATGATTATTCCAGATATATGTATGTTTACTTGATGAAAACAAAAGATAGGCTTTTGATATGTTTAACGTTTTAAAATCATAGTTGAAATTTAAAAACAAAGAAAAATCAAAAAATTGCGTAGTGGTATAGGTGGATAATATTTCTCCATATAGTTTGTTGGAGAATGGAGTTTTGATGACAACAACCTCATTTCAATTAGCATTATTATTTGATTATAAAATATATACTAATATCTCTATCTAGAATATATGTACAAATATATGCAGGATTCATATATAGGATTAAAAACTGAAGACTGTACTGTAACACCCCGCATTTTTAATGAAATTAAAAATGTGAAAATATGTATATATATTATATACATAGATATATTTAAGAGAAAAATTAAATAATGACAATAAATATTTCATGTAATAAGTTCACGCAGTGAAATGAAGGAAAAAATCAAGTGCAATACATGAAATGCGAAGAAACGCATGCAAACAATTAAACAGAAAAAAAAGAAATAAAAAGAAAAATTTAAAGAGCTTCAGGAATTTGGTCACGAAATTGGCGTCATTGCGTTCATGGCGATTTTGTAGTCAATTTAGACCTATGGTTTGCAGAAAACCGATTTAGGATGAAAAAGATATCTTTAAATTAAATATTGCAGCAAAACATGAAAAAGAGGAATGAGAAAGGAATAATGTTTAGCATTGTTCTAAGGTTTGTAAACAAAAGACTTAGTAGCTCATTTGGTTAGAATATGTGATTTGCATACAAGAGGTACAGAGTTCGATCCCCGCCAGCGCCATATTTTTGTTTTAGGGGAATGGCTAAAAAGTGGCTTAGTGTAAACACAGTTCAATTAAAAAAAGAAATAATAATATATATATATATATATATGACGTGTAGATGTCAACACCTTGCTGTTGCGTGTCATGTGGCACACGTGGCTCATTTTGTTGGTCAAGGATTGTTTTTATTGAACGTGGCTTTTTCTGGTTGGTTGGGTGACGATTTTTCTTGTATTAGGGCTGATGTGGCTTTATTTGATTGGTCTGATGAGGTGTCTTTGTGTCATGATGATTTGGATGGCTTAGATGAATCATAAGTTGATCTAAAGGCTCAAACTAATCCTAGATATCTATATATACATAGCTAAACCTAATCCCTAACCTCACAACCCTAAACTATGATGCCGTCATGCTGTTCATCTACAAACTAACCTAGCCGCCACCATAACAAATCAAATTCTAGAATAAAGATAAAAAGATAAGAGATAAAGATTCAAAGCCTAGGATGCGAAAAGGAATTCTAGAACAACAACGAACGAATCAGCGCCTACATCTACGAATTAGCTTAGCAACTTCAGAAATCAGATCCTAGAATTCAAGATCCGTTTTCTGTGAGTGCAGTTACTTTCACAAGATAATTGTTTAAACGTAATTGTGATGAGTTATGAATTGGACTGTACGAAAATGTTTGTAAATCATATAAAGTTTATGTCTTTTCAAACTATGTTTTGATTTATGCTTGATTTGATTCATTATATGCAAGTTATGTTCTATGTTAATTCATATGCCTAATTATGTATGCAAGTTATGTATGCAAGTTTGCTCGATTTATGCAAGCCATGACGCAAGTTATGATTTATGCAAGTTATGATGGAAGTTATGATTTATGCAAGTTATGATGGAAGTTATGATTTATGCAAGTTATGATTTATGCAAATCATGTTCATACATGTAAGATCATATTTTATATGTTCATATGTTTAGATCTACATGTTTATATGATTAGATCCATATCAGTCCATATGTTTAGAACTATTTGTTCATATGTTTAGATCTACATGTTTGTATGATTAGATCCATATCAGTCCATATGTTTAGAACTATATGTTCATATGTTTAGATCTACATGTTTATATGATTAGATCCATATCAGTCCATATGTTTAGAACTATATGTTCATATGTTTAGATCTACATGTTTATATGTTTAGATCCATACCAGTTCATATGTTTAAATCCATGCAAGTTTATGTTTAGATCTATGTTAGTTCGCATTCCATATGTTGATTGGATCTATTTTTATATGTTTACTAGATCTATGCCGTCTTAGATTTATATTGTTTATGCCAGTTAATGATGTCATGTGTTTCTTCCTTTTTTCCTTTTTATTTGTTATGAGTTGGGCTAATTGCGAGCCTAACGTATCACATGAACTATACGTACGAACAACGTGGGAACGTTGGGGAAAAGTTTGGGTAAAAGTTGAATATTATGTAATTGGCATAAAAAGGGGATGTAATCATATAATTAATTTTGGGCATAACTAGAAAATGTGGCATAAATTGAATTGACCACACTTATGGATAATTTACATATAAACTTGGACATGAATGGTAAATATGTAAATTGGCTAAAAGATGAGCGTGCCTAATGCGAGGTTAGATTGAGTTGTGGTGTAAGACTGCCCGGAACCGACCGGCACATCCAGAGACCGCAACAACATAGATCTAATGTGAGAGGTTAGCGTATTAAGCCCAAAAACCCGAGGTTAGAATGAGTTTGCGGTAGAAGTCTACCCGGAACCGCCCGGCACATCCAGCAACCGCAAACAACAGTTCTAATGTGAGAGGTTGGAGCTTTAATGAATAAAATTAAAGCTAAGGAACAGACATGCTAAGAATGGAAAGGTTAAGTAATATATGAATAGGCGACACTTAACCAATACAACATGTTAGGTGGGTGGGTTAAGTTAACATGGGTAAGAAGACAACTTAACCAATATTACATGAACAATGTGGATATGGTTAAGGAAAGCTTAACCAATAATGCATATGCACTTGATAAGGGGAAGGGTTAAGTAAATCTTGGATAAGTGGGTAATATTAGTATATATAGGCCCACAAACTTAACCGTTAAGTAAACATGCGTGAATCAGTGATAAGGTTAAGTAACATATGAATAGGCAACACTTAACCAGTACAACATGTTAATTAAGCAAATGGGTGGGGTTAAGTTAAATTGAGGACACTTTACCGTTATAACATGTTGATTAGGAAACCCTAGTAACGGGGACCCATTTCAACAGTAACCCACATAGATGTATAATGGTACCCTGAGCTAGGCAGGGTGGGGCACGATTACTGGGCTGATTACATGCGGTCAAAATAGCGGCGGGTGGTGCAACAGTGTAGGTTCCGACGGAGCATGGGCGTGCACGTGCTCCGGAGTGGAAAAATCAGGCACTGGGCATCAGTAGTATACACTGTGCATCTTGAATCGTGTCGGGTTGCCATCATGGGAATTGATACACCCCATGATGGGGACAGCACAGGTATCTACATACAAGCGGGGCCGAATGACACAAGTAATGAATACAGACAAGCGAGATCGAATGACACAATTAATAAACACATGCGAGTTAGGGAGCCGATCGAACGAGGAAGGTAGTGGGTACAACTCATGGGGGTAGGAGAAAAAAGGGGCACCTACGATAGCAGCTTGGAGTTCACGAAACTACCATTATCATGATTAGTAAGAGGGATCAACTTTTAGTATGGGACTAGTAAGGGTGCGGTGTAACTAGTAATGATACGGTGTTACTAGCATTGGTGCAGTGTAGTAATTATCCTGTACTAATTAGAAGCGCAATCAACGTTATATCTTGTTCGTCTTGTCTGCTTTGTCATGCCTGTTTATTCTACAGTCATTTCTTGCTTTCCAGATTATTTTCTTATCCTATTACTTTAATGATTATATTGTTAAAGTCACTGGACTCACACGACTTATGTCTGACCTAGTTTGTTTCGCCTCTTTCTTCCGTCCCCCCCTCCAGGTTCTTAGGGAGGAAATACTCAAGCTTAGTTCAGATATCTCTTTTTTTCAGCTTGAAGATGAAAGGTGTATTGCTTGGCTTTGACTCTGCTTATGGCATTTTCTGTTGGGGATTATGGCTTTAAAATTATGTACTCCGAAGGTTTTCTACAAGACTGATATTGTGTACTTGGTTTTGTTGTTTTGAAGATGTAATCAAACTTATTTTTGTTTCCGCTGCAATAAAGTTGTAAAATTTTTTTAAGTACTACTTTATTTGTCTTGTAGTATTTCGTTCTGTTTACTTATAATGCTCCACGGAACTTAATGCATTCCCTTTGTGAGTGCAATTGACGGACGTGGGGTGTTACATGTACAATGTTAGAGTTTCGAGAGATTCAGGATTCAAATGAGATTCAAGACTCATAAGTAATCAAGATATCAAAAGTTCAAGAAAAATATAGTGATAGAGTCTAGTTTATATGTAAGACTCTGAATAGCACTTTTTTTCAAATTCTGTTTCTTAAATCCTAATTTTCAGATTTCAAATTCTGATTTCAAGTTAGTTTATCTTACTTATTATTTCAAACATATAAGTTTTACAGTATAATATATAAGTTTATAGTTATATATAGTTTTATAGTTTTTGTAACTTTATAAATATGTTTATATAATATATTATTATGATTTCACATAATTTTACACTTTAGAATATTCATTTATATCACTAAGTTTTGATTCAAGAATTTTTAGAACAATATATATAATTAAACACTTAAAAAAGAGTTTTCCAAATAAAATGTACGTGACATATGTCGACATACATGTATGGGTATGCTGACATACAACTGTCAGATATTCAATTTTGAAAGGAAGTGTATTTTCACCATTTGTAACGTTCCAAAAACGTTGCAACCATTCAAATCTTATAAATAGGGGCTGATTTCAATATTTTTCATAGTTCTTCTTCTCCATCTTCACCCCTCTTCAATACACCATTAATATTTCATATTTTATTGATTTCTACACTTCTACTTTATCGATTTCTACTTAAATTTTATAAAACTTATTCTTTTCTTATTCTCTATCATCTACTCTCTGAATTGAAGTGCTATTGAAGAGTTATTGGGCTGTTGTAATCATTTGGGAATTTCTTGGGAAAGGGTGTTTTCCTTGCAGCCCTGAAATCAAGGAAAGGGAGTGGAGTAAACCTTGTAGCCGTGAAATCATGGGAGTTTGGAATGGTGTTAACTTGTAGTTGTGAAATCAAGGGAATTGTACTTGGATATTGATAATAATAAAACTCTGCGCAATCCAGCGTTGCATCGGACTGGATGTAGGAGTAATCTGAACTAGTATAAAATTTGGTGTGTTCTTTCCTTTTTCTGCATTTTATATTTATCTATTTCTGTGTTTGTCTTTGATTATGTGTCTGTGATCATCTCTGTTGTGCGTGATTCATATAGTAGATCATATTAGTTTAAGAGTTTCATAAATTCTTCGAAAACTCTATTCACTCCCCCTCTAGTGCTTGTTTTTCCTTAAGATCTGCATTCCGCACTCCCTAACAATTGGTGTCAGAGCATAGGTTTTCAAAAAGTTTATAATATGATTTTTGAAAATATTAAATGGCAACCAACACTGGTAATAATAGTTCTTTTATAGGGGGCCAGTCCACTGTTAGACCATCACTGTTTGATGGTAGTAATTATTCATATTGGGCATGTAGAATGAAAATATATTTACAATCATTAGGTTAGACACATGGAATAATACACAGACTGAGTATGTTGAACCCACTACCAATTTTTCACAATGGACTAATAAACAAAAGGTAGCTGCAAGAGTAATTATAATGCCATGAATATGTTGTTATGTTCATCAGATAGAAATGAATTTAATAGAGTGTCAGTTTGTAAATCTGCTTATGAAATATGGAGAACATTACAAGTTACTCATGAAGAAACAATAAAGTTAAACAGACAAAGATATCAATCCTAATTAATCAGTTTGAGTTATTTAAAATGAACGAGAATGAAGCTATCTCCGATATGTATTGCAGATTTCAAGAGATAGTGCATTCATTAATAGCATTGGTAAAGACTTGTTCAGATGAAGGCCAAGTTAGAAAAATATTGAGGTCATTGACTCCAAAATGGGATCAGAAAACATTGGCAATTGAAGAAGCCAATAATGTCAGTGAAATGAAGATTGAGGAGTTAATCGGGAATTTGATTTCTTTAGAAGTTCAATTACATAATAAAATTATAATGACTTTAGGGTTAAATTCCATCTAGATCATTCATAATTTTCATTTGATTTGATTTGTATCCAATAATCACTGTTATTGTCTTCTCAGTTAAAAGCTACTTTAGGTGATATCAAAACACAAATATCTTCAATTAAAATTATAATGATTTCAGGTCTGAGGACCATCACATCACTGCCACTATGAGAATAACTTATGATACTATTAATTATATTCCATGTAGTTTTCTCATGTTGGCTCAGCCTAATACGCTATTCTTCAATATGTATTTATGTCTTGACATTATAACACGTATATTAATGATAAATGAGATGTGATCATCAGTCAATCAACATACTAATCTTAATGTTTTATTGTTATCCTATATAGACAATAAAACTTGACTAAGGACATTTAAGAATATAATACTTAATATATTATATAATCTCAAGTTCAACTCTTACTCGAACTATATAATTCCGTATTATTATTCTAAGGACTTCTGTTATGTTAATATTTATATTATGTAGTAAATATAACATAACAGAATGTTTTTTATTCCAAATAAAAAAATAACATCAATAATGTTATTAACCACATCAAATGAATTGCCTCTAGGGCATAAACTCTAACAATCTCACATTTGCACTAGAGTCAATCATTTATATATCGTATACTCATGAAACTAGTGTGACTATTAAACTTCTGCAGTGACAGAGTTTAATTCAGTTGGTCTGCAACATTACAACTTTGTAGATATATTAAACTACTATTCATGCACCACCAATGTACTTTGAAATTCATCAATGGACATGGTGTCAGTGTCCTTCACTTCTTCTATGGTCAAAACAACATATGAGAACCTCTTAGTTACAATTCGAAGGATTTTCTCAACAATCTTTGAATCAGGCATGGTTTCTCCATTGCTTCTCAACTTGTTAGCTATCGTCATCACTCTTCCAATGTACTCAATGATAGTTTCATCATTCTTCATGGTTTGGATCTCAAACTCTCTCCTTCGTGAGTTAAGAAAATACTTCTTCACCTTGATATTCCCTCCAAACTTCAGCTTCATCGAGTCCCAAACAATTTTGGATGTGCGCGCACAACCAAGATTTGTTGAAAGAAAAATTGATCAATGGCTTGAAAGGGATAATGCTTGACTTGATGATCCTTGGTTCTTGCATCTTCAAGTTGAGCCTGCTCTACCTCAGTCAGCTTCTGTTATGTCTTTTGGCTCTACAAAACCATTCTCCACGTAACTTCAAAGACCCTTTGCCCTAAGCAAGTTCTCCATCAATTCACTCCAGTGATCGTAATGACCATCGAAGTGAGGAATCTCCATCATAGTTTTGTCTTCACTCATTCTCACTGTGCTTGATCACTCGAAGACTGCTGCTTCTTTTTCTTCAAGCCCGATGGTGGCTTTGATACCAATTGTTAAAAATCAAGTTTGAGTCAAGAACACAAAACAGTTGGAATGAATGATCTACTTCTATTGAAACAGCACTTGGCTATATATAGCCTTAAAACTACCAGAATATATAAAAATAAAAAAAATCCACTTTGCATGTACTACGGCTTACTGGTACAAACAAACATGAAATACTCAAATAGCTAATAGACCCTCAAGAATAGGTCTTTATTCCTATTATTCTAGACTTCCAACAGAATGGCATTATTCTGTAAGTATTTTATCCTTTTTTAGTTAATTAAATCTTTTAATGTTGGGTTGCTTATGGATCACCTAGACGTCTGCAATATTTTGGACTAAAACTTATACCATTCTTGGTCTTATATAGTTGGAAGTTAAAACTAAATAGTCTATATTACTAAAACAATTTTCTGTTATATTTATTTCCAATCTTAGTACCGTTGATGAAATTGTTATCTTTTCTCAAGTTTATGCTCAAGGCTAGCATGATTTATTCAAAAAGGCGATCCATAGTTAATTGGATATGTTTTTTCCCTTACTCGTTTACTTTGTGTGTTCAGTTTTTGTTATCTGCGTTGATATTAGAGCTTCATATTTTTCTTATAGTTTCTTGCATATTAAATAGCTAGACTATTTAAATTATCATTTCCATTTGATTACATAGCAAAAGACACCATGATCATAAATAGTAAGCAAAAAGGAAAAAAGAAAAGAAAAGCAGTTATTTCAATTTAAAATATGCTTACGAACAAAATGGTGTGTAAGATGTTGAAGTGAAGATTCTTGCTGATCAAGATTTCCGTGAAGATAAGTTAAAGTTGTTTTTGAGGAAGGTACATGTAACTGAGACTTTCTTATGTTAGTTTATATTTCAAAATATTGGCTGCTTCCGTAAATGTGTTCATTTGTTTAACTTGATTATATAGTTATAGCTTATGGATAGTGCCTTTTAGGTTATCATATTCTTCTACAATATTTGTATGCCCTTTTTATTAATTGTGAATGCTTGTAGGTTTCAATAATGAAACATGTTCACCATCCAAATGTAGTACTATTTATGGGTGCAGTCACAAAGTCTCCACATTTGTCAATAGTAACAGAATATTTACCAAGGTAACTATATGTAAAGAGCAGGATGTTAGATATTCTTTTACTCATTTAATTCATTAAAATTCGTTTGTTGTGAGATTATCTTGTTTGGATAATTTATTATAAATTTTGGATGATCACTTGTTATGGATATAGGGGAAGCCTTTACCGTTTTATAAATAAAGCGTCCTCTGGAGAACTTTTAGACAAGAGGCGCAGGCTGCGTATAGCTTTAGATGTGGTTTGCACACATTTTCTTGTATTTCCTTTTATTTTAATTACACTTCAGATCTGTTATCTTAGCATAATGAACCCTTGATTAATTTGTAGTTGTAGTAACATACATACCGTTTGAAATCCAGGCCAAAGGTATCAACTGTATTTATTGTCTCAATCCACCAACTATTCACTGGGATCTTAAATCTCTAAATCTATTGGTTGACAAGAATTGGTCTGTAAAGGTACCGAACTGTAAGAACCTGATGCATGAAATATGTTGTCTACTTATCTAATGTCAGATCTATGCATATAGGTCTGTGACTTTGGGCTATCCCAATTCAAAGCAAACACATCCATATCATCAAAATCTGTGGCTGGAACAGTAAGTATTTGATTTCTAGTTGTAAATTTTGGTTGATATCATTTCTGTCTTTTCCTCTTGTCAATAATTCTCTACCTTTCGAGGTGGTTCTAATAATATCTGATGGGCTATCTTTGCAGTCCAAATCTTTAAATGATTTTATTCAAAACACATCAAATTATATATAACAAAATATCTAAGTTCATGGAGGACTATCACGTATGAGAAACCCATCAATCATGGTGTCACAAATGATGAATTCTAGAAAGGACTAGGTAACATTGCGTCGTTGACTCGTTGGGCATTATAGTGGATAAACATTTCAAAAACTGCTCTGTACCAACTGAAATGCCGTAAAAGTTTGGAAAAATAAACTAATATATAGGATTATGTTGTCTACATAGGTCATTGTATTTTATTCTCTTTCAAACCTTTTCTTTCCAGACTGCTTCATCAACATTTGTCACGTTAGGAAGTAGGTTATGCTACTGCATCATTGCTACAAACATCTTTATCACTCTTGCAACTATGCATCAGTTGGTCGGTTAGATCCATCTTTGGAATAATTGCGTCCTCTCTTCGTGGTGTAAAACATGCTTCTTGTGCAATAACAAATGAAATACCTATCACCATATTGTGTCTACAGGTAAAATGTCAACCTCCTATCATAGTTATGATCCCTAAAAAATTTCCTGTTGTGTTACTTGAATTGCATTACCACGATTGCTTTGTTCAGGGGATCTGCCGAACTCTTTGTTCAGGAATTTGTTTTCTTGGGCTGAGTTATTTATATATTGTTTCCTAGTAAATATAATCATTTCAACATATTAGTTAATATAACATATCAACATATTAGGTTGAACTACACTATAAGGAAATGGAATTTGAAGTTGCATGATGTAGAAGAATAAGAATAAATCATGTTACAGTGGTTGAATCCCTTATTCATATTGATAACCAACTGCACTAGCATGAGGTCAATTTCTATGGCTAGTATCCTGCAGCATATAATTGTTGTCACATATGTATTATCTACGTACGGTTATGTAGGTTTTGGTTTTTGTTGTTGCTTATGACATTTCTATGTTTTACTTACAGACTATATTCAACTAATTTCGAATTCATCTTCTCTAGAGGAAGCTATAAAACATTTGTAACATTCTGAGGTACAACATCTATTTCATTGATTAAAGTTATGTATTGATTTTTGTCTTCTTAAATTGGACAACCTCATAGACTATATTAGTTCATTCAGTTCGATTAAGGTAATGAATAGTAATCATTACCTTGATCAATTTCACTACCTATAGCTGGTAGTGAATAAATCTGCATATCAAATATGGGACTTTCATTAACTTGAAATTAAGTTTTCCTCCCAGTTGAATTTGTACAAGTTAAAAACAAATTTGAGAAATTCGATAGCTTTTTGGTTTGATTGTTTTTAGACTTAATGATTGAATTTTTACATAGTGGCTTGTTGGTGCAAGCTTGTGCAAGCTTGCACAAGCAAGTACACAGTGGCTTGCTGGTGCAAGCTTGCACCAGCAACCTTGGAACATATTATTAAAAAACGGTCCAAAAGCAAGTTTGCACGCATATAAAAAAACTAGACAGTGCATATGTTGTCTTTATCATACTATTGGATGAAACTATATAATTTAGACAGTATAATACACGCAAATCTTATTATTGAATGAAGTAAAAATATTTTTATAATCCAAAGTTATTCGGCTGTATATTAAGTTACTTACACACACACACAAAGATATATATATATATATATATATATATATATATATAGTTATAATTGCTAAAGTTTATATTAATTAACTTTTTTCATCCTAGCATTTCACAAGCTTTGTTAAAAAATTTCTTACAAAAGAAAGTATGATTAACTTACAGGGAATAATAGCAAGCTTTGTTAAAATTTGGCTTACAAAAGAAAGTATGATTAACTAATAGGGAATAATAGTTCCCTTGTTTCATTATAGATTCAAGTTGTATGCAACAATATTAAATAGTTTCCGTAACTTTGATGCAACTTTCCAATTTCGAATTTAGCATACGAATACTGCAACTTTCCCGTTTCTGTAACTTTCGTGATAGTTTTTTTTTTGTTTCTTTGGCCAATGCATCTTTTATACTAGTACAATCTTGTATATACTGACTAACATATGTATGTTTGTGCTTCTTTTTAACAGGTGTTGTATGATACTTTTGAGGTTGATAAAAGATGTCACTCTTTCTCCTTCAAATCGATCGTGCTTGTCGATGTTCATAAAAACATTTTTAGTATGTATCCATTTTGGTTTGCTATAGTCATGTATTGTTAATTTTTATCATAGATATATATAATTCTTCATGTATGAAATATTATGGATATATATATATATATATATATATATATATATATATATAGTGATTTGGCCTATGACTCAATTTGTGTACATACATTAATGTGACAAGTTTTTGGATTGTTAAAATATTTAGTAGAATTGAAAATCATAAGCTTTGAATGTTATAGCAGCAAAAACGTGCAACAGAATTTTTTATAGCATATGCAATGAAAGGAAAAAATTATTATTACATCTTTGTTATACTATAGCATTATACCAGTGCTAGGCAAAATATTTTGCAAGAAGTAAACAGTTTTCATAACAACAAAACGATGCTACAATATATAGCAATGAATTTTCTATAGCATTTCAACGCGTCATAAAAGCTCCATATAATGATTCCATAGCATGTTCAGATGCTATATTAACATGACATGTCAACATATTATTGCAATCAAATGACATCATAAAGTTTAATAGCACATTTCGAAATGCTATAGAAAAGAAGTTGTACCAATATGGCTCTATTCAAGATGACAACATAAGTACGTATTCCATTGCAAGTATTACCCACTACAGTATCTTCTAGGTATTTTACAACATGTTGATCTATGATGTTTATTGAATCGCTATGGAAAATTTTTGTAGCTGTTTTTAAACGCTATAAAATGCCTGTTTCTTACAGTGGTGTATATATAAAATGATAAAAAAAGAAATGTTTCACTTATCTTAAAGATTAATAAGTAGAAGTAATATTTGATCGAGTAAGGGTTGATTTTATTATTTGAATGTACATGTATGTATATGAGTAAGGGCGCATACATGTATGTGAATTTGGAGTAAAGTGAGAATTGAATCATACCGAATTGTAGTTAGATTTAATGTATATTTTCTTATTTATAAATCTATACATTGTTTGATAGCATAAAAGTGGTATTGAATGCAAGTACACTCCATGCATTTCATGTAATCGTAGCGACCCCTGTTTGCGCTAAGTTGCATAGAAGTCAATCAGATCAAAGTGTTGATCCAGTGAGTCCGAAATGTTAATTGTAAAGTGTTGCGTGTTTGGCTGCAATTAGTTCATATTTTTCACTAAATCCATTTAGAATGATAAGGATTTGTACGATGTCAAAAATTTCATGATGTGCTGCCTCTAATAAATCATATGTTATTTTATCCTTTGACAGATATTCTCTCATAGTCTTGTTGCCTTTTCTGATATTCCATAATTGTCATTTGTAATGTATAACTATGGAAACATGTAACACCCGTAATTCTAAAGAACACTATAATGATAAACTAAAGAATACTTAATTAAATATAGGGAACTAAGTAAAACAGATTGCGCCATTACGTTCGTCTCGGAATTTTGCTTAAGATAGACTCCGAGTTTGCGTAAAAAGGACATTATATGAAGAAGATGTTAAGGTTTGAAGTTTGTATACATATAAGCAAATTATATATATATTAAACAGTCCAGAAAATCAAAAAAATCAAAGAGCGGGAACAGGAGGGAAATCGGCCTGTTAGGGGTCAACCCCATGCCCGATGGGTGTCGACCTCGGGGTCGACCCTAGCCAGATCTGGGGTAGATTCTTCGCCTACACTTGAACGCGTTTATGAACGAGATTCGTTGACCGTAGGCTATAAATAGGACCTCATTTCCATTGTTTTATTCATCAAAAACAATGGAGACAACGAAATGCTTCCCCAAGTCAGATTAAAATAGCTTATTCTTCTGCAACAACGATTTATATGAATTCAAGAATCTCAGCTACAACATCTACGGTCATTTCTCGGTTCTTTAGATCCAGTCCCCGTGAATTCATGTTATTTTTAGATATAAACATTTAATAAGTAATCTTGACATGTTTATAAGTTTGGATCTAAGCCTATGCCTGTTAGTAACCTAAATTATAACAAAATAGATCTGCCACTACTTAAACACCTAACTTACTGTTTAGTTCTCATATGCCTATTCCTGATACGCCTATTCTTTTAGTTTGCCTAATCATGCCACCATATGCCTACTCTGTTAATATGCCTATTTCTGTCATCATGTGCCTGTCTTGTTATTATGCCTATTTATGTTCTCTCTTTCCTTTCCTTTTTATTCTTATAACCTAGGCTACCTTCGAGCCTAAGTCTATCGCTAAAATGGCAAGCGCACAAAATTGGGAATGATAAATTGGGCCATAGCTTATGTTGTAAAACATGATTGGGATTTGGGGGGCATAATATATACCTTAATCTAAAACTTTAATTTGGGGCATAACTTGTATCGTCAATCATACGGGGATTTAGGGAATAAACTTTGATAAACATGAAACTATTTAATAATGAACATGCCTAAATTTACAGTAATTAGAAACGGTAACCGTACTTAGACATGAGGTTAGATTACACTTGTGGTAGAAGTCTGCCTGGAACCACCCGGCAAATCCGGCGTCCACAAGTGGTTAATCTAATGTGAGGAGTCCAGTGCATAAATTTATACGTAACAGTGCTAAGACACGAGGTTAAGTCCGACTTGTGTTAGAAGTCTGCCCGGACCCACCCAACATATCCAGCATCCACAAGTGGTGGACTTAATGTGATAGGTCTAGTGCATTAATAGCCATAAATGGATGAATGATAATAACTTGTTAACCTGTAATACGTAACCTATTTAAATCTGTGAGGGTTACATGAACCTGTCAAATTGAGTAAGGATTTAGTAAACTTACTTGAATCAATAAGGGTTAAGTAAATCTTGTTAAATATGTAGGGGTGGGTAATATATGTAAACCAGACAAACTTAACCTATTTTATATGTTGGGGTTATGCAACCTTGTTAAACTGTTAGGCATTACCTATCAAAATCCTAGTAGTGGGGATGCAAGCCTAGGAGGAAGCTTGTATCATCTGTTATGTGGGACCCGTATCAGTCAGTAACCTATCTTGGTATCAAACGGGGAACCCCGAACTAGGTCGGGGACAGGGCATGCTTACTGAGTTGATTGTAAGAGGTCCATCTAAGTTAGGGTGTTGATGGCGCATTCCAACGGAGTCATGTGCGTGGATGGGCCCGAATTGCTCGAGAATAATAAGACACTGTGACATCAGTAAGTATTGATGGGCCTCTTGAAAAAAAGGGTTGCCAATTTAGGAAGTGATACATCCTATTGTGGGGCCACCGCAGGGTATCTACAGGATAGGGAGCCAATCGATTGGGGTAGTAATGAGGGTACATCTAATCTTGTTTGTTTAGGAGCCCGTTATTATCGTTGGGGGTAACACCTATCGTTTCTGTTGGCTACCTGTTATTATTGTACGGGGTAAAACCCCTCACTAGAAGTACACCTAGGTCTACCATCCTATTTCTTTTGGGATCATCTTATTTCTGTTATACTAGTATCGGTGCAGATAAAAGTACTTGAGAATTGCAATATATTCAGTTTAGTTTATCCTGTTATACCTGCCTTATGATACTGTTATCTCTCCCATTCAATTTATATGCTTGTCATGATGCTTTTTTACTTATTTATATGCTAAAAGTAACTGGACTCGCCGAACTTTATGTCTGACCCGTTTTGTTTCCTTTTCTCTCTCTTCATTCCCCCAGGTTCTCAGGGTGGGAATACTCATGCTTGATTAGGATTCTCACTTTCATTCTGCTTGGAGCTGCTTAGATGTACCACTCTGATTTCCTATCTTCTCAGATATGGTTATTTTTGGGGACTATGCTTTTTATATACTACTGTACTCTGATGATTTTAGTACAAGATAAAAATTGTAATGGGTTTTCTGTATTTCAGACTTATGATGTAACGGGGTTTTGGACCACTATGTCTTCTGTTTAATAAAAGTTTTAAATTCTGCTGTTATTTTATATCTGTCTTGTGATGTTTCTGTTTTTGTCTACCTATAACGCTTCACGAAACTTAATGCATTCTGAAAAAGAGTGACATTAACGAACGTGGGGTGTCACATTTGGTATCAGAGTTGAAGGTTACTAGATTGGATAAAGGATTTTGAAAACTTGTTTTCAAAAAGGTTTTAAAAGAAAGCATTTTCAGAAGAAAAGTCTGTTTTGAAAAACATATTCTCCAAAGCCATATGAAATATCTTTCAATTTATCTGTTTGAACCCCTTTTTCCTTTTTCTTTTCAGCATGTCTGGGGAACCTAATATTCCCGAGGGCATTCAGATACCAGCTTGGTTCCGCTGGTATTTTGAGGCTACGACACCTGCTGGAGGCCAAACAGACGCCCTTCCCCTAGCTGCAGCCGCTGTTCCTCCTCCTCCTCCACGAGCGGATAATTTCTCTAAGATATGCAAGGACTTCTGTGCTATGGGAGGAAAGCCATTCTGAGGAACTGAGACTTTTATAGAAGTAAGGAATTGGCTCAAGGAGACGGAGGACTTGTTTGGGATTCGTGAGGTTGATGACCGTAGGAAGATTCAGTTAGCCATTTGGCAGCTGAAAGATGAGGCTTCATTCTGGTGGGAAGTGATGCAAGCAGGACGTCCAGTTGAGACTTGGGATGATTTCCGACAGAGATTCGAAATGAAATTTCTTTCTCAAGCCGAGCAAAGTATGCAAATGGAAAGGTTTTTGGCGCTTAAGCAAGGAGGCATGTCTGTCAAAGAATATGTTAATAAGTTCAACCAATTGGGGAGGTTTGGTTTGAAGATAGTGAATACCACGCACAAGAAAGCTTTGAGGTTTTCTAGAGGATTGAATGAACCCCTCCATGGGTTGGCTATGTCTCATATTACGATGGGAGCGACTTTTGAGAAGCTCGTTGATATGACATTGATACACGAAGAAGATAAAGGTGAAAAGAAAGAGACTAAGATTGATGAAACACGAAGCAAGAAAGTGTGGCCTAATAAAAAACAACAACAACAGAAGAAGGGCGGAAAGAACGACAAAGCTCGAGAAAAGAGGAGATGTCATAATTGGGGACGTGTAGATCATTTGAGCAAAGATTATAGAAAAAGGAAGAAGATTTCCATTATGGAGAGGTCGGACACCTTATTAAGGATTGCTCGAAGAAGCACGGACAGGGCCAAAGGGCGGGATCTTCTAGAGGGCAAGTTCATGCTCTCGTGGCCGATATACCAGATAGAGGTAGGAAAGTTTCTGTTGAAGGTTTGATTTCTCTTTCCAATCATCCTATTAGAACTCCTTTTGATTCTGGTGCTTCGCATTCTTTTATATCTGATTCTGTGATTGAGTCTCTCACCTTAGTACTAGTATGGTTTTGGATCTCGTTGTTGTCTCAAACCCCATTGGAGGTACGACTCATTTGTCTATGATTTCTCGGGGTTTGAGAATATTTGTGTAGGGCATCGAGTTTGAATGCGATGCATATGTGCTTGGTTTCATGGGCTATGGTTTGATTTTAGGGATGGATTGGCTAGCCATGTATGGAGCCATTCTGGATTGTGAGAGGAGGGTCATTAGACTTTTGGCTTGCCGTGGGAGAACCCTTGAGATTTCTTGTGACCCTAAGGGGTCTGTCATACTTAGTTTCCTAGAGTTTCTTGATGCATCTATCAATGATTTACAATCTATACCCGTAGTATGTGAGTATCCTGATGTTTTTGAGGAGGTTCGGGAATTACCTCCGAGGCACGAGATTGATTTCCGTATATACTTGGTGGACAATGAAAATCCAGTTGCATTGCTTGTGTGCCATATGGTTCCAAGAGAAAGGAGGGGGCTCAGTAAGCAAGTATGGGAGCTACTTGAGAAATGGTTTATAAGGAGAAGCATATCTGGATGGGGTGTTCCAGTAGCATTCTCCACTAAGGCGGATGGTTCTCTTCGCTTATGCGTGGATTACAGGGAGTTGAATAAGCCCACTAAGAAGAATAGGCACCCACTTCCGAGGATAGATGATCATTTGACCAGCTTGTTGGTACATCTGTTTCTCCTAGTTAGACCTGACCACGTCAGTTGAGGGTGGCTGAGGATAGTATAGACAAGACTTCCTTTAGAACTCCAGATGGTTTCTTCGAATGGCTCGTCATGCCTTTTGGGTTGATGAATGCACCCGCCTATTTTGTTGATCTGATGAGTAGGGTGTTTCGGGAGTTTCTAAATAAGTTCGTCGTAGTCATTGTTGATGACATCTTGTTTTCTCAAAGAGCGAGGAAGAGCATGCCTTACACTTAAGGGAGGTTTTAAAAACTCTCCGTGCACACCAGCTTAAGGCAAAATTCTCCAAATGTCATTTTTGGAGAAAGGAAGTGAGATTTCTAGGGCATGTGGTCTCTAAGGATGAGATAGCAGTAGATCCCGCGAAAGTAGTTGCAGTTCAAGATGGCATATCCCAAAGAGTGCAACGGAGGGGAGGAGTTTTCTTGGTTTAGCGGACTATTATAGGAAGTTCATTAAAAACTTCGCAAAGATATCGGCCCCACTCACCAGGCTAACGAAGAAGAATCTGACATTTTCTTGGGGTATAGACTATGAGGATGCTTTTCAGCGATTGAAGAGGGATCTGACAACATCCCCAGTCTTGACTTTCCCTAATGGGAACAAAGTGTTCACAGTATACACTGATGCATGTAGTACATGGCTTGGTGCGGTTCTGATGCAAGAGGGAAGGGTAGTATGTTATGGTAAGAGTTCAAGAGAAGAACTACCCTACCCACGATTTGGAGTTCGCTGCCATAGTATTCGCGTTTAAAACTTGGTTTCATTATCTACTTGGAGAGAAGTTTGAGTTGTACACTGATCATAAATCTCTCAAGTATTTATTCTTGCAGAAGGGTCTCAATTTGAGGCAACAAAGATGGATGGATTTCCTAGCGTCCTATGCCTTTGAGATTGCTTATACACCTGGCAAGGGTAATGCGTGGCAGACGCACTGAGTAGGCAGAGGATGACCTTGAGTCCTCTATTTGTAGAGAGGCAGAGCTTGGAGTATATATCGACTTTTTATTTTATACCCTTTACCGAGTTCACACCTGGTTTACTGGCATCGTTAGAGGTGTGACCTACTCTTATTGATCAGATAGGAACTTCGCAGTGAGAGGACCCACAGATAGCATACATCTTAGATAAGCTCAGTAGACGGGAGACTTCTAGTCACCTTAGTAGATATTCCATGGATGATAGAGGGTGGCTGCGACGAGATGGAAGGCTTTGTATTCTCCGAGTTGGGAGTCTGTTGAACAGAGTCCTTGAGGAAGCCCCTCATTCTAGGATGACTATTCATCCAGGCGATGATAGGATGTACAGAGATATGAAGAGGATTTTCTTTTGGGCTGGGATGAAGAAAGATGTAGCGGAATTTGTTTCTCGATGTTTGATTTGCCAGCAAGTCAAGGCTGAGCAAAGGAAGCCCGGTGGTTTACTTCATCCTTTGGAAGTCGCACAGTGGAAATGGGAGAGCGTCTTTATGTATTTCATTGATGGTTTGCCTAGACCGAGGTAAGGCAACACCAGTATTTAGGTTATAGTTGACAGGCTTACTAAGACCGCTCATTTCATTCCTGTTAAGAATAAGAGGACGACATCATGGTTGGCAGCAGTTTATCTTTGTGAGATAGTCTGTCTACATGGAGTACCTTCCAGTATAGTAAGTGATCGTGACCCCATATTCATCAGTGAGTTTTGGAGAAGCTTGCAAGAGGCATTAGGTACACTTTGTGTTTGAGCACCACTTATCACCCTCAGATCGATGGACAGACAGAAAGGGTGAATAGAGTTCTTAAGGATCTTTTAGACTGTGTCTCCTAGACTTTGGAGGGACTTGGGAAGAGCATCTTACTTTTGTAGAATTCGCCTACAACAACAGTTATCAGGCTAGTATTGGCATGGCACCCTTCGAAGCATTGTACGGGCGACCCTGTAGATCACCAACTTATTGGTGGGAGTCTACAGAAAGGTTTCTACTTGGACCTAAGATGATTAGAAACTTCATAGAAGATTGATCTTATTCGTAGACGCATGAAGACAGCTCAGGACTGGCAGAAGTCCTACGCAGATAAGAGAAGAACTGATATTGAGTTTGAAGTAGGGGATATAGTTTACATCAAAGTTTCACCTTTGAGGAATGTGGTTCATTTTGGATCTGTAGGGAAATTAGCGCCAAGATTTGTAGGGACATTTCCCATAATAGAAAGAATTGGTAAAATGGCTTATAGAGTGAAGTTACCAGAAAGAGGCCGGTGTTCATGATGTTTTCCACGTTTCTCATTTACAGAAGTGCCTGCATGATACCGTGGAAGTAGTTGAGTCGAGCATACTTGAGGAAGTAGAGGTGGAACGGGAAGTGACAGTTAGACTAGTTCCTACCCGTATTCTTGGATCAGAGGTTAAGAAGCTACGCAACCGAGAGGTTAAGTTGATGGAAGTTCAGTGGGGAGATGACCACGAGGATGCAACTTGGGAGACTGAAGACAAGATTCGTGCTTCGTACCCTTTTCTTTTCAAGGGTACGTTCTTAACATCATTTTCCACACTTTTATTCGTACGTGATTCTATCATTCGGTATATCCTATCGATCGAATCTTCGACCTTTACGTAGAAATCCTATGGATGTAAACATGTGTTTGAGATATGTTATGTTTGATGGATGCAAGTGGATGCAAGTGTTCACTAGTGGTTTCCCGTGGATGCATATACACACACACACTACGCACTAGATCGGCTCAATCTGTTACAACCCGAATTCCGACAGACCGATTTTTTTTTTCAAAATTCCAATCTATCGAAACTCAAGTGGTTGTGCTCTGGTATCCTACAGTAAAGAAAGAGATATAAACTATGTCAGAGCTCAGAAAATATTTCACAGCGGAATGGATAAAATATAATATACTCAAAGTATAGCCGTACCGTATTAATAGTACTGCTTAACCAGAATCCAAAGCTATCATGTCTCTGTTATAAATCTAACCGGCGAGTATGTTATGAGGAGGGAGTCAGAACACAAGTTCTGGTGATTGGATTTAAATTATACACTTTGGATAACACTACATATACCGTTCAATCATATTTTCTTATTTATTAGGTTACTAGGGTTAACAACACTCAAGGCTAACACGCACGTCGCACCTATTTACTTCCTAGTAGGTTAACCTAATACAGTATATATGTAGCTACCCCCAATATTAAGGTACACCTCATGGTAACCCACTTGCACGGTCTCCATCTAATACCACTGAAATGTATGCAGTCCCTCATCCTATGTCGGAGTGACGTACGGACCTCTATATAACAATATTACGTTCCATATATATCTGTTATTACTATGCTTCGTAAACGTACAGACTGGCACCTTTGTTCGAATCATATTCCATACCAGAGTAACGCCCTCAAGTCTACGATACACCACCCAGAGCTGACATGCATGTATCTATACTATCCCACGTACATGCCCTTAATTGTAGCTCGATGCCTCAACCGCACGTCCTCTAATGTGCACCGAGTTCTGTGGCAGGGCGATACAAGAAACTTGAAACTCGGTCAGGAGCTTTTCCATATCTGTACAGGCCCGCCTTTAAGAGCCTCAAAATATAGATATTCCTAGGGTTTGTTTTCCATGGTGGCTATGGCCCCACCTCGGCCCCTGCCTCAACTAATAAAGACTACAAGAGCTAAATGAATTGCCCCTAACAAACGATCTAAACATCCAGTTGGCGTCTTCCCTCAATCGTCGTACCTCGATAGTGAAAGGTGAATTGTCTATTGGTTTTAGCTCTAGTCTTTCCACATCCCACTGGCTGCCGATGACGGGTATCCGACGAACTACAATCCTTGTTGGTCGTGACCCTTCGCCTCCCCATTGAGGCAACCGCCGAATCACCCTGGTGTCACCGCATCACAACATTTTGACTGCAAATCTACTTTTGTAGTCAAGGCCCACCCAACTGGTATTTACACGCAGATCCAACCTCTGGGAGCACAGCCTAAACATCTGCCACTGCACAGAAGACTACCAGCAGCACCCTACGTATCTCAAGAAGCCGCCTGCTTCCCCTTCCAGTCCTTTGGAGCCGAAAGAATAATCAGATGAACATACGCTCCCCTCGTGCCTTATAACACCACGATGATCTACCTCGTTGGGTTATTCATCCTCAAACGTGCAGACTAGTCCAAGCGCCTCACTTTAATATGTTGTTAGACCCTGTGTATAACGACCCAACTTTCGAACATATTGGAAGTTGTGCCATTAATAAGAATAAGAATAGATAGAAGATAAAATCACAGAAACATCAGAATCTCACAGCGGAATTTTTACAAAAGATGATACTTCATAATATTACACAGCTGAACATATTACATCAGAGCATCATATCTCTAGTGATACATGCCATTCATAGTACATCTTTAATTATACATATCATTGATGACCTACTGACAGACTTATAATTATACAGTAGATAAGATAGGTAGACCAGCACACAAAAAGTCTCCATCCAGCTTTCCAAGTTTTATCCAATCCTGATTCACTTGTCTATTCATAACAAGTGTTATGAATACCCAAGAGTTTAAGGGAAACACAGAAAAATAAACTCCGGGTCAGTCAGGGGACTTGTATGAGTAAACAGTTTTAAACATACTAAAGAAATAAAAATATCTCATAAGACCACGCCGTAAATACGAAACGGGTTTTTACCTTATGAGATCAAAACACTTTGTATACTTGAAATCGGATATTATCATATTGTCTAGGTGTTTATCAAATAATTTAGAATCTAGAAGAATGCTTACATCTCACATTCTCCTATATAGTATACAAATAAAAACCGCTTGGCGCTTATGGAAATTGGATTTCCAACTATGACAAGGTATGAGACCACCTTCCGATGATGTATCTCTAGAGGCGAATACACCTGGGTTCAACAAGAACGTCTTGCAACTCGGCCCACACATGACCGACCACTCATTTCTCTTGAGTGTATCGAATGAATATCACCAACGGTTGGGCTTAAACCACCGTTTCCCGAATGGGAAGAATCGATAGAGTAAGAAACAAAAGGAATTTCTCTAAATAGGTGATTATACACCCTAATGGGAGCGACCCACAAAGCCATGCTGCCTGCCCAATTTTTGTCATATCCTGGGTGTGAGGCTTGAGGCTAGACTTACCTTTTCATCATCACAGTTTATTTTCTTTGAATGCCACATCGTCTAAACTTCCCAATCACTAATTGACTTCCCCAAAAATATATTATAGGTATACAGCAAGAGAAACGAATTCCACTGCCACCATATAAATACGTTTGGAGAGATCAACGTACGTGATCGGTTAGATTTACTTTGTCAGACATTCGTCCATACAAGTTGTTCTGAGATTGAACAAACCGAAGGCACTATTCAAAAATAGCTCTTGTATATCTCCGTCTTCAATTATCTTCAATGATCTCTGAACGCGACGTATAAATCAAATCGAAGTGGAATATAAGTTCCGGACTCTTCGAAATGATCAGCGTAAGGTCTTCTATAAATGAATCACTAAAGCGTGTGCATCGCACACAGTATTTTATTCAATTTTGACTATCCTTTATAAATAGACAACTAATGCACGTGCTTCGCACACGGTCATTAATTCAATAATGTTAGTTTGTTTATAATGATAATTTATTTGTTGTTTATTCCCTTGTCACACTTCGTAGATCGTCTCCTTATTTCTGAATAAAACATTGATAATCAAATTTCTATTTTTATTTCATTATCCCTTTTTATTTGGTTGTTAAACTTGATTTTTCAATTGATTATAAATGATTGTTGACTTGAGTCGATATAATTCAAACAATATTTCAACACTTAATTCAAAACATTCGGATCCATCATATGGTATTTTCGACAGGCAACCATCTTCCTTGATGTCATTGATTTTCATATCGCAGTCGCTTCCTCGATCTTGAGAATGCTTGAATGTATTCTTTCTTTATTGTTTAAATTACTCAAAACAAATAATTTAATCAGTACCGAAATTAAATACCATTTTTATTAATAAATTTTAAATAAACATTCAACCTCTCATTCATTTCCCGATGGCATTTATTTCCAATTATTACAAAATTAATTCACTTGTATCACTTCTTATATTATATTTATTTATTTAAATAAAACGAATTATTTAAGTTGAAACCTTAGCTATTTATATCTAAAAGGATTAACTATCAACTATCATTATGGTATAGTAATGCGATACAAAATGTCTTAACATGTTATTTAAACTAGTATCACTATTGGACAATTTCTCATTTAATATTATTTAAATTATCTAAGAAATAATTTAATTTAGAACAACATTGATTATACAAATTTATGAGTGTATATAATTTGCTTTTACATTAGTATCGGTTCTACCATACATATATACAGGTAATTAAACAAAAGAATAGTTTAAAATTTAACTTACTAAATTAACCCATTTTTCCAACAACAGACCATGTCCCTGTAATTCCTCTTTACCACTTCAAAACAACCCTGTACAAAAGCCACTTCGGCCATACTTCCTTTTGGTTTGATTAAATGATTTTATGTGTGGCCTATGTTATAAAAGACTCACACACCCTAAAACCTCGTTGCGTCACCACGTGTACATCATAAATCAAAGAAAAACATGCCCAGCTTCCATTTAAAGCAGCCGAGACCTGCTGTTAAATACTTCCTCCAAATTTTACTTCCTATGCCTGCTTGTTTTCATGTTAATGCCCACCGTGAACTCCCGCCCCTTCGCCAAACTCCAGCTCCGGTGAGGGAGCTTCCGCGTCCGTCAGTTCAGGGTTTCCAGTTGCTACTCACATTCCCACTCGTTTTACCAAACCTGCTGTTAAAACATTTCATATCTCTTTTCTGCTTCCTACTGTCTTTAGTGATGCCGCCCCTTCCCTTATCGTAGCTACTGCTTCACCGTCCAAGCCCCCAGCGATCAGTACACCCGAGTTTCTGGTCCACTCGAGATCCCAGTCCACCCGTGGTTCCTGTCCATCATTTCCAGCGAAACCCTCCCCTCTTCTCCTTGTTGCCTGCGGCGCTTTCACTACCTCAAGTTCAACCTAAATACTTCCTGATCTTCCCTACCATGCTGCTATTCGATACACTCCCCCTTCACTGCCGTGAATTACAATCCATACACCACCCGTGCTTTGCAGCCTCAACATCCCAATGCTTCTTCAATTTCAGTTTGTAAAACAAAATGTCGTGCACAACTTAATGTGCACGAGCACACTCATATCAGTCCGCAACCGGGGTTGGCGCCACTCACACACGTGTACACAACATAGGTAAACTATTATAACTTATTCAGTCGTATTTGATCAACTGGATCGGAATGTCACATTGCTCGGACTGGCAACAAACTCATACCTTGTTGCTTACAACCACGACTTTATAGCCATTCCCCTTTTGTCCGAACGTTCCCAGATCTCCGACGTTGGGTACTAACATCATTAATCTAACACCCTAGCCCTTTGTGTGGTTCAAATGTCAACCCCAAATTCTTGTGTCAGATCTCATCTAAAAATTTTATTTGTATAAAAAGAAAACAACTTCCAATTTCCCTGAAGTGTTTTAGTATACATTTATTTGAAGTGATTTAGTATATATATATGTATATACTTTCCAGGCAATTAATAAATTCTAACAATTGTCCAAATAATAATTCCAGTCAAGTAACCCCTACTTCACTTTTCCAGTAAATCCAAAAGTTCGTATATAGTTGCCACATTTGTTTCATGTGTATCATTCATAGTTAAGAAAAACTAAAAAAACAAAATTGGTTCCTTACATACATCTTTACGGTTCCATAATGCTGGCGTAAACGAGGTTATTTGGAGTGACTAGAGAACTACCTACCCATTTTTGTGGAGAACAAAGTCTATGGTGCACTAAAATAGTATAACAAGTAAAAACACAGGGTATGTATGTAGTTGCCAAGTCACCTGATTCCACAAATAACCAACACATAGTCCTAGAATGAGTTTTTAATCCTACGTAGGCCCGTTCCACCCAGGTATAAAGTCCTCACAAATTCGTATATGATTTCTCTAAGGTATAGAATTAAACAGGGTATGATTCTATAGTTTAGCCGGGTTTCTAGTTTAACAAACATACATGATTTCGGTGCAAGTTTTTATCATACTTAGTCAAGAATCACACATCACAAGTTCAACCTACTATTTCATCAAAAAAATCAAAATCAAATATGTGTTTACTCACATTTTGTTATGTATCATTCATGTAAACTCAGCATAAGCTCAGTATATGATTTCACTAGAATGTAAAGATAAACATGGCGTTTACTCACCTGAAAATGCTTAAACCCGTAGCTTCTCCTCTCCTGATGATCTTGTTCAACTGCTTGTGTGTTGAGGAAAAGAGTGTGTGTGTGTGGCCTTTATATAGTGGTAGAATGTCATAAAATATTGGTGCATAAAATCAGTTTTTTTGAGATTTTGTTAGTGACAATATGATTGACAACTCAAAAGAAAATATTTCTCTTACCAAATTAAACAGCTCCTCCTCCTTTCACATGGCTTATCTCAGCCACCACCATCCCTAGAACTCTCTTACACATGATCTTCCTTTTCCCTCATTGGTTTCTATGAATCATCTCCTCAAATAAATGCTTATGTACTATATCTATTCTTCACAAATCTTTCTTGGTTTACACACGTTCTAGTATCCTTTTTGTACCACATAAAATCAATTTTGCATAGGGTTTCAAAGCCAAGATCTTCACATGATAACTTGATTTAATATGAACATATAAAATATATTTACTTGCCTTGCAAGGTTAGGCAAAAATCTGAAAGTTTGGTACCACAAAATCAATGGCATGTGATGACTTTGATATGAAAAATCTTGAATGATCCACGTGCTTTAGTGATGGTCTAGTGTAGGCAATATTCTAGGTGTATATGCAAGGATTTATCAAATTTTTATGCACATGAGTTTTGACAAAATATACATGGTTTCGAAATTGCAAAAGAGAAATGTCATTTCAAAAAAAAAAAAAAATCTTGAAAGATAAAAGAAAGATTTGAAACTGAAAATGTTTGGTAATAAATGATCTTGCCACGTGAACAAATCTCCTTAGATCCTCTCTTTTACTAGCTAATTCCTAGGGTAGGTGTTTCCTTGAATTTTGTTCGTGAAACACACTTGCACTAGGAATTTGCATTTCCATGTTTATGACGCTAATGTACACGTGAATTTGAAATGGCCTTTAAACTTACTTTGACATCCAAAAATGGTTTTTGGCATGTTTTTAATTCAAGTGTCAAAAGCTTTTTAAATCCAAGAATTTGCAAAAACTAAATTTCTAAACCTTTTTGTAACGACCCGGATTTTGAGCGACTTTGGTTATCAACATAAGCATGATGTCGATAACCAAAACATCGAAAAATACCGGTAATTAGTGAAAGAAATTAGAGGGTGAGAATAGTTAAGATAGAAACTTAGAATAGAAGAAGAAGAAGAACACAACATCAGAGTAACACGAACCTCACAGCGGAACGAATAACATATAATAGATAACATAACTTTGAAATATAACAGTTATGTATACAATAGCACTTATCAGAGTACAACACTTACAACACAGCGGAAATAAACTATAGCTATATGATTCTTGAAGCCTCCTGCTCCAAGCTCTTCAAGTATGTTTGTAAATTCCTGACTACTTGACTGCCCGTACAAAATTGGGCACCCAAGAGTTTAGGGAAAACAAAACAAAATAAACTCCGGGTCAGTCATGGGACTGGTGTGAGTAAAACAGTTTAAAACAGTTTGAACAAGTAAATGATATCTCATAAGACCACGCCGTATAACGGAATGGGTTTTTCCCTTATGAGAATCCAAACAACTTCGATTCAACTTTCAAATCATTTTGAAACAAAACGATGATCTTTATATGAAAACTGTATTGATATTATAATAATGTCTATCAACCACAATATAATAATCATCTTGCAGAACGCTTTCATCTCATGTTCCACATACATAATATATAATCAAAAACCGCGGGCACGTATTGGATAATGGATTTCCAACTATGACAAGGTATGGAACCATCTTCCGATCAGTGTACTCCAGGAACGATACACTGGAGTTCAACAAGAACATCTTGCAACTCAGCCACACATGACCGACCACTCATTTCGCTTGAGTGTATCGAATGTACATCACCAACGGTTGGGATCAACAACCGTTTCCCGTATATATATGGGACAGCATTGATATATTTAAGAAACAAATGAATATTCTCTAGATAGGTGATTATACACCCTACTTCGGTGCGACCGACTTAGCCATGCTGCCTGCCCGATTTCTGTCATTTACCAGATGATGAGGCTAGAAGTTACGCGTTATCATCACATCAGATTCACTCCAAATGTCACATCGTCAGATCCATCAGAATCACTAATTGACTTTCACAACAATACATTATGTGTTAGCTAAAAGAAGTTTCCTTCTCCGCTTCCACTCTTGGTACGGTTGAAGAAATCAATGTACGTGACCCTTTTGGAAATACTATGTCAGACATTCATCCATACAAGTCATCCTCATTCACTTAGAATGTCACATCGTCATACCCGCCAAATCACAAATTGATTTCCTCAAAAATACAACGGGTATACAGCTAAGAGAAACGAATTCCTCCGCCACCAACGTATATACGTTTGAAGAGATCAACTAACGCGATCCATTGGATATACTCTGTCAGACCTTCGTCCATACAAGTTGTCCTGGGACTGGACAAACCGAAGCCACTATTCAGTATATCCATCTTAGTCACTGTTATCTAAGACTTATACAACAGCCCTTGCACTTTACTCCGTCTTCAATTATCTTTGGCATATATGATTCGCGACGCTTATGCCAATACAGAGTGGTTCTTTGGATAATAATCCAACCGGTCTCTCCATATTAACAACGTTAAAATGGTCAAAACTTCGATAGTCTGTGAGTTAACTATCAAAGAAAAACAAGTGTGCAAACAACAATATTATTTCCAGATGAAAATTATATCGAACAAACATCAATTAGCATTAATCTCTTTAGTTCATTTATTTACTTATCTCCTGTTTCCCTATATTCAATATTTCTTATTTTCTAAGTTTAGAAAGTATACGTTATTAACATTGGAAAACATTTCCATCTCCTTTAGAAAACATTTCTGGTTCTTCTTTGGAAAACGTTTCCAAAACTCGTACATTGGACTTAGGCAGATGTTTATCAAACCATTGCGATGCCAACTCAAACCATTACACTTATTAACTATATTCACTTAACCATCCTGTCGAATAAACTATATTCGATAACTTCTCTAACTTTATTCGAATAAACTGTATTCAATTAACTCCTTTACTCTATTCGAATAAACTATATTCGATTCACTCCTTTAATTCTATTCGAATAAATTATATCCAATTAACTCCTTTACTCTATTCGAATAAACTATATTCGATTCACTCCTTTGATTTAACTAATATTCTATAACTCACTTTGATTAACTAATAATCGATAACTCCTTCGAATAAACTATATTCGATAATCTCCTCTCGGATGAACGATATTCGATAATCTTCCCTTTTGATTTAACAAATCGATAACTCCTTTTCGAATAACTAAATTTGACAACTCCTTTCGATTTAACTAATCGATAACTCCTTTCGATTAAACTATAATCGATAACTCCCTTCGATTAAACTATAATCGATAACTCCTTTCGAATAACTAATTCGATTAACTCTAACTGGTTAACTCTGACTGATTAACTCTAATTGATTTATTCTAACTGCTCAACCTTAATTTATTGACTCTAACTGGTCAACCTTAATTGATTGACTCTAACTGGCCAACCTAACTCTAATCGATTTATTTAATCGATTATTTCTAACTCAAATCGATTAATTCCAACTCTAATCAATTTACTGTAATTCGATTAACTCCTATTTGATAACGTTTTATTCATTTATAAAGATTCACTTTTAGTAACGGTTCTTCACTTTATAAATGTTCTCTTTAATAACGTTACTTCACTTATACACGTGTTGTGTATCCATTCTATTCAAACTATCGGTGTTAAACCAATCTCCCTTCTCTATATAAGTTTAGACTTATATAATTCATTTATCGAATGATAAATATTTATTTAATTTATAAACTGTTATTTATAAATAACTCCTTTCTATTTATCTGTTAAAAACAGATTTCCATTTTCTATTCATCTTCTAAATATTCTTTTGATTTAGTTCTATTTATTTATCAAATAAATATTCCTTTTATTCAATCCTATTTATTTATCAAATAAATATTCCTTTGATTTAATCCTATTTATTTATCAAATAAATATTCCTTTGATTTAATCCTATTTATTTATCAAATAAATATCTCCTTTAATCTTTATTTATTTCCTAAATAAATAAACCTTTTTACTTTTATTTATTTCCTAAATAAATAAATTCTCATAACTCTTTGTTCATGTTTTACCAATATATTCCTTTATATTTGCTTTCAAATATATTTCCTTTATATTTCATTTCAGATATATCTCCTTTATATTTGATTAACAAATAAACTCCTTTATATTTGATTAACAAATATAATTCCCTTATATTTGATTAACAAATATATTTCCCTTATATTTGATTAACAAATAAACTCCTTAATATTTGATTTACAAATATAATTCCCTCATATTTGATTAACAAATAAACTCCTTTATATTTGATTTACAAATATAATTCCCTTATATTTGATTAACAAATATATTTCCCTTATATTTGATTAACAAATATATTTCCCTTATATTTGATTAACAAATATATTTCCCTTATATTTGATTTACAAATATATTTCTTTTATTCAAAATCCGTTTTTTCTTTTATAATATAAAATCCATTGATTTTACATAAATAAATTATTTTCAAAATATACTTTTGAAAATCTCCTTTTCTACATTCTGGTATTTCTTATGGTATTTAACACACAATATAACAACGATAAATATCGTCCAACACACATAATCAACGTCAGATTATATATCACATTATATATCATAATATATAAATCATAGTAAAATAAATGGTGAGGAATCCAGTTGGATTCCTCCAACCTGTTCCCCTGCATCCACAGATGTTACACAATAATATCAACATCAATTTCAGTTCAGTACACATTATTCTGATAAACAGAATCAATATATATATATATATATAACGGTTTATATATATACATAATTTCAACTAAATGGCTAGTAGTTCAATCAATCAACCAACACACAGCAATCAACAGATGATTAACAGTTCTAAAAATACGTTATAAAAATATAACTGTTCAGAGTTGGTGAGTTTTACTCACATTGGACGATCATCGTTAATAACGATAACCATCTCTTGATTCTGACGGACAATTTATTTTGCTATAAATTGTAACGGACCCCAATCGACTCACGGTCAGTTCCATGGTGTAGTGTCCGTCCATACGATCCCAACGCAACTTACGGTTTGTCAATCGGACCTCGTACGAGTAAGATATTGATTTTAAAAGTTAATACGATTTTAAATTTAAATTAAACTAAATATTATTTATTTAGTGGGCCTTAACCCTTTACCTCACGGCCCACTCTCATTTCAAAAGCCCACATCCCAATCCCTTCTTCCCCAACTCACATTCGACGACACCCATGACCGACGGTTTTCCTCCATCAACCCTCCTCTTCGCTTCACCATTCCACAAACTGGAACCACCATTATCATTCTCGTTCGAATCTCCCTCAACCCAATACCACCTCTTTGAACTCGCCCACACCATGATTTCCGTCGTCGAGACACACCCCAGCAAACCACCGAACCTTGTTAGCATCGAATCAACCCAAATCGAGCGTATGGTTGCGGTTTTCCATCCTAGAACCATATACAACCACCAATTCAAACATCGATGCACCCAATCCGAGTTTTTGATCAACCCTAGCTCGAAACCCACGCTGTACCAAAACCGCACTGGACCAAACAACAATCAAACTTCATGAAACTGGTGCTAAGTTGAAGAGGAATCCACCAGGAACAAATATATGTATGTTCCTTAATTTATAGATTTTTATTCAAATTCTATTTGATTTTTGAAGATGAGGTTTTCTCGTTGGAATTTATTTCGTGGTGGCTACACTTTTGATCGAGGAAATAAAGTGATTAGGTCTTAAGAGAATTTGTAAGGGGGCTATTTATAAGGGAAATAAATATCTAGATATTTTGTAGAAGGAATATTCCCGGTATATTCCCTTTTTGTTAATTCGTTTCACCTTCTAAAAATCCGTGTGATCACACACGATACCGAAAAATCACGAAACTGGACATGCAGCTATAGTTTGACATTACGGTCACAACGAAACTGGTTTCGTCAAATTCCGACTCAGTATGCTCACACAGGGTATTTTTAACCGTCAAAATACTGACTGTTTTTCACTCTAAAAATCCGTACGGCCACACAGTGACTCTAAAAATCACGGAAACTGACATCTAGCAATTATTTGACATTGCGGATCCAACAAAATTAGTTTCGTCGAATTCCGACTTCGTTTGCAAAAGTATCTATTTTTAAAGCTCTGGATGACCCATTTAAATATATAAATATATTTAAATAAAATTAAATTAAATATAAATAAATTTATATTGTCGTATATATTCACAGTGGAATACCATACAGCTTCAGAAAAATTATATACTTGATATTCCAAGTCCTGGTTGAATCGATATTCAAATTTACATTGAAAATCCTTTTATAACGTATATAAAGCATTGCAAATTATAAAGGAATTCCACAGCGACTTTTCTGAAATTTGATTTGGACGTAAATCAAAATCTACACGAAAATCCCGATTTTTCTCTTCCACTAGAAAGATATACTCCACCAGCTCCACACGTTTCTTGTTTCACAGAAATCCGGCTTAAAACGAGTCCTGTACATTCAGTTGAAGTTTGAATCGCCAATTCACGAACAGCAACGCCATTTCGAGCTCTATTTTAATTATATTATAATTATACATTCAAACTGACGTCGATTGAATATATTTGTCAATATAATTCAACTCTAGGCTGAGTTAAATCTTGGGGATGACCCCGTTCACAGAATATTGTGATTTCCAATATTTTTGATTATTTCTGAATTAAATATATTATATTATTATTTAATTTAATTAAATATTCACTATAATTTAATTAACGATGATTTAATTTCCTAAATATAATTAAATAAATTAATTATAATACCTCTGACAGTGTAGGTCATTACACTTTTGAAAAAATTGAACAAAACATGTATAATAAAAATGGCAATAAAAACTTGAAATTAAAAAGTGTTATCATCATACATGTATAAAATAAATTTAAACAAGCGCTATTAAAGACATGCTATCATACTTGAATATGTAAAAATGAGTTTTGGTAAGTGCTGTGATCTGTGCATGCTATTATACATAAGTTAACATGGTTTTGAAAACTCAAAGTCTAAATTCTTAAATCGTATTTGTAAATATGTACTTACGACAAATCAATATTTGTGTCAGTGATATGTGTAAATACCGGGTCATTACATTCTACCCCCTTATAAAAATTTCGTCCTCGAAATTTGTAAACAGTAGATTTGAGTTATCGACTTATATAAAAATAATTAACATACACCAGCAATTTTCCTCTACATAACCAAAAATATCTGCCCAAATTCATCAGTCAATTTACTTAACTTCGTTAAGTATTACCCCCACTCCTCATTCACCTAGTAAGTGATCTCCATTTCGAGACTCGCCAATATGGATTAATTTCACAAATCGACCCGTTCACTTTCCCTGGGTTCATATCCAATTAATACTTAAGTCCAGCCTTAATTTCAGGGAATCTAAATTCAATTCTAACTTGATTTCTGGTATCAATATGATTGGATGTTATTCTAATTTAGTCCAACCATATTTAATTTATCTCAAGGCTGACCCTGGTTAATTAACTCCTTTCAGATAGTTGCAAAGCTTTTATCCTACTAGACTGGTGCAACTCCCTCCACAGTTTCTCCTTGATCCTAGGATCCAGTATTATGACCAGTAACAGTGGAAGACCCTCTAGCTCGACCTCTTCGTCCTCGATTACTCATCTTAATCTTCTGAATATAACAGGTCGTCAATCCCGACTTGATTGGATATAACTAACTTAGGTATACCATCCAAGTTGATTTATTTTAAATTTTCAAAAATACGCTCTCTCACACTCACCCAAAGCCAAGGTAATCAGTAACCTAAGCTCTGATACCAACTGTAACGACCCAACTTTCGAACACGTCGGAAGTTGTGCCATTAATAAGAATAAGAATAGATAGAAGATAAAATCACATAAACATGAGAATCTCACAGCGGAATTTTTACAAAAGATGATACTTCACAATATTACAAAGCGGAACATATTACATCAGAGCATCATATCTCTAGTGATACAAGCCATTCATAGTACATCTTTAATTATACATATAATTAATGACCAACTGATAGACTTATAATTATACAGTAGATAAGATAGGTAGACCAGCACACAGAAAGTCTCCATCCAGCTTTACAAGTTTTATCCAATCCTGATTCACTTGTCTATTCATAACAAGGTATGAGACCACCTTCCGATGATGTATCTCTAGAGGCGAATACACCTGGGTTCAACAAGAACGTCTTGCAACCCGGCCCACACATGACCGACCACTCATTTCTCTTGAGTGTATCGAATGAATATCACCAACGGTTGGGCTCAAACCACCGTTTCCCGAATGGGCAGAATCGATAGAGTAGGAAACAAAAGGAATTTCTCTAGATAGGTGATTATACACACTAATGAGAGCCACCCACATAGCCATGCTGCCTGCCCGATTTTTGTCATTTCCTGCGTGTGAGGCTTGAGGCAAGACTTACCTTTTCATCATCATTGTTTATTTTCTTTGAATGCCACATCGTCAAAACTTCCCAATCACTAATTGACTTCCCCAAAAATATATTATAGGTATACAGCGGGAGAAACGAATTCCTCTACCACCGTATAAATACGTTTGGAGAGATCAACGTACGTGATCGGTTAGAATTACTTTGTCAGACATTCGTCCATACAAGTTGTTCTGGGATTGAACAAACCGAAGGCACTGTTAAAATATAGCCCTTGTATATCTCCATCTTCAATTATCTTCAATAATCTCTGACACACGACATATAAATCAAATCTAAGTGGAATATAAGTTCCGGACTCTTCAAAATGATCAGCGTAATGTCTTCTATAAATGAATCACTAAAGCGTGTGCGTCGCACACGGTATTTTATTCAATTTTGACTATCCTTTATAAATAGACAACTAAAGCACGTGCTTCGCACACGATCATTAATTCAATAATGTTAGTTCGTTTATAATGATAATTTATTTTTTGTTTATTCCCTTGTCACACTTCATGGATCGTCTCCTTATTTCTGAATAAAACATTGATAATTAAATTTCTATTTTTATTTCATTATCCCTTTTTATTGGGTTGTTAAACTTGATTTTTCAATTGATTATAAATGATTGTTGACTTGAGTCGATATAATTCAAAAAATATTTCAACACTTAATTCAAAAGATTCGGATCCATCATATGGTATTTTCGACAGGCAACCATCTTCCTTGATGTCATTGATTTTCATATCGCAGTCGCTTCCTCGATCTTGAGAATGCTTGAATGTATTCTTTCTTTATTGTTTAAATTATTCAAAACAAATAATTTAATCAGTACCGAAATTAAATACCATTTTTATTAATAAATTTTAAATAAACATTCAACCTCTCATTCATTTCCCGATGGCATTTATTTCCAATTATTACAAAATTAATTCACTTGTATCACTTCTTATATTATATTTATTTATTTAAATAAAACGAATTATTTAAGTTGAAACCTTAGCTATTTATATCTAAAAGGATTAACTATCAACTATCATTATGGTATAGTAAGGCGATACAAAATGTCTTAACATGTTATTTAAACTAGTATCACTATTGGATAATTTCTCATTTAATATTATTTAAATTATCTAAGAAATAATTTAATTTAAAACAACATTGATTATACAAATTTATGAGTGTATATAATTTGCTTTTACATTAGTATCGGTTCTACCATACATATGTACAGGTATTTAAACAAAAGAATAGTTTAAAATTTAACTTATTAAATTATCCCATTTTTCCAACAACAAACCATGCCCCTGTAATTCCTCTTTACCACTTCAAAACAACCCTGTACAAAAGCGACTTCGGCCATACTTCCTTTTGGTTTGATTAAATGATTTTATGTGTGGCCCATGCTATAAAAGATCCGCACACCCTTAAACCTCGTTGCGTCACCACGTGTACATCATAAATCAAAGAAAAACATGCCCAACTTCCATTTAAAGCAGCCGAGACCTGCTGTTAAATACTTCCTCCAAATTTTACTTCCTATGCCTGCTTGTTTTCATGTTAATGCCCACCGTGAACACCCGCCCCTTGGCCAAACTCCAGCTCCGGTGAGGGAGCTTCCACGTCCATCAGTTCAAGGTTTCTAGATGCTACTCACATTCCCACTTGTTCTACCAAACCTGCTGTTAAAACCTTTCATATCTCTTTTCTGCTTCCTACTGTCTTCAGTGATGCCGCCCCTTCCCTTATCGTAGCTACTGCTTCACCGTCCAAGCCCCCAGCGATCAGTACACCCGAGTTTCTGGTCCACTCGAGATTTTAGTCCACTCGAGATCCCAGTCCACCCGTGGTTCCTGTCCATCATTTCCAGCGAAACTCTCCCCTCTTCTCCTTGTTGCCTGTGGCGCTTTCACTACCTCAAGTTCAACCTAAATACTTCCTGATTTTCCCTTCCATGCTGCTCTTCGATACACTCCCCCTTCATTGCCGTGAATTACAATCCATACACCACCAGTGCTTTGCAGCCTCAACATCCTAATGCTTCTTCAATTTCAGTCAGCAAAACAAAATGTCGTGCACAACTTAATGTGCACGTGCACACTCATATCGGTCCGCAACCGGGGTTGGCACCACTCACACACGTGTACACAACATAGGTAAACCATTATAACTTATTCAGCCGTCTCCGATCATTTGGATCGGAATGTCAAATTGCTCGGACTGGCAACAAACTCATACCTTGTTGCTTACAACCACGACTTTATAGCCATTCTCCTTTTGTCCGAACGTTCCAAGATCTCCAACGTTGGGTACTAACATCATTAATCCAGCACCCTAGCCCTTAGTGTGGTTCAAATGTCAACCCCAGATTCTTGTGTCAAATCTCATCTAAAAATTTTATTTGTTTAAAAAGAAAACAACTTCCAATTTCCCTGAATTGTTTTAGTATACATTTATTTGAAGTGATTTAGTATATATATATATATGTATATAGTTTCCAGGAAATTAATAAATTCTAACAATTGTCCAAATAATAATTCCAGTCAAGTAAGCCCTAATTCACTTTTCCAGAAAATCCAAAAGTTTGTATATAGTCGCCATATTTGTTTCATGTGTATCATTCATAGTTAAGCAAAACTAAAAAAACAAAACTAGTTCCTTACATACATCTTTACGGTTTCATAATGTTGGGGTAAACGAGGTTATTTGGAGTGACTAGAGAACTACCTACCCATTTCTGTGGAGAACAAAGTCTATGGTGCACTATAACAAGTAAAAACACAGGGTATGTATGTGGTTGCCAAGTCACCTGATTCCACAAATAACCAACACATAGTCCCAGAATGAGTTTTTAATCCTACGTAGGCACGTTCCACCCAGGTATAAAGTCCTCACAAATTCGTATATGATTTCTCTAAGGTATAGAATTAAACAGGGTATGATTCTATAGTTTAGCCGGGTTTCTAGTTCAACAAACATACATGACTTCGATGCAAGTTTTTATCATACTCAGTCAAGAATCACAAAGCAAAAGTTCAACCTACTGTTTCATCAAAAAATTCAAAATCAAGTATGTGTTTACTCACATTTTGTTATGTATCATTCATGTAAACTCAGCACAAGCTCAGTATATGATTTCACTAGAATGTAAAGATAAACATGGCGTTTACTCACCTGAAAATGCTTAAACCCTTAGCTTCTCCTCTCCTAATGATCTTGCTCAAGTGCTTGTGTGTTGAGGAAAAGAGTGTGTGTGTCTGGCCTTTATATAGTGGTAGAATGTCATTAAATATTGGTGCATAAAATCAGTTTTTTTGAGATTTTGTTAGTGACAATATGATTGACAACTCAAAAGCAAATCTTTCTCTTACCAAATAAACAGCCCCTCCTCCTTTCACATGGCTTATCTCAACCACCATCATCCCTAGAACTCTCCTACACATGATCTTCCTTTTCCCTCATTGGTTTCTATGAATCATCTCCTCAAATAAATGCTTATGTACTATATCTATTCTTCACAAATCTTTCTTGGTTCATGCAAGTTCTATCATCCTTTTTGTACCAAATAAAATCAATTTTGCATAGGGTTTCTAAGCCAAGATCTTCACATGATAACTTGATTTAATATGAACACATAAAATATGTTTACTTGCCTTGCAAGGTTAGGCAAAAATCTGAAAGTTTGGTACCACAAAATCAATGGCATGTAATGATTTTGATATGAAAAATCTTGAATGATCCATGTGCTTTAGTGATGGTCTAGTGTAGGCAATATCCTAGGTGTATATGCAAGGATTTGCAAATTTTTATGCACATGAGTTTTGACAAAATATACACGGTCTCGAAATTACAAAAGAGAAATGTCATTTCAAAAAAAAAAAAATCTTGAAAGATAAAAGAAAGATTTGAAACTGAAAATGTTTGATAACAAATGATCTTGCCATGTGAACAAATCTCCTTAGATCCTCTCTTTTACTAGCTAATTCCTAGGGTAGGTGTTTCCTTGAATTTTGTTCATAAAACACACTTGCACTTGGAATTTGCATTTCCCTGTTTATGATGCTAATGTACATGTGAATTTTAAATGGCCTTTAAACTTACTTTGACATCCAAAAATGGTTTTTGGCATGTTTTTAATTCAAGTGTCAAAAGCTTTTTAAATCCAAGAATTTGCAAAAACTAAATTTCTAAACCTTTTTAAAAAATTGAACAAAACATGTATAATAAAAATGGCATTAAAAACTTGCTATTAAAAAGTGTTATCATCATACATGTATAAAATAAATTTAAACAAGCACTATTAAAGACATGCTATCATACTTGAATATGTAAAAATGAGTTTTGGTAAGTGATGTGATCTGTGCATGCTATTATACATAAGTTAACATGGTTTTGAAAACTCAAAGTCTAAATTTTTAAATCGTATTTGTAAATACGTACTTACGACAAATCAGTATTTGTGTCAGTGATATGTGTAAATACCGGGTCATTACACTGTGTCTAAACATTCTTTTACGCGCTTGCATTACCTTATCAGGTTTTTGTTTAACCCAGTTACTTAACTTTTTATTCAGGTTACCAAGTTCTTCCTAGCCCCTTATATCTCAGAGGAATGGGCCCCTCTTGCCTATTAATTTCAGTCATATAACTTAACCCGTTTAAGTCTATTAATAAGACCACAACATGTTATTCTGTAGAATGTGACCCAAGGTCCACAATCTCTTTTATATTCTTGTTTGATTTCATCATTACAATAACATGTTCTACTTAATATATAATTAAGTATATCTCAATTCACATGTTTTTTGTTTAACATGTCAGTCATTATTTATGATTGAATATAACTTATTTCATAAGTTTTCCTTGTTTTTTCTCATTTAATCATAATTCCATTTTACACTGTTACTACAACTTATCGTTGTTTACTTATTAAATTAGTTCTCCAAACTAAGGTCCATTAATAAGTTTCTCTACTCATTTATTATAACCTATGTTATAATTTCCTCTTGTCCCTATAACAAGTCTAAACATGTTATTCTTATCAGCGGGTTTCAGACTTCCAAGTTTACAGATCACTTAATTTATAATTAAGTACAACTTCTTATATTTAATAAATTTTCCCCCTTTTCTCAACTGGTTTCAGGTTTTTCCCCATTTACTGATTACTTAATTTACAATTAACTGTCTCTTATCCCCTTTCACCAGTTATCTCATTTCCTTACTAGTTTATTATAACCTAAGTTATAATCTTCACTTGTCCCTAAGACAAGTCTACCTATTATACAACATTCTCGTTAATTTAATTTATTTATAATAGGTGATTACCATTCCCCGTTTAAACCATTTATTGTTGTAAACCATTATTCTTCATCCACTGTAATATATATTCCTTAATATATTTAGGAAAACACTTCATGCACCTTATCAGTTTGATAGAAGGAATCAGTGATTTATTTTCATAACGTATTCCCATCTAAATCCATGGTAGCAAGTAATTTCTTCACTTTTCTTACTTTATTTACTGTGGCTTACTTGCAACAACGTTCTCAGAAATAGATCACTTAGGGACATACATCACTTTTCTTTCGCATCACACTAACTCAGTCCATTACATCCCTTCCTTTCTTATTTTCTGAGTTAGACATTTAATTACCATCATTTCCATTTATTCATATCTTGTTATATATATATATGCACAAGACCTCTCACGTTAAGCTTACACTTGTTGATGCTGGATTTGCCGGGCGGGTCCGGGCAGACTTCTACCACAAGTTGACTTAACCTCATGTCTTAGCACCATTATATGTTTTATTTATGCTCTTAGACCCCTCACATTAGATTTACCACTTGTGGATGTTGGATATGCCGGGCGGTCCGGGAAGACTTCTTCCACAAGTGTAATCTAACCTCGTGTCTAAGCGGGCTTACAGTTTTCTATTTACTATAAATTTTAGGCATATTATCCTTTTCACATGTTTACTGTATTCTAATTTATTTGTCCTTAAATCATGCCTATATTATGTCGCATGTCCTATTTAACATGTGTTTAATTCTATTTTGACACGTAAACATTTAATCGGGTAATTGTTCAAATCTAACAGGTTAACATGTCATTTACTTAATAATACGCCACAAATGAATCATGTAATTATAGCAACAGTAGTCATTTCCCATATTCTAACAAGTTTGTTTTTCAACATGTAATCACTCCAACACTTTAACTGATTCGACATATGAATTGTTCATATTAACACCTCAAATTATCATATTTCAATTATACAAAATGGGGAATGGTAAACGATAACATATTACTATCTAAAATGTTATAGCTTAAATCCACTCACCTCTTATGCTTTCCAAATTCTGGATCTGGTCCAGTTTTATCATCCATGGTTTTTCCCCTAATTTGATTCAAAATCTAATAACCATGGATTGATTATTTTTATTAAAAGAGAGAGGAAAGAAAGAGAAGGAAATTTGAATAGATCGGAGCTAGAAAGTTACCTTACTTTAATATGAGATCTGAACACCTACTTACAAACACTTGTTCCTTTTCTTTAGATCTGGATTCAGAATTTTTCCTAGACTAATAAATCTTAATTTTCTGAATAGATTTGAGAAGAGGAAAGAATGGCAAAGCCTCCATGTAGTCTCAGAAATATGAGGTTTAGGGTTAGCTCTAAAGACTTATTTATAGATGTATCAGAAAAACTAGGTCCCTTAGATTTTAAAATAAAAATATCAGAACCGAACACGTCAGTAGAAGATTCCAGATCCGCGGTGGGGTCGACCCCCCTGTTGGTGGGTCGACCCCTAGGTCGACCCCCAATGGTCTATTTTCCGTCCAGACTTTCCCGCTCGTGAATTTTGATTTCTAGACTAATCTATTTAATATATATACATATAAGTTCCTTATATGTATACAAACTTCTAACGCTCATAACTTCCTCATACGTTATCCGTTTTACACAAACCAGTTGTCTATTTTGACCAGCATTTCGAGACGGACACAATGGCGTAGTTCGTTTTACTTAATTCTGAATATTTAATTAAGTTATCTTTATTTTATTATCTTAAAAATGCGGGGTGTTACATTCTCCCACCCTTAGGAAATTTCATTCCCGAAATTTGATAAGGGTAAAATCAAATGACCTCTCGCATAATACCCATCTATCATGTGTGCACCCAATTTTTTGCAAACATTGTGCATTTGTGCGAAGTGAAATACATCATAATAATGCATGTATGCCTAAGCGGTATCTCCTATGTGTATGCAAATTTTCAAAAATTCTTTTTAAAATATGATGCTCACATCCTAAATATATTGGTAGTTCTACTTGAATGCGATATTTTGAAAGTCAAAATACATTTTCATCCAAATTTTCAAACACTCTTGCTGAGTAAGAGCGTAATTCATCCAATTGTTTCATCCAAAATCCTACCAACCAACTTTATTTTTCGAATTTCACAGAAATCTAATTTTCTAAATTCGATTTCTTATGTTACAAAAAGGTAGAAAACGGAAAATTTCACATCTTCCGTTTTTCTTTTATTTACCCTTTTCAAACCGTACTTCGATTTTATGTAACTATTTATAAAGATTCTCTATTTTCCTATCCAAGCACAGCCCACATAAGAAATTTTTTCTTTTATTACTGATTTTCTTTTTTCCATCTTATCTTGGAAATTTTTATCTTTACCCATCTTTTCTCATAATTTATTATGTTTGTTGATTTACTGAATTTGCTGTTTCCTTTTTAGTTATGTCATTTCTCTTTTCTTAGCGTATATAATCATCAGATCTAAGTTTAGTTTTTAAATAATCCTTTCAGTCTTTCAATTAACACAGGAAAACAAACACCCTACAAAGCTACCACTAAGGGCCAAGAATCTCAGGACTATGTCCCCCTCAGACAGAAAAGTCCAAACCATGGTATCTACGACAGGTTTAGGTGTTACCCTAACTACCCAATTGGAATAGAACGATCCCAACAGAAATGCAATAATGGGTTATACCCCTAACCTGAAAATTAACAACAGGATCTAAGCACTTATTTGCCATTTATACTATCTAGTAGTCACCACTAGTCCTAGATGTGTACCAATAATTACTTCAAGCAACACCCTAGACTTTTCAATGCTTACGCATTTCAGGGGAACTTACCATTTTTCCAAGATAATACTCGCTATTTACTTCATAACCTCAAAACTTTTCCGTCTTCCCTAGGCTCTAATCCTTACCTACTCCATCCTTTTTAAAACACTTTTTGGCCTTTTCATTTAATTTTTTCTTCCCAAAAATTAAAAGTGTCAAAACTTTATTTTCCTGATGAAAATTTTCTTTTGCCAAACAATAAAACATGTCATAAAAAAAATGTAAATCATTTTTTTTTCAAATCACAAAACTGGAGTAGATAAGGACAAATATTTCGTAATCGGGTTTATCACTCATTCTTGCCTATAAGGTCAGTTCGGTTTCTTACTATAAATGTAATGACCCGGATCCTTATGGTTTAATTTTAAATATTTAATATGGATTTAAATATTGGGAGGGGATAATATAAATGGAATTTTATATTATGTTATTAGTTTAATAATCAATTTCGATTTAAAATTGAATATATTAAATAACAAATATGAAAATGGATTTAGTTGAATTCAAATTTTAATTTGAATTGAAAACAGTTCAAATAATTAATAAGAATTTCTATTGAAATTTATAACGGTAATAATATTTATTTATTTTCGAGGAGAATAAATAGTTTGAAATTTTAATTATATCAATTTAAATTTATATCAACTACGGATGATCGAATTGGACTTCGTGACCTATCCCAGTGTGTCCGAAATAGGGGTATTACCCTAGAATTGACAGTTGTTGGGTTTAGAAAGGAGTTTGAAATCAACGGGAAAATTTAATTAGTTAAATAACATTGGTTAATTCAAATTTAAATTAAATCCTTTTGTTGGCGGACCAAAACGAAACATGGTGCTTCTTCTATGTCCACAAAATAAAACAAGCCGTGCTCCCTTCATTACCACACACCAGAACAGAGCTGTGTCCCCTTCCTCACCACCCAGAAAATGAACGGAGAAAAATTGGACCTTGCTGTTCAAATTCAAAGTCGCGCCCTTCTTCTATATATTCATGCGTGTACCTTCCCTCATCTCTCCCTTATGAAAACCCAAATCACATTACCCCGTCCATTTCATAAATCGAACCCAAAGCCTCTTGAGAATTGATCGGGAATTTGATCCAATACCTCACCAAATTAAACAATTTTTGATTCGATTCTGGGAGCAAGAACTTCAACTCGACACACTCAGTTTTTGATGCCATAGGATGTGAGTCCGCTACCATTCGAACTCGCGATGCAAGGAGTTAGGGATTTCGAAGTTCTGGGCTTCGATTTACAGTCGCTCGAGGTGGAGGATGGGCACTTGCGAATCACTAAGCAGATGGATTGAGGATCGAAGAAACAGACACCTACAAATGGATCTGGAGGCGACGCGGGTCACTTGGGGTCAACTGTAGAAGTCGCGATGGTGGAGAAAACGAGGAAGGAACAGTGGCGATTGTCGGAGGTGAGTTCGAGGGTCAAATTTCAAGCGAGCAGTTCGATGTAGCTTGGCTAGGGCACGAATTTTGGGGATGGTTAAGGCACTGCGATATCAAGGGAGATCGATGAAATCCTTGGTTTTCTACCGGAGGAGGCTACCTACTTTTTGATGAGAATAAAAGCAGAGTTCAATTAAATTTAAGGTAATTAATTCTAAAATTAGTTTACTTAATATTTTCTTATAAGAATTTAATTAGTAAATGGCTAAATTTTAACTAGTATATCGGTTAGAATTTAATTAGTAAATGGCTAGAATTTAACTAGTATATCAATTAAGATTTAATTAATTGATGTGTTAATAGTTAATTAAATTAATTCATTGTTTAATTGTTAAATTAAATTAAATTAAATAAATCGTAGGTACAAAGAAATTTGTTCGAGACAACTCGTAGCAGCGATAACATGGAAATTAATTGGGATATTCAAGAAAATAAAAACCCTGGTGAGTAAATCTCACCTTTTATTGAATTATTTTTGTATAGTTAAAAATAATTGTCTGTGCTTGTTTGAATGCTGTTTGATTGTTTTAAAATATATATTAGTTATTTAGGACATATATATATATATATATATTGGGTTGATTGGATTCCCGCAGTTTCATTAGCGGATGCCCGCAGTTTCATAGCGGATGATTACCCTATACGCCCCACGCTATGATTAGTGGATGACCTTCTATACCGCGATATCCTGCCTCGAAGTAGGATGGGTATTGCTATGTTGACTAAAGTCTGTGGATGCAGGAAAACAGGTTGGAGGAATCCAACTGGATTCCTCAAAAATATATTATCTGTTGTTGTTTGTTTGATTTCATATATATTCATATATGATGTGAAAAAAATCAAATGATTGAAAATTGGTTGATTTGATTATTTAAAAATATCACTGGGGCTTGGGATATTGATTTATAAAATACCCTGAAAGGGTATTTGAGATTTAAAAAGGGAATTCTATTTTTATAAATAGAATTTAAATTTTTAATGAACTATAGGAAATATTTACTTGTTTTGAAGATATATAAAACGATTATTGAATTTATAAACTCTGTTTATAAATTGAAATATGGGATTCGAATCGAATTTATAAACTCTGTTTATAAATTAAAATATGGGATTTGAATTGAATTTATAAAGTTGTTTATAAATGAAAATATGGAATTTGAATTGAATTTATAAACTTTGTTTATAAATGAAAGGAAGGAATTTGAATCGAATTTATAAAGTTGTTTATAAATAGAAATATGGAATTTGAATTGAATTTACAAAACGTTGTTTATAAATAATGCCGAGAATTCAAATGGACTTTGAAATAGAGATTTGAATAATCGAACTCAAATGGACTTTGAAATAGAGATTTGAATAATCGAATTCAAATGGACTTTAAACTATAGATTTGAATATAGAAATTCAAATGGACTTTAAACTATATATTTGAATATAGAAATTCAAATGGACTTTAAACTATAGAATTTGAAAATAGGATTCAAATGAAGTTTAAATCAAAAGAATTCAAATAGAATTGAATTGGAATTTGAATAAGAAGTCGATAAGGGAACGAGAGTATAAGTATAAGTAGAATTTGTTAATATGCAGTTAAAATATATTTGAACATGTCATGTTCAAATATGAAGGTGAAATAGACTGAAAAGTTAAGTAACAGATTTAATTAAAAAATTGAGTCAAAACGATTGGTATAGTTAAAATAGATTGGACAGGTATAGACATACAGGAGACAGGTATGGAATAAAGTATAGAAGTGAAATAAATAGAATGCCCGACAAAAAGGTACGTATTTAATTTCCATATGAGATTTTATGCGCCGTATCGGCTAGCCGCTTGGCTTTTTCTTTTTCCTTTTGAGATGAGAAGGACCGGGAAAGCTATTTGAAATTTCCCGATGCTCCCGGTACAAAGGAGGTTATGGCGAATTTTTCTGGGAATTTAAGGAGATAGAATATTTTTAAGATAATTTGATAGTTAGAAATCAACGTATTGATATATATAGAAGTCGATAAGAAAACGAACTTAGAAATAGAATAGTATAATAAAAAAGGAAGTATAAGAATAAAATCTCGTAGGAATAGAAAGAGAAAATATATACGTGTTTAAAGGTGAATAATCAGTTGTATGGTATTGATTATTCGAGTAAGTAGTCTTGTCTGTTTTGACGTTAAATGTTATTCAGTCAAGGTCTGAGAGGTAATTATACCCCAACTTGGTTGATTTCATGATATACCGATAAGTAGCAAGATTCAGGCTCGAAGATCAATGTGAAATGAGAATTAGTTAAATACTGTATTTGGGTTGTCGTAACAATGTTTTACACAACATCTGTTTTAACCCAAATATGTGCAAAGCTTGGAAATAGAATAATGAATATTTCTAAAGCTAGAAAAATAAAGGAAGGCGATATATGGAAATGTTTTCCAAATAACGTAATAGGCCAATATGGTTATTGAAAATAGTTGGTTAACAAATATTGATAAAGAAATAGAGAAGTGATTTAATTAATGAAATATTAATTAAAGGCTCACTGATTGTTGGATGTTTGGATGAACACTTGTTTTATTCGATAGTTAAATCATCGACTATCGAAACACTTGTTTTTATTCGATAGTTAAATCACAGACTATCGGAGTTTTGACCATCGTTGTCAATATGGAGAGACCGGTTGGATTATTATCCGAAGAACCACTCCATATCGGCAGTAGCGTGCGAATCAGATTATATAAAGATAATCGAAGACGGAGTAGAGTACAAGGACTTTTCTATTAATAGAAATAGTACCTTCGGTTCATCCTGTTCCTGGGTGACTTGTATGGATGAATGTCTGACAGAGTATTTCCAGACGATCACGTATATTGATTTCCCCAATCGTACCAAGAGTGGAAGCGGAGAAGGAAACTTCTTTTAGCTAACACGTAATGTATTGTTGAGGACGTAAATCAGTGATTTGATGGATTTGACGATGTGACATTCGAAGTGAATATGGCGGGATGATAAAGCGTAGCTTCTAGCCTCATCAACCGGTAAATGACAGAAATCGGGCAGGCAACATGGCTATGTAGGTCGCACCTATTAGGGTGTATAATCACCTGATCTAGAGTTTCATTTACTTCTAAAAATCTATTGTCGATGCTGTCCCATTCGGGAAACGGTTGCTGATCCCAATCGTTGGTGATATACATTCGATACACTCAAGCGAAATGAGTGGTCGGTCATGTGTGGCTGAGTTGCAAGATGTTCTTGTTGAACTCGGTGTATTCTCCTCTAGAGATATACCAGCGGAAGGTGATTCCATACCTTGTCATAGTTGGAAAATCCATTTCCCAATACGTGCTTGCGGTTTTGATTGTATGTATATGTGGAACGTGAGATGCAAACGTTCCACTAGATTGTTATTTACTTGATTTAGACATTATTATAATATCAAAAGAGTTCTGATATAAAGATAAATCAAGTGTTTGGATTCTCATAAGGGAAAAACCCGTTCCGTTTTATACGGCGTGGTCTTATGAGATATCATTTAGTTTTCTAAAACTGTTTTTAAACTGTTTACTCATACCAGTCCCATGACTGACCCGGAGTTTATTTTGTTTTGTTCTACCTAAACTCTTGGGTGCCTAAATTTGTACGGCAGTCAAGTAGTTCAGGATTTTTCAGATATATCTAAAGGAGCTTGGAGCAGGAGGCTTCAGCGTTATCTAGTTATAGTGGTTCCGTTGTATTGTAAGTGTTGTACTCTGATAAGTGTATGTTATACAGTTAAGATTTTGTATTTCAAAGATATGATATATTATATTTTGTTCCACTGCGATGTGAGATTCTGTGTTGTTATTTCTGTTCTGCTTCTATCTTTTTCTTCTAAAAAAAATGTTCCGTATTTTCGTGATATTTGGGTTGGACGTATGATGTATATAGTCAACTCTGATGTTGCGGAAATCTGGGTCATTACAGTTGGTATCAGAGCTTAGGTTGAGCGAATACCTAGGCTGTGTGGAAATGTGCTCATTAGAAATAGGATCAGTAGTATCCTAGAATGAGTTGAGTGTATATATATACGAGAGAGCGTATTTGTTTTTTGATATAAAAACTGTTTTATCTTGTGTTGACTAGTTTGTTGAGTGGATTATAAATTTTGGTCGAATCGTGGGACGCCACGATGTCGATAGGAGTTTATAAACACTTGAACAGGAGATTGGACACGATATTGTTTTTAAATAGTTAAGTTGATTGTTAGGATTATAATCGAATTAGATTAAAAAACAGAAATAGTTATATATATATAACCAATGGAATTTGTATATGAAATCAAATATACAAATGAGATAAATTGAAATTGAATTCCAACCAGAATTCAGAATTTTAAATCCTGGGAGTTGGGAAAATATTTTTTTAAATGGATTTTGAAAGAAATATAGTACTGAACTCATTCAGTAGCTGGGAAATAATTCTGATGATGGTCGCAACACCATCAGTGTTCATTTTCGAGTTTCTAAGTGATGAATTGCTGCCTTAGAAAAGTTTTTGATGGAAATTTGTTTAAAAAGAAATAAGTTGTTTGAAAATTCAAATGTTCTGAATTTGAGATAGATATAAATACATGTATATATTTGTATAACTTCAAAGGAATTTTGAAATGGGAACTGGAATATAGATTTCAAATAGAAGTAAAATAAAGGAATTTGAATATATATATAATTCAAATAGAAGTGAAATAGAATTTGAATTCAAAGGATTTTAAATTGAAATTGAACAAAGAAGTTTAAATAGAAATTGAATAAAGGATTTCAAATGGAATTTGAATAAGGGATTTGAAATGAGTTTTGAATAGAAAGAAATTTAAATAGAAATTGAATAGAAGGAAATTCAAATATAGAGTTTGAATAAAGAAATTCAAATGGAATTTGAATATTGTAAATATATATGATTCGAATATTAGAAGTGAAATAGATCGGGAATATTATGTTGAAATGGAAAAATGGATTTGATATATATTAAAAGTATATTAGAATGGAGTTGAATTTATTATAAACAAAGTTAGAACGTTTATATTTATAAATATAATTAAAACGAGCTCGCCATAGCGCGGCAGTTCGTAAATTGGCGATTCGAACTTCAATATAGTATACAGAACTCAATTGAAGTCGGAATTCTGTGAAACAAGAATCGTCGGGACCGGTTGAACAATAGTTTTCTAATGAAAGAGAAAAATCTGGATTTCGTCGTATAGATTTTGAGTTATGTCAAAATCAAATTTTTAGAAAAGCAGCGCCAGAACCATTATAAAACCATAACGGTTTAATTAAATAAATAAAAGGATTTTTAGGAAATAAAATCCGAATTGGCATTAGAAAAATCCAGACTGGGATATAAAATAAATATGAACTCCAGTGAAGTAAGTGAAATGATTTTTAAGACAAAAATCATATTTTAAATGGTTAAATAGAATTAACTAAAATAGAAAATAATTAGTTAAAGGAAATTTGACTCGAAATTGTGTTTTTGGATAAGTGAAAGAGATTGAGAATTTATATTCGAAATCGAGTTTATAACTCGAGTTGAAAATATAATTAGATTAGTTTATAATTAAGTTGACATATATTTGAACAAGTTATATTCAAATAAAAGGGTGAAATAGGCAAAACGGTTAATTAGCAACTAGTTAATGGGAATTTGAACGATTGAAATTGAATTTAACTTAAGTAAGTTAAATGGATCGAAATGAATAAATTGAGTAAAATCAATGCGAATGAAATATGAATTGGGCTTGAATAAAGGAAAAACCAAAAGGGTGTGAATAAAGGAAATATATTTGTAACACAAATACAAAGGAAGTTATGTGCAAACAAATATAAGAAGAAATATTTGTAAAAACATTTACAAATAGAATTTAAAAGGAAATATTTGTAAAACATTTACAAATAGATTCAATGGAAATATTTATTTATAGAAAATAAATAGAATGTTATAAATGAGATATTTATTTGTTAAATAAATAGAATTTAATCAAAGTAATATTCAGAAGATGAATAGAAAATGGAAATCTGTTTTTAACAGATAAATAGAAACGATTAATTTATAAATAACAGTTATAAATTAAATTTAATATTTATCATTCGATAAATGGAATATATAAGTCTGAACTTATATAGAGGAGAGATATTGTTTTTTTTAAAACACCGATAGTTTTAAATAGAAGGGGTACACAACACTTGTATAAGTGAAGTAACGTTATTAAAGAGAACATTTATAAAGTGAAGAACCGTTACTAAAAGTAAATCTTTATAAATGAATAAACACTATCGAATAGGAGTTATTCGAAGAGGAGAAGTCGACTGGAGTTAGAAATAATCGATTAGTGTTAGAAAAATCGATTAGAGTAAGAATTAACCAGTTAGAGTTAATCAATTAGGGTTAATCCGTAAAGTTAATTGAATATAAGTTATTCAATTAGAATTTATCGAATATTTGTTATTCAAATAAAGAGTTAACCAGATAGAGTTAATTGAACATAGTTAATCGAATTAGGATTTAATTGAATTTTAGTTATTCAATTAAAGTTGATCGAATATAGTTATTGAGATAGAGTTAGTCAAACATAGTTACTCAGGATAAGTTGCCATTTCGTACGACTGCTAACGTAATTCGTAGGGTTGCAGATAGCCTAGGGCGGTCGAATGTTTCCTGGGGGAATCAGGCGTAACCATTGTGATCGCTGCGATCTAGAGTCAAGCGAATGAAGTTAAATCGAATATTGGTTATTCGAATAGAATTAAAGGAGTTATTCGAATAAAGTTAAAAGGAGTTAATAGAATATTGGTTATTCGAAGGAGTTATCGATGATTGGTTATTCGAAGGAGTTATCGATGATTAGTTAATCGAAGGAGTTATCGATTATTAGTAAATCGAAGGAGTTATCGATTATTAGTAAATCGAAGGAGTTATCGATTATTTGTTAATCGAATTGAGTTATCAATTATAGTTTAATCGAAAAGAGTTATCGATTAGTTTAATCGAAGGAGTTATAGAATATTGGTTATTCGAAGGAGTTATCGAATTTAGTTATTCGATGGAGTTAATTGAAAAGAGTTAAATCTAATAAAGTTAATTGATAAGAGTAAATTGAATAGAGTAAATCGAATATAGTTTATTCGAAGAAAGGTTTTTGAATCTAGTTATTCGAAAGAGACATTATCGAATATAGTTATTCGAAGGGAGGAGTTATCGAATAGGAATTTATTCGAAAGAGGGTTACGTAAGGAAGTTTGAAATGTTGAGTATCAACATAAATAAGTTTTGAAAAGATAAATGGGTTTGTAGCACTTTTTCTACCTTAGCAATTTCGAGGACGAAATTATTTTAAGTGGGGAAGATTGTAATGACCCGGATCCTTATGGTTTAATTTTAAATATTTAATATGGATTTAAATATTGGGAGGGGATAATATAAATGGAATTTTATATTATGTTATTAGCTTAATAATCAATTTCGATTTAAAATTGAATATATTAAATAACAAAATATGAAAATGGATTTAGTTGAATTCAAATTTTAATTTGAATTGAAAACAGTTCAAATAATTAATAAGAATTTCTATTGAAATTTATAACAGTAATAATATTTATTTATTTTCGAGGAGAATAAATAGTTTGAAATTTTAATTATATCAATTTAAATTTATATCAACTACGGATGATCGAATTGGACTTCGTGACCTATCCCAGTGTGTCCGAAATAGGGGTATTACCCTAGAATTGACAGTTGTTGGGTTCAGAAAGGAGTTTGAAATCAACGGGAAAATTTAATTAGTTAAATAACATTGGTTAATTCAAATTTAAATTAAATCCTTTTGTTGGCGGACCAAAACGAAACATGGTGCTTCTTCTGTGTCCACAAAATAAAACAAGCCGTGCTCCCTTCATTACCACACACCAGAACAGAGCTGTGTCCCCTTCCTTACCACCCAGAAAATGAACGGAGAAAAATTGGACCTTGCTGTTCAAATTCAAAGTCGCGCCCTTCTTCTATATATTCATGCGTATACCTTCCCTCATCTCTCCCTTCTGAAAACCCAAATCACGTTACCCCGTCCATTTCATAAATCGAACCCAAAGCCTCTCGAGAATTGATCGGGAATTTGATCCAATACCTCACCAAATTAAACAATTTTTGATTCGATTCTGGGAGCAAGAACTTCAACTCGACACACTCAGTTTTCAATGCCATAGGATGTGAGTCCGCTACCACTCGAACTCGCGATGCAAGGAGTTAGGGATTTCGAAGTTCTGGGCTTCGATTTACAGTCGCTCGAGGTGGAGGATGGGCACTTGCGAATCACTAAGCAGATGGATTGAGGATCGAAGAAACAGACACCTACAAATGGATTTGGAGGCGACGCGGGTCACTTGGGGTCAACTGTAGAAGTCGCGATGGTGGAGAAAACGAGGAAGGAACAGTGGCGATTGTCGGAGGTGAGTTCGAGGGTCAAATTTCAACTGAACAGTTCGCTGTAGCTTGGCTAGGGCACGAATTTTGGGGATGGTTAAGGCACTGCGATATCAAGGGAGATCGATGAAATCCTTGGTTTTCTACCGGAGGAGGCTGCCTGCTTTTTGATGAGAATAAAAGCAGAGTTCAATTAAATTTAAGGTAATTAATTCTAAAATTTGTTTACTTAATATTTTCTTATAAGAATCTAATTAGTAAATGGCTAAATTTTAACTAGTATATCGGTTAGAATTTAATTAGTAAATGGCTAGAATTTAACTAGTATATCAATTAAGATTTAATTAATTGATGTGTTAATATTTAATTAAATTAATTCATTGTTTAATTGTTAAATTAAATTAAATAAATCGTAGGTACAAAGAGATTTGTTCGAGACAATTCGTAGTAGCGATAACATGGAAATTAATTGGGATATTCAAGAAAATAAAAACCCTGGTGAGTAAATCTCACCTTTTATTGAATTATTTTTGTATAGTTAAAAATAATTGTCTGTGCTTATTTGAATGCTGTTTGATTATTTTAAAATATATATTAGTTATTTAGGATATATATATATATATATTGGGTTGATTGGATTCCCGCAGTTTCATTAGCGGATGCCCGCAGTTTCATAGCGGATGATTACCCTATACGCCCCACGCTATGATTAGTGGATGACCTTCTATACCGCGATATCCTGCCTCGAAGTAGGTTGGGTATTACTATGTTGACTAACGTCTGTGGATGCAGGAAAATAGGTTGGAGGAATCCAACTGGATTCCTCAAAAATATATTATCTGTTGTTGTTTGTTTGATTTCATATATGATGTGAAAAAAATCAAATGATTGAAAATTGGTTGATTTGATTGTTTAAAAATATCACTGGGGCTTGGGATATTGATTTATAAAATACCCTGAAAGGGTATTTGAGATTTAAAAAGGGAATTCTATTTTTATAAATAGAATTTAAATTTTTAATGAACTATAGGAAATATTTACTTGTTTTGAAGATATATAAAACGATTATTGAATTTATAAACTCTGTTTATAAATTGAAATATGGGATTCGAATCGAATTTATAAACTCTGTTTATAAATTAAAATATGGGATTTGAATTGAATTTATAAAGTTGTTTATAAATGAAAATATGGAATTTGAATTGAATTTATAAACTTTGTTTATAAATGAAAGGAAGGAATTTGAATCGAAATTATAAAGTTGTTTATAAATAGAAATATGGAAATTGAATTGAATTTACAAAACGTTGTTTATAAATAATGCCGAGAATTCAAATGGACTTTGAAATAGAGATTTGAATAATCGAATTCAAATGGACTTCGAAATAGAGATTTGAATAATCGAATTCAAATGGACTTTAAACTATATATTTGAATATAGAAATTCAAATGGACTTTAAACTATATATTTGAATATAGAAATTCAAATGGACTTTAAACTATAGAATTTGAAAATAGGATTCAAATGAAGTTTAAATCAAAAGAATTCAAATAGAATTGAATTGGAATTTGAATAAGAAGTCGATAAGGGAACGAGAGTATAAGTATAAGTAGAATTTGTTAATATGCAGTTAAAATATATTTGAACATGTCATGTTCAAATATGAAGGTGAAATAGACTGAAAAGTTAAGTAACAGATTTAATTAACAAATTGAGTCAAAACGATTGGTATAGTTAAATAGATTGGACAGGTATAGACATACAGGAGACAGGTATGGAATAAAGTATAGAAGTGAAATAAATAGAATGCCCGACAAAAAGGTACGTATTTAATTTCCATACGAGATTTTATGCGCCGTATCGGCTAGTCGCTTGGCTTTTTCTTTTTCTTTTTGAGATGAGAAGGACCGAGAAAGCTATTTGAAATTTCCCGATGCTCCCGGTACAAAGGAGGTTATGGCGAATTTTTCCGGGAATTTAAGGGGATAGAATATTTTTAAGATAATTTGATAGTTAGAAATCAACGTATTGATATATATATAGAAGTCGATAAGAAAACGAACTTAGAAATAGAATAGTATAATAAAAAAGGAAGTATAAGAATAAAATCACGTAGGAGTAGAAAGAGAAAATATATATGTGTTTAAAGGTGAATAATCAGTTGTATGGTATTGATTATTCGAGTAAGTAGTCTTGTCTGTTTTGACGTTAAATGTTATTCAGTCAAGGTCTGAGAGGTAATTATACCCCAACTTGGTTGATTTCATGATATACCGATAAGTAGCAAGATTCAGGCTCGAAGATCAATGTGAAATGAGAATTAGTTAAATACTGTATTTGGGTTGTCGTAACAATGTTTTACACAACATCTGTTTTAACCCAAATATGTGCAAAGCTTGGAAATAGAATAATGAATATTTCTAAAGCTAGAAAAATAAAGGAAGGCGATATATGGAAATGTTTTCCAAATAACGTAATAGGCCAATATGGTTATTGAAAATAGTTGGTTAACAAATATTGATAAAGAAATAGAGAAGTGATTTAATTAATGAAATATTAATTAAAGGCTCACTGATTGTTGGATGTTTGGATGAACACTTGTTTTATTCGATAGTTAAATCATCGACTATCGAAACACTTGTTTTTATTCGATAGTTAAATCACAGACTATCGGAGTTTTGACCATCGTTGTCAATATGGAGAGACCGGTTGGATTATTATCCGAAGAACCACTCCATATCGGCAGTAGCGTGCGAATCAGATTATATAAAGATAATCGAAGACGGAGTAGAGTACAAGGACTTTTCTATTAATAGAAATAGTACCTTCGGTTCATCCTGTTCCTGTGTGACTTGTATGGATGAATGTCTGACAGAGTATTTCCAGACGATCACGTATATTGATTTCTCCAATCGTACCAAGAGTGGAAGCGGAGAAGGAAACTTCTTTTAGCTAACACGTAATGTACTGTTGAGGACATAAATCAGTGATTTGATGGATTTGACGATGTGACATTCGAAGTGAATATGGCGGGATGATAAAGCGTAGCTTCTAGCCTCATCAACCAGTAAATGACAGAAATCGGGCAGGCAACATGGCTATGTAGGTCGCACCTATTAGGGTATATAATCACCTGATCTAGAGTTTCATTTACTTCTAAAAATCTATTGTCGATGTTGTCCCATTCGGGAAACGGTTGCTGATCCCAATCGTTGGTGATATACATTCGATACACTCAAGCGAAATGAGTGGTCGGTCATGTGTGGCTGAGTTGCAAGATGTTCTTGTTGAACTCGGTGTATTCTCCTCTAGAGATATACCAGCGGAAGGTGATTCCATACCTTGTCATAGTTGGAAAATCCATTTCCCAATACGTGCTTGCGGTTTTGATTGTATGTATATGTGGAACGTGAGATGCAAACGTTCCACTAGATTGTTATTTACTTGATTTAGACATTATTATAATATCAAAAGAGTTTTGATATAAAGATAAATCAAGTGTTTGGATTCTCATAAGGGAAAAACCCGTTCCGTGTTATACGGCGTGGTCTTATGAGATATCATTTAGTTTTCTGAAACTGTTTTTAAATTGTTTACTCATACCAGTCCCATGACTGACCCGGAGTTTATTTTGTTTTGTTCTACCTATACTCTTGGGTGCCTAAATTTGTACGGCAGTCAAGTAGTTCAGGATTTTTCAGATATATCTAAAGGAGCTTGGAGCAGGAGGCTTCAGCGTTATCTAGTTATAGTGGTTCCGTTGTATTGTAAGTGTTGTACTCTGATAAGTGTATGTTATACAGTTAAGATTTTGTATTTCAAAGATATGATATATTATATTTTGTTCCACTGCGATGTGAGATTCTGTGTTGTTATTTCTGTTCTGCTTCTATCTTTTTCTTCTAAAAAAAAATGTTCCGTATTTTCGTGATATTTGGGTTGGACGTATGATGTATATAGTCAACTCTGATGTTGCGGAAATCTGGGTCATTACAATAAAGTGCGAACATCCTCTTTATTTTTAATTTCTACAACTCATTTTGTCCACCCAACAAATTTTTCTTTTTGAAAACATTTTATCAAAAATTATTGTTAAAAGAATAGAGATTCCAAAGCTTTCTTTATTAAAAAATCTTGTATGAAATATAACAAGAAAATTAGCGAGCTATACATGCTCTATAATATGCACCTTTTACTGAGAGAATTTTGCTTTAGACAAAGTTTTCGCAAGAAATCACTATTTACAAAATATACCTCATTTTACTTTAAAACTCAATATGTATACTTTACATATTTAAAACTATAACTTTTAAGACTAATATTGAAAACACCATAAACCATTTTCCCAAAAAAATTACAATTTCAAGTTCTTAAAAGTTAGCAATGGGGTTAGACTCAAAGCGGGTTTCTAATTTTCTAGGCTTTCCTAGATATTTCTGAAGGTCAATTCTCTCAACTATATCTATTCCTAATTCATTTTTCTCTGTTGAACCTTTTCCAATTTATAAGGTTTTACTGCCAAACCCACTAACCCAAAATACTAATCATATGGGATTCACCATCCTTCTATACAAAGTACATTGTACACCTCCCACACATATTACTTAAGGGTCTCAGATTTCCATATTCATTCCTTTAGTGTACAATTCAAACATCCCATTTCTTACCATATTATACTCTTTCTATTTAGCGGGTTCCTGTATGGATCTACGTATATATATAATATATTTATATTTATAAAAATACAAATACATTCACTCACTATTTATACAGGAATCCTAAACCTAAGCTCTGATAACAGATGTAACAACCCGAATTCCGATAGATCGAGTTTTTTTTTTTGAAAATTCCAATCTATCGAAACTCAAGTTGTTGTGCTCTAGTATCCTGCAGAAAAGACAAAGACATAAAATATGTTAGAGCTCAGAAAATATCTCACAGCGGAATTGATAAAATATAATATACTCAAATTATAGCCTTACCGTATTAATAATACTGCCTAACCAATATCCAAAACTATCATGTCTCCGCTACAAATCTAACCTGCGAGTATGTTATGAGGAGAGGGTCAGAACACAAGTTCTGGTGACTGGATTTAAATTATACACTTTGAATAACACTACATATACCGTTCAATCATATTTTCTTATAGGGTTAACAACACTCAAGGCTAACACACACGTCGCACCTATTTACTTCTCAGTAGGTTAACCTAATACAGTATATATGTAGCTACCCCCAATATTAAGGTACACCCCATGGTACCCCACTTGCACGGTCTCCGTCGTAATACCACTGAAATGTATGTAGTCCCTCATCCTATGTCGGAGTGACGTACGGACCTCTATATAACAATATTACGTTCCGCATATATCTGTTATTACTATGCTTCGCAAACGTACGGACTGCCACCTTTGTTCGAATCAGATTCCATACCAGAGTAATGCCCTCAAGTCTACGATACACCATCCAGAGCAGACATGCATGTATCTAGACTGTCCCACGTACGTACCCTTAATTGTAGCTCGATGCCTCAACCGCACATCCTTTAATGTGCACCGAGTTCCGTGGTAGATACAAGAAACACAGAACTCAGTCGGGAGCTTTTCCATATCTGTACAGGCCCGCCTTTAAGAGCCTCAAAATATAGATATTCCCTTGGTTTGTTTTCCTTAGTGGATTTGGCCCCACCTCAGCCCCTTCCTCATCTAGTAAAGACCACAAGAGCTAAACGAATTGCCCCTAACAAACAATCTAAACATCCAATTGGCGTCTTCCCTCAACCATCGTACCTCGATAGTGAAAGGTGAATGGTCTATTGGTTTTAGCTCTAGTCTTTCCGTATCCCACTTGTTGCCGATGACAGGTATCCGACGATCTACTATCCTTGTTAGTCGTGACCCTTCGCCTCCCAGTTGAGGCAACCATCGAATCACCTTGGTGTCACCGCGTCACAACATTCTGACTGCAAAGCTACTTTTGCAGTCAAGGCCCACCTACCTGGTAGTTACGCGCTAAACCAACCTCTGCGAGCTCAGCCTAAACATCTGCCACCGCATAGAGGACTACCAGGAGCACCTTACGTATCTCAGGAAGCCGCGTGCTTCCCCTTCCAGTTCTTTGGAGCCGACAGAATAATCAGATGATTATATGCTCCTCTCGTGCCTTATAACACCATGATGATCTACTCCGTTGGGTTATTCATCCTCAAACGTGCGGACTGGTCCTTGCGCCTCACTTTAATATGTTGTTAGACCCTATGTATAAACATTATTTTACGTGCTTGCTTTACCTTATCAGGTTTCCATTTAACCTGGTTATCTTAACTTTTTATTTAGGTTACCAAGTTCTTCCTAGCTCCTTATATCTCTGAGGAATGGGCCCCTCTTGCCTATTAATTTCAATCATATAACTTAAACCGTTTAAGTTTATTAATAAGCCCACAACTTGTTATTCTGTAGATTGTGACCCAATGTAACACCCCGTATTTTGACAACTAAAAGAGGATAAATTAAATAATAATTAATTTAACATTTAGAATTAAGGGAAACGGACTATGCCATTGCGTCCTTCTTAAAATTCTGGTCAAGATAGACATTTGGTTTGCGTAAAACAGACATTGTATGAAGATGTTTATAGGGTTTGAAGTTTGTATACGCGTAGAAGGATTATATATATATATATATATATATATATATATATATATATATATATATCAGTTCAAACTTATCCAGAAATCAAAAAATAGTTTAAAAAACGAAATTCAAAGAGCGGAAAAATTCCCGCTCTAGGGGAGTCAACCCCTTAAGAGGGATTTCGACCCCTCAAGGGAGGTGTCAACACCAGGGTCGACCCAAGGGGTGGGTCGACCCCCCTAGGGCTGAGGTGGCAGTCGATTTCTGGGGGCTGGCAGCTATAAATAAAGGTCCATTTCTCCTGTTTTCTTACACTAAAATCAATGGAGGACAAATGTTGTTGGTGCCTGGACTGAGTCAAATCCTTTTTCTACAATTATATTTAGAGATTCAAGTGTAAATCTGAGATTCATCAACTACTTTTCTTCTTCTACCTTTCCAGATCCAAAAGTTGTGAGTTTCAAGTTGCTTTTAGATTTAAATAAATAAATAGTAAACATGATAGGACTGTAAATTGGATTTGTGCATGTTAATCCCTGAATTATATCAGATCTATTGAAATTGATGAATCTATGACATTCTGAATTTGTTATGACTTGGATCTCAATCTTTATCATATCGGATCTATTGTAACTTGTGGACCTATGACATTCTAACATAACTACGATATGGATCTTAACCTTTATTATGTCAGATCTACTTTTGATTATAGATCTAATTTACTATTTAGATCTTGTACCTATCATGACTGCGGTTAATTTGGACATGACATCAGTTGGACATCTTAATTATCGCCTAGATCTTATCATGCCTATATTGTCACTATTGCCACTATATGTTCATGCCTAAAATCTGTCTTTTTATGTCACCCATGTTAGTATATTCATCTTTGTTCTATTCGCTCTATTTTTTTCCTTTTTTATTTTATATCCTGACTACTTTCGAGCCTAGGCACGCCGCTAAAATAAGCGAATGCATGTTAAACGGGGAATGAGGGAAATTATTGAAATTGGGCATAACCTGGAATTGGAAGTTTAGGCATGACTTGAATAAATATGCGAATATTAATTTGGCATAACATGAATAATGTTTATATGAATTTGGACATATAATCCATTATGAACATAATTGGGAAAATGGGGCATGAAACCTATAAATAGGGTTTTTGTTGTGATTTGGCATCAAAAATGGATTTTTAGTATGTATAACAATTTATGTGTTTGAAACGATAATCCACTAATCGATTGCTGATTGTGTTGTTCGATTATTGGTTTGATTAATTAAAATTTTGAACCATTAAGCCAAATTGAATCAAATTTTGAACTGAAGTGAAATTTGATTGAAATCGCATGCATATACATGTATATACATTGAACAGGTCATAGCAGGGAAGCTAAGCAGAGGAATAAAATTGTATGCCCGACAAATAGGTAAATGTTTACTATTTATTGGGTTTGGATGATTTTATGAACCGATTGGCTTTTTCTTTTTCTTTTTGAGATGAGAGGGCCTATGTGGTGGTTTGGGGATTTACCCGATGCTCCCCGTACAAAGGAGGTTATGGCGAAATTTTTCGAAAATTTAGGGTGTTAGCCAAATTTTTGAAAAATTAGAAAATTCTTAGAAACTGAAAAGTTGAAGAATGAACACCAGAATGAAAGTTGAGTTGATTAGTTAAACAACTTTCAGCTCCGTTCCTTTTCGAGGACGAAAAGATTTTAAGTGGGGGAGATTGTAACAACCCGGAAAATCAGAACCAATTTAAAAATTTTATTTTGGTAATTTTAATGGATTTTGAATATTTAAAATGATTTATTTTAAATAACAAAGACTAAAAATTTATTTTCGACAAAGTTAAAACGTATAAATTAATTTTACTTATAAAACAAGACTGAAATGGCGCGGCAGTTTAAAAATTCGATTTCTAATTTCAAATGAATATACAGAATTCAATATAAGTCAAAATTGGACGGAACAAGAAATATTTGAATCTAATGAACAATATCTTTCTAATGGATGTAAGAAACAGAGATTTCGTTTTATAAATTGAAAGTTACGTCCAGTTTAAAATTCAGAATAGTCATTGTGGAATTTATATATATTTTAAATAATATAAAGCCCTTAAAAATAGCCATTCTGCAAACGACCTCCGTTTTCAATAAAACCACTTTTGTTGGATTCGGGATGTCAAGTTATTGCTAGATTCCAATTTTCATAATTTTTGGGATCAATATGTGAGCATGCCAAAAGAAAACGTGTTTTTATCAATTTCAGTCAATTTGGATCGACCAGAAAATGGCCATTTTTCAAACGGTCATCAAATTCGATGAAATTAGTTTTGTTAGGACCGTATCGTCAAAACATAGCCAGATTTATTTTTCTGGAATTTTTGGAGTCCGTATGTGTCCCCAATAAATTGAAATGTACGTTAAAATTAAATATATATTGATTTATATTGTAATTTAAATGAAAACTGATCGATACAGCCGAACTGGTTTACGATACATATCACATTGTGTTCGGAATTGGGGTAATTAGGTAGGGATGGCAGTCGGTGGGTTTGATTTCGAGATTGAATTAAAATCTAACTTTTTGGAGAATAAAACGAAAAAAATTAAAATATATATTCCCCCTTCTCCCTCTTCTCTCTCCCCGTCAGTTCTTTTTAAAATAAAAAAAATGAAATCCCTAATCGATCGAGTGCCCCCACCCCCCTCCCCCGCCTCATCGCCAACGGCGAACTTTACCCCCCCCCCCCACCTCGTCGGAGCGCCGCCGCGTGGGCGCGATGCCGCCCTCCCGCTTCTCCCTCCTCTCTCCTTCCTCTCTCCCCCTTCTAACCTCAAAAATCGTCGCAGACCGCCCTGAGCCACCGACCGCCTCCTACGCCGCCCCGCCACCTCCTCCACCTCTAGCGAAGCAACAGGCCTCCCCCTCTTCTAATAATTCAAATGTAAGTTTTTACTATTTTATTTAGTTGTTGATTTTATTTATTTAAATGTAGTTAGTTTTAAGGTAATAAAAATTGGATTTTTAACAATAAAGATGTGATTTTTCTGAATAAATAAAAACGTGATTTTTAAAATGTAGAAAGATTAGATTTTTAATTTAGAAATGAATACATTTTTTGTAGAAAGTTTTGATTTTTAATCATAAAAAGAGTTGATTTTTAAACATAAAAAGCTTTGATTTTTAATTGGAAAAGATGAGATTTTTATTTACATAAAGATGAGATTTTTATTCATATAAAAATATGATTTTTAGTCGAGTAAAAATATAATTTTTAGTGTTGTAAAATTTTGATTTTGATTTTGTTTAAGTAGCGATAAAAATTTGATTTTTATTGTTTGAATGGCGATATAAAAATATAATTTTTATAATGTTGTAGCGAAATAAAAATTCGGTCTTTATATATGATAGCCAAATAAAAATATGATCTTTATAATATAAACATCAGTATAAAAATATAATTTTTATATGGAAGGTAGCATTATAAAAGTATAATTTTTATAATGAAGTAGGTTAATAAAAATACGATTTTTATTATATAAGTAGCATAATAAAAATATGATTTTTATATATGTAGTAGCGTTGTTAAAAAATCTGATTTTTAAATACAAATGCATGAAACAGACTGCGTTGGAAGCACGATGAAGAATGCTACGCATTGGAAATAAATCCGAACCGTTCAGAAATAAAGAATAGAGGAGTGGATCCCAAAGGTGAGAACTTCTCACTTTAATTTATTTTCTTGTTAAAAATATATACTAGGATGCAGACAGTGCTTAGTAGCACCCGACCCCTTTGTTCGAAACAATGTTTGTTTGTTTGTGTGGTTGATTGGATTATTTGTTTGAATTTGGTTGTTTAGGTGAAATGAATTGATTAGAATTGGTATGTACATGGCGTGAGCCATTAGTAGGCGAGGGATAAGGCAAGACCTTATTCCGGTTCTAGTATCGCGTCGTTATGCTGTCGAAATTTACTAAAAATATTAGAATAATAAAAATATCATTTTTATTGAATGTATGAACTAAATAAAATATTTATGTGTTGAAATAAATATTTTATAATTAAAAATATAATTTTTAACGTGTATATGAATAAAATAAACATTCATTTACAAATCGGATGATTTGTTTTTGTACACCCATTTGACTGTGTAACGGCGCGATTTTCCAGAGGTATAATTAATTTATTTAATTATATATATCGTGAGGTAGGGGATTAAATCGTCGTTTAATTAAATAACTGGGAATATTTAATTAATTTAAATAATTAAATAATATATTTAATTTAGAAATAATCAAAAATATTGGAAATCACAATATTCGATGAACGGGGTCGTCATTTAGATTCAATTCAGCTTAGAGTTGGATTATATTGACGAATATATTCAATCGACGATAGTGTGAACGTATAATTATAATATAATTAAAATCGAGCTTGAAATGGCACTGCAGTTCGCTATTTGGCGATTTGAACTTCAACTGAATATACAGGATTCATTTTAAATCGGATTTCTGTAAAACGAGAAACGTTAGGAGCTGGTGGAGTATATCTTTCTAGCGGAAGAGAAAGATCAGGATTTCGTCGTGTAGATTTTGAGATATGTCCAAATAAAATTTCAGAATAGTCGCTATAGAATCGTTTATCGACTATATCGGTTTATTCGATATAACTAGAGATCGGGTTTGAATTTAGACAAGGTTCTTTAAAGACATAGCGATAATTTAATTTTTAGAATTTTACTATAATTTTTAATTAATTAAATAAGAAGCTTTTTATTTGGAGTATTTGGCACCCTGTATCGACATTTCGGGGTTTCACAATATGAGTTAATCTACCGGTATTATTATATTTTCGGGACCGTGGCACATTACTGAACACAACGGTATTTTTATATTTGTCGATAGGGATCTGTAAACGGATGGAATGCTATGTAACAAATACCCTTAACAAATATCTAAAGTAAGACAAAACCCCTACCCTTCTTTGAAAAACGTGGACCATAAAAACCCCTACCCTTCTCTGGAAATGTGGCCACTCCTCCAACATACATTTCAAATGGATAATAACCACATGAGACATTATATATATATATATATATTACTTAACCAAATTTCTCATTTCCATTTTGCTCAGCTAAAAATCGAGCCGCCTCCACTTTTCAGCAAAAACATGAAATCGTGATTTTCAATAAATCAAAACAATTCACAAAGATTTCCATAAATCGAAAACCCAGAGAGTTGGATTCGGGAAGACTTTCTCTTGCCCTCGATATCCACTTTGTCTGGTGCGATACGTTTTCTTCGAGCTCAAACTGAGTTCATCGGTAGCCAAAGGGGGTTCCGACGGTTTAAGGGTTCACAGCCTTTTCTGGGTAGCCGCGTTGGAAGTGAGATGCTGCGAGAGGAAGACTGCGGGTATCTGGAGCGAGGAAGGTCTGGAGCGTGATGCAGTTTGGGGTTGGGTAATCTCCGCTGGAGACTAGAAAATGAGTGGAGTTCCGAAGCTTTTGGGGAAGGCAAGGATTTTGATCGGTGATGGCTTACTGATGAGGTAGCGTGTTCTTTTGTTCAGGAAGGTAAAGGCAGTTATGCTGTTAAACTGTTAAGGGTTCGACTTTGGTTATTGTTCGACCATCGATTGGCAAATCCATGGTAATATTTGAATTGGTGGTGGAGAGGAGCATCGAGTGTGAAGTTTTAGTGGTGTTCGGTGAGAAAAGAGTTCGCTGGTTCCTGGAGGTTGCGCGATGAACTGCTGCGACGTGAGGGGTTCCAGAAGCTCGAGTTCAGTAAGTTTGATATAGGGATGGAGTGTAATCGAAGAGATGAATTTCCATTTCTTTTGTTTGATTTTTAAGCAACTAGAGAAAGAGCATGGGTGGAGAGATGATTCGTGAGTTTGAGTAGTTGCTACAGGAGGTCACGGCGGAAATTGGTTTGGAGGAATACTGGAGTGCGTGTGGTATTTGGGAAGAAAGGGAATTAAGGGGGCGGGCTGATGTTTGGTTGGGCCGATCAGAAAGAGTAAAGGCCCAAGGGTTTTTAATTTGTTTAAGTTTAATTAACTTTAATCTCGTTTAACTTGTGATTTTCGTATCCAGCTCATACGGAATCAGATTAACGAACCGTAAGTTCCGTTGGGATCGTGTGAACGGACACTACACCGTGGAGCTGACTGGGAATGAATCCGTGCTCGTTACAATTTATGGCGAAATAAATTGTCCGTTCCAAATTAACGACAATTATCGTTAATTAACGATGATAGTCCAATGTGAGTAAAACTCACCAACTCTTAATAGTTCTATTTGTACAGTGTATTCTTAGGACTGTTAATTATTGTCTGTTGACTGTCTGTTGACTGTGTGTTGACTGTTTGCTTGAACTGCTAGTCAGTTAGTAGAAATTATATATATATATATATATCTGTATATATATATATATATATATATAAACTGTTAAGTGTTTATATGTGATTCTACTATCAGAATAACTCATATCAAAGTAGAACCGATGTTGTTACATTGTCTAACATCTGTGGATGCAGGGAAACAGGTTGGAGGAATCCAACTGGATTCCTCAACAGTTATTTTTACTGTGATTTATATATTGTGACATATAATGTGATGTATATAATCCGTTGTGATTATGCGTGTTTGGACAAATATTCACCGTTGTTAGATGATGTGTTAAAAACCATAAGTTAACCAAAGCGAGTTAGTCGAGTTAAACAAAGTAATTGGTTAGGTTAACCAAAGCAAAGTTAGTCGAGTTAAACAAAGTAATTGGTTGGGTTAACCAAAGCAAAGTTAGTCGAGTTAAACAAAGTAATTGGTTAGGTTAACCAAAGCAAAGTTAGTCGAGTTAAACAAAGTAATTGGTTGGGTTAACCAAAGCAAAGTTAGTCGAGTTAAACAAAGTAATTGGTTAGGTTAACCAAAGCAAAGTTAGTCGAGTTAAACAAAGTAATTGGTTAAGTAAATCAAAGCAAGTTAGTCGAGTTAAACAAAGTAATTGGTTAGGTTAACCAAAGTAAGTTAGTTAAGTTAAACTAAGCGATAAATCGATGTGAATTAGTTAAGTTAAACTAAGTGGTAAATCGAAGTAAATTAGTTAAGTTAACTAAGTGGTTAATCAAAGTGAATTAGTGAGTTAAACTAAGTGGATTTGTTCAGTTAATCAAGACGAGTTAACCAGTTAGGTTAAACCAGTAGAGTTAACTAGTTGAGTTAACCAGTTAGAGTTAACCAGTTGAGTTGACCAGTTAGATTTGACCAGTTAGAGTTGACCAGTTAGAGTTATCCAAGTAGTGTTAATCGCGTAGAATTCCCGAATATCACTTACTCGAAGTAGAGTTATCGAATATAGTGTATTCGAGGGAAGAGTAATTGAATATAGTTTATTCGAGTGGAGAAATCAAATGTTATTCATTTGAGAAGAGTTACCGAATATTATTTATTCGAAGAGTAGTTATCGAATATCGGTTATTCGAAGTTAGTTAATCCAAAGGAGTTATTCGAAGTTAGTTAATCCAAAGGAGTTATTCGAAGTTAGCTAATCCAAAGGAGTTATTCGAAGTTAGCTAATCCGAAGGAGTTATTCGAAGTTGGTTAATCCAAAGGAGTTAGTCGAAGAGTTAATCGAATATAGTTATTCTAAAGAAGGTGTTAATCGAATATAGTTATTCGAGTAAAGTTAAAAGAGTTAATCGAATTTAGTTATTCGAAATGAGTTATTCGAATTAGATATTTGAATAGAGTTAAACACATTAGAGTTATTCGAATTAGATATTTGAATAGAGTTAAACACATTAGAGTTATTCGAATTAGATATTTGAATAGAGTTAAACACATTAGAGTTATTCGAATTAGTTATTCGAATAGAATTAAACACATTAGAGTTATTCGAATTAGTTATTCGAATAGAGTTAAACACGTAAGAGTTAATTGAATATTAGTTATTCAATTTGAGTTAATCGAATGTAGTTATTCGAGAAGAGTTAGATCGAATTTAGTTATTCGAAAAGAGTTAATAAATTTGAGTTAAGTTAATCGATTTGAATTAAGTTGAATCGAAATGGAGTAAATCGATTAGAATTAAGTTAATCGAGTTAGAGTAAATCGAATATTAGTTATTCGAAGGTAAGTTATTTGAATTAGTTATTCGAAGGGGTTAATCAATTAAGTTATTCGAATGAGTTATTCGAAGGAGTAAATCAAATTCAGTTAATCGATTAGAGTTGAGTTAATCGATTTGGGTTAAGTTAAGTTATCGAGTTAAGATTTATCGAGTTAAGTTATCGAGTTGAGATAATCGAGTTAAGAAAATCATGTTGAGTTATCGAATAAGTTATTCGATAAGAGTAAATCCATTTAAGTTAAATCGGATGTCAGTTATTCGATAAGCATTGACACATTTAAGAAAATCGAATATTTATTATTCGATAAGAGTTCATGGAATAGAGCCAACCAAGAAGAGTTATTCGAATATTAGTTATTCGATAGGAGTTAATCGAAATAGAGTTTATCGAATATCAGTTATTAAAAAGGAAGAGTTAATCGAATAGAGATTACTCGAAAGAGAGTTATACGTCGAATTCGATTATAGCGAATTCGGGAAAGTACTATTTACTTTCCAGGGTTTAAATCAAGATTTAGTTATTGATTTAGAAATTAGGTGTCTGTTAAATTATTCGAGTTAGGGGATAAAGTTATAATTTAGGTTAGATATTGCAGAAGTAGGAATTATAACGTTATAGTTATAATCAAACGTTTTCATATAAGAAGTAGATTCGTAACCTAAATCCGAGAATTTGCGTAAACAGATGATTGGAAAAAGTGAGTGACAAGCTTCATCTATTTCACAGTAAAGGACGTTGTTCAATTAAGGTCTGAGAGGTAATTATACCCCAACTTGATTGACTTCAGAATTGACAAAGGAATAGTTGTGGTTCGATAGAAAAGGTTGATTTGAAATATAGTTAAGTAATAAGCGATAAATGGATTAAGCGAAACGATGTTTTATACAACGTTCATTGGAAATCCGTAAATGAGTTTTGGAAACGTTTTCCAAATATAGTCAGATATGTTTTCTAAACATAGAAAATGAAATGTTTCATGATAAGAATTTAAGAAATAAAGTTAAGCAAATTCAGAAACTGACTGGAGAGGGTAAGTTGAACGGTTTTCTAAGTGACGATCTGATGTTGGTTTCGACCTTCCGAATTGATACTTAGAGAATTGTTCTCATACTAGTTACAGTTAGGGACTGATAGTTGCGAAATAATAGTGATGTGAAAATAAGCTATGGAAATGTTTTCCAATGATTAATAACATATATTTTCTAAATATATGAAATAAGGAAATATGAACATATGATGATTGATCGATCGAATTTCCATTTGGAAATAAGATCGTTGTTTGTACACCGACATGTTTTCATTTGATAGTTAACTCACAGACTATCGAAGTTTTTACCATTTTAACGTTGTTAATATGGAGAGACCGGTTGGATTATTATCCAAAGAACCACTCTGTATCGGCATAAGCGTTGAGAGCAATATGTGCCAAAGATAAATTGAAGACGGAGTGAAGTGCAAGGGCTGTTGTATAAGTCTTAGATAACAGTGACTAAGATGGATATACTGAATAGTGCCTTCGGTTTGTCCAGTCCCAGGACAACGTATATGGAAGAAGGTCTGACAGAGTATATCCAATGGATCGCGTAAGTTGATTTGTTCAAACGTATTCACGTTTGGTGGCGGAGGAATTCATTTCTCTTAGCTGTATACCCGTGTTATTTTTGGATAAGTCAATTTGTGATTTGGCGGGTATGACGATGTGGCATTCAAAGTGAATGGTGATCAGATGTTCTGAAGATAGACGTAGCCTCTAGCCTCACACCAGGAAGTAACAAAAGTTGGGCTAGGCAGCATGGTTAGTTGGGTCATCCCCAAGCAGGGTGTATTGTCACCGATCTAGAGAATATTCATATTTATACTTCTTTTTGATTCTGTATCTTCGGATGACGGTTTGATGGCCTATAACCATGGTGGCAATATATTCGCGACACTCAAGCTAAATGAGTGAGCGGTCATGTGTGGCCGGGTTGCAAGACGTTCTTGTTGAACCCTGAGTGTATCACCTCTAGAGTACACTATTCAGAAGGTGCTCCCATACCTTGTCTGTTGGAATCCATTCTCCGTTAAGCGCCCTGCGGTTTATGATTTTATACTATGTATGTAGAACGTGAGATGCAAGCGTTTCTGCTAGATTGATATCTATTTGTACTTAGACATTATTATAATATCACAATGATATTGCTTGTCAAAGTTGTTCAGATACTCATAAGGAAAAACCCGTTCCGTATTCACGGCGTGGTCTTATGACATACCCTATACCTGTTTTAAACTATTTTACTCACACCAGTCCCATGACTGACCCGGAGTTTATTTTGTTGTTTTCCCTAAACTCTTGGGTGCCTAAATTTGTATGGGCAGTCAAGTAGTCGGGATTTACAGATATACTTGGAGAGCTTGGAGCAGGAGGCTGCAAGATTCTATAGCTATAGTTATTTCCGCTGTGTTGTAAGTGTTGTACTCTGATAAGTGCTATTGTATATATATAACTGTTTACTTCAAAGTTATGTTATATATTATATGTTATTCGTTCCGCTGTGAGATTCGTGTTACTCTGATGATTCTGATGTTCTTCTTCTTCTTCTTCTATTCTATTAGTTCTATCTTTTCTTTCTCACCTTCTAAATTCTTTCACTAACGTCTCGGAATTTTCGACTCTCGAGGAGTCGGAAATTTCCAGCCGTTACAGTTGGTATCAGAGCTTAAGTTAAGAATTACTTGGCTCTGTGGCGTGACTCGGTAGAGATAGGGTTAGTAATACCCTAGACTGAGATTGAGTGTATATATACGAGTGCGTATTTGTATTTGATATAAAAATGGTTTTATATTGTGGAGATTCATTGGCTGAGTTGTTTATGAGTTCTGGTCGATCAGTTTGATCCACTGTATCGGTAGGAGTAAATAAACACTCAAATACGATGGGTCGTCACGATATGTTTTGAAAGAGGGTAAGTGAATTTAACTTTACCCAAAGTATATTTTGATATAGAGATATATTTATATATATCAAAATTTTAATATATTAGATATATTGGTTGTAATTATGATCGAGTAAGATTATATAGTGAAAGGGTTATACATAACCAACAGAATTCATATAAGTGAAATCAGATGAGTAAATCGGAATCTAAATCAAAATTTGGAATTAAAATAAGGAAATTTTAAGTTCCTGGGAGATTTTGAAAATGTTTTTCAATTTAAAATAAATATAGTATTGAAATCACCTGGATGACTGGAAAATAATTCCGAGGATGGATCGATACATCGTCGGTGTAATTTTCGAGTTTCTAAGTGGCGGATTACTACCAATGGTTTTGTTTTCAAATGGTGTTGATGAAAATAAGTTGTTTAGAAATTCAAAAGTTTTGAATTGGTGTTATGGTTTGAAATTGATTTGAAATAAGACCCAGGGATTTAAATCTTGAAATTTAAAATTTAACTTGTTAGGTTGAATGAATCAAGATGGTAAAAACAAATAAGTAAATTAAAATTTAACTTGAACCAAGTTAAATAAATCGGGATTCGGTTTGAGAATAATCTGGATTGGAATTAAGTTGATGGGTTAAGAGTTTGAAATCTGGTATTGGAGTTTGAATAGAATTGACTTGGATAGAACCAAGTGGTTGAGTTGAAGATTGGATTGAGAAGACCTTGGTATATGTTGGGTTGATACAGTTGAAAGTGATAAGGTTGATATGCCCGACAAAAAGGTACAAGTTTATTTTTGATATAAGCATGAGATTTAAGAGCCGAATCGGCAAGCCGCTTGGCTATTTGATTTTCTTTTGGGTTGGAGATGGCCTAGAGAGGCGAGTTGTGGTCTTACCGATAGGGCTGTACAAAGGAGGTTATGGCGAAATTTTCCGAAAATTTAAAGTGTTAGAAAATTTTCAGAATTTTTGAAAATTTTAGTTTGTCGGAAGAATAAATATTTCAGTCGATATTAATTGGTTTGGTTGAAATCACAAATAAGGGGTAAACCAATCTTAGGAGTTCCAATATATAAGGTCAACCTCTAACTTAGCAATTTCGAGGACGATATTATTTTAAGTGGGGAAGTCTGTAATGGCGCGATTTTCCAGAGGTATAATTAATTTATTTAATTATGTACATCGTGAGGTAGGGGATTAAATCGTCGTTTAATTAAATAACTGGGAATATTTAATTAATTTAAATAATTAAATAATATATTTAATTCAGAAATAATCAAAAATATTGGAAATCACAATATTCGATGAACGGGGTCGTCACTTAGATTCAATTCAGCTTAGAGTTGGATTATATTGACGAATATATTCAATCGACGATAGTGTGAACGTATAATTATAATATAATTAAAATCGAGCTTGAAATGGCGCTGTAGTTCGCTATTTGGCGATTTGAACTTCAACTGAATATACAGGATTCATTTTAAATCGGATTTCTGTAAAACGAGAAACGTTAGGAGCTGGTGGAGTATATCTTTCTAGCGGAAGAGAAAGATCAGGATTTCGTCGTGTAGATTTTGAGATATGTCCAAATAAAATTTCAGAATAGTCGTTATAGAATCGTTTATCGACTATATCGGTTTATTCGATATAACTAGAGATCGGGTTTGAATTTAGACAAGGTTCTTTAAAGACATAGCGATAATTTAATTTTTAGAATTTTACTGTAATTTTTAATTAATTAAATAAGAAGCTTTTTATTTGGAGTATTTGGCACCCTGTATCGACATTTCGGGGTTTCACAATATGAGTTAATCTACCGGTATTATTATATTTTCGGGACCATGGCACATTACTGAACACAACGGTATTTTTATATTTGTCGATAGGGATCTGTAAACGGATGGAATGCTATGTAACAAATACCCTTAACAAATATCTAAAGTAAGACAAAACCCCTACCCTTCTTTGAAAAACGTGGACCATAAAAACCCCTACCCTTCTCTGGAAATGTGGCCACTCCTCCAACATACATTTCAAATGGATAATAACCACATGAGACATTATATATATATTTATATATATATATATATTACTTAACCAAATTTCTCATTTCCATTTTGCTCAGCTAAAAATCGAGCCGCCTCCACTTTTCAGCAAAAACATGAAATCGTGATTTTCAATAAATCAAAACAATTCACAAAGATTTCCATAAATCGAAAACCCAGAGAGTTGGATTCGGGAAGACTTTCTCTTGCCCTCGATATCCACTTTGTCTGGTGCGATACGTTTTCTCCGAGCTCAAACTGAGTTCATCGGTAGCCAAAGGGGGTTCCGACGGTTTAAGGGTTCACAGCCTTTTCTGGGTAGCCGCGTTGGAAGTGAGATGCTGCGAGAGGAAGACTGCAGGTATCTGGAGCGAGGAAGGTCTAGAGCGTGATGCAGTTTGGGGTTGGGTAGTCTCTGCTGCAGACTAGAAAATGAGTGGAGTTCCAAAGCTTTTGGGGAAGGCAAGGATTTTGATCGGTGATGGCTTACTGATGAGGTAGCGTGTTCTTTTGTTTAGGAAGGTAAAGGCAGTGATGCTGTTAAACTGTTAAGGGTTCGACTTTGGTTATTGTTCGACCATCGATTGGCAAATCCATGGTAATATTTGAATTGGTGGTGGAGAGGAGCATCGAGTGTGAAGTTTTAGTGGTGTTCGGTGAGAAAAGAGTTCGCTGGTTCCTGGAGGTTGCGCGATGAACTGCTGCAACGTGAGGGGTTCCAGAAGCTCGAGTTCAGTAAGTTTGGTATAGGGATGGTGTGTAATCGAAAAGATGAATTTCCATTTCTTTTGTTTGATTTTTAAGCAACTAGAGAAAGAGCATGGGTGGAGAGATGATTCGTGAGTTTGAGTAGTTGCTACAGGAGGTCACGGCGGAAATTGGTTTGGAGGAATACTGGAGTGCGTGTGGTATTTGGGAAGAAAGGGAATTAAGGGGGCGGGCTGATGTTTGGTTGGGCCGATCAGAAAGAGTAAAGGCCCAAGGGTTTTTAATTTGTTTAAGTTTAATTAACTTTAATCTCGTTTAACTTGTGATTTTCGTATCTAGCTCATATGGAATCAGATTAACGAACCGTAAGTTCTGTTGGGATCGTGTGAACGGACACTACACCTTGGAGCTGAGTGGGAGTGAATCCGTGCTCATTACAATTTATGGCGAAATAAATTGTCCGATCCAAATCAACGACAATTATCATTAATTAATGATGATAGTCCAATGTGAGTAAAACTCACCAACTCTTAATAGTTCTATTTGTACAGTGTATTCTTAGGACTGTTAATTATTGTCTGTTGACTGTCTGTTGACTGTGTGTTGACTGTTTGCTTGAACTGCTAGTCAGTTAGTAGAAATTATATATATATATATATATATATCTGTATATATATAAACTGTTAAGTGTTTATATGTGATTCTACTATCAGAACAACTCATATCAAAGTAGAACCGATGTTGTTACATTGTCTAACATCTGTGGATGCAGGGAAACAGGTTGGAGGAATCCAACTGGATTCCTCAACAGTTATTTTTACTGTGATTTATATATTGTGACATATAATGTGATGTATATAATCCATTGTGATTATGCGTGTTTGGACAAATATTCACCGTTGTTAGATGATGTGTTAAAAACCATAAGTTAACCAAAGCGAGTTAGTCGAGTTAAACAAAGTAATTGGTTAGGTTAACCAAAGCATAGTTAGTCGAGTTAAACAAAGTAATTGGTTGGGTTAACCAAAGCAAAGTTAGTCGAGTTAAACAAAGTAATTGGTTGGGTTAACCAAAGCAAAGTTAGTCGAGTTAAATAAAGTAATTGGTTAGATTAACCAAAGCAAAGTTAGTCGAGTTAAACAAAGTAATTGGTTAAGTAAATCAAAGCAAGTTAGTCGAGTTAAACAAAGTAATTGGTTAGGTTAACCAAAGTAAGTTAGTTAAGTTAAACTAAGCGATAAATCGATGTGAATTAGTTAAGTTAAACTAAGTGGTAAATCGAAGTAAATTAGTTAAGTTAACTAAGTGGTTAATCAAAGTGAATTAGTGAGTTAAACTAAGTGGATTTGTTCAGTTAATCAAGACGAGTTAACCAGTTAGGTTAAACCAGTAGAGTTAACTAGTTGAGTTAACCAGTTAGAGTTAACCAGTTAGGTTAAACCAGTTGAGTTGACCAGTTAGAGTTGACCAGTTAGAGTTGACCAGTTAGAGTTATCCAAGTAGAGTTAATCGAGTAGAATTGCCGAATATCACTTATTCGAAGTAGAGTTATCGAATATAGTGTATTCGAGGGAAGAGTAATTGAATATAGTTTATTCGAGTGGAGAAATCAAATGTTATTCATTTGAGAAGAGTTACCGAATATTATTTATTCGAAGAGTAGTTATCGAATATCGGTTATTCGAAGTTAGTTAATCCAAAGGAGTTATTCGAAGTTAGTTAATCCAAAGGAGTTATTCGAAGTTAGCTAATCCAAAGGAGTTATTCGAAGTTAGCTAATCCGAAGGAGTTATTCGAAGTTGGTTAATCCAAAGGAGTTAGTCGAAGAGTTAATCGAATATAGTTATTCGAAAGAAGGTGTTAATCGAATATAGTTATTCGAGTAAAGTTAAAAGAGTTAATCGAATTTAGTTATTCGAAATGAGTTATTCGAATTAGATATTTGAATAGAGTTAAACACATTAGAGTTATTCGAATTAGATATTTGAATAGAGTTAAACACATTAGAGTTATTCGAATTAGATATTTGAATAGAGTTAAACACATTAGAGTTATTCGAATAGAATTAAACACATTAGAGTTATTCGAATTAGTTATTCGAATAGAGTTAAACACGTAAGAGTTAATTGAATATTAGTTATTCAATTTGAGTTAATCGAATGTATTTATTCGAGAAGAGTTAGATCGAATTTAGTTATTCGAAAAGAGTTAATAAATTTGAGTTAAGTTAATCGATTTGAATTAAGTTGAATCGAAATGGAGTAAATCGATTAGAATTAAGTTAATCGAGTTAGAGTAAATCGAATATTAGTTATTCGAAGGTAAGTTATTCGAATTAGTTATTCGAAGGGGTTAATCAATTAAGTTATTCGAAGGAGTAAATCAAATTCAGTTAATCGATTAGAGTTGAGTTAATCGATTTGGGTTAAGTTATCGAGTTAAGATTTATCGAGTTAAGTAATCGAGTTGAGATAATCGAGTTAAGAAAATCATGTTGAGTTATCGAATAAGTTATTCGATAAGAGTAAATCCATTTAAGTTAAATCGGATGTCAGTTATTCAATAAGCATTGACACATTTAAGAAAATCGAATATTTGTTATTCGATAAGAGTTCATGAAATAGAGCTAACCAAGAAGAGTTATTCGAATATTAGTTATTCGATAGGAGTTAATCGAAATAGAGTTTATCGAATATCAGTTATTAAAAAGGAAGAGTTAATCGAATAGAGATTACTCGAAAGAGAGTTATACGTCGAATTCGATTATAGCGAATTCGGGAAAGTACTATTTACTTTCCAGGGTTTAAATCAAGATTTAGTTATTGATTTAGAAATTAGGTGTCTGTTAAATTATTCGAGTTAGGAGATAAAGTTATAATTTAGGTTAGATACTGCAGAAGTAGGAATTATAACGTTATAGTTATAATCAAACGTTTTCATATAAGAAGTAGATTCGTAACCTGAATCCGAGAATTTGCGTAAACAGATGATTGGAAAAAGTGAGTGACGAGCTTCATCTATTTCACAGTAAAGGACGTTGTTCAATTAAGGTCTGAGAGGTAATTATACCCCAACTTGATTGACTTCAGAATTGACAAAGGAATAGTTGTGGTTCGATAGAAAAGGTTGATTTGAAATATAGTTAAGTAATAAGCGATAAATGGATTAAGCGAAACGATGTTTTATACAACGTTCATTGGAAATCCGTAAATGAGTTTTGGAAACATTTTCCAAATATAGTCAGATATGTTTTCTAAACATAGAAAATGAAATGTTTCATGATAAGAATTTAAGAAGTAAAGTTAAGCAAATTCAGAAACTGACTGGAGAGGGTAAGTTGAACGGTTTTCTAAGTGACGATCTGATGTTGGTTTCGACCTTCCGAATTGATACTTAGAGAATTGTTCTCATACTAGTTACAGTTAGGGACTGATAGTTGCGAAATAATAGTGATGTGAAAATAAGCTATGGAAATGTTTTCCAATGATTAATAACAGATATTTTCTAAATATATGAAATAAGGAAATATGAACATATGATGATTGATCGATCGAATTTCCATTTGGAAATAAGATCGTTGTTTGTACACCGACATGTTTTCATTTGATAGTTAACTCACAGACTATCGAAGTTTTTACCATTTTAACGTTGTTAATATGGATAGACCGGTTGGATTATTATCCAAAGAACCACTCTGTATCGGCATAAGCGTTGCGAGCAATATATGCCAAAGATAAATTGAAGACGGAGTGAAGTGCAAGGGCTGTTGTATAAGTCTTAGATAACAGTGACTAAGATGGATATACTGAATAGTGCCTTCGGTTTGTCCAGTCCCAGGACAACGTATATGGAAGAAGGTCTGACAGGGTATATCCAATGGATCGCGTAAGTTGATCTGTTCAAACGTATTCACGTTTGGTGGCGGAGGAATTCGTTTCTCTTAGCTGTATACCCGTGTTATTTTTGGATAAGTCAATTTGTGATTTGGCGGGTATGGCGATGTGGCATTCAAAGTGAATGGTGATCAGATGTTCTGAAGATAGACGTAGCCTCTAGCCTCACACCAGGAAGTAACAAAAGTTGGGCTAGGCAGCATGGCTATTTGGGTCATCCCCAAGCAGGGTGTATTGTCACCGATCTAGAGAATATTCATATTTATACTTCTTTTTGATTCTGTATCTTCGGATGACGGTTTGATGGACTATAACCGTGGTGGCAATATATTCGCGACACTCAAGCTAAATGAGTGAGCGGTCATGTGTGGCCGGGTTGCAAGACGTTCTTGTTGAACCCTGAGTGTATCACCTCTAGAGTACACTATTCAGAAGGTGCTCCCATACCTTGTCTGTTGGAATCCATTCTCCGTTAAGCACCCTGCGGTTTATGATTTTATACTATGTATGTAGAACGTGAGATGCAAGCGTTTCTGCTAGATTGATATCTATTTGTACTTAGACATTATTATAATATCACAATGATATTGCTTGTCAAAGTTGTTCAGATACTCATAAGGAAAAACCCGTTCCGTATTCACGGCGTGGTCTTATGACATACCCTATACCTGTTTTAAACTATTTTACTCACACCAGTCCCATGACTGACCCGGAGTTTATTTTGTTGTTTTCCCTAAACTCTTGGGTGCCTAAATTTGTACGGGCAGTCAAGTAGTCGGGATTTACAGATATACTTGGAGAGCTTGGAGCAGGAGGCTGCAAGATTCTATAGCTATAGTTATTTCCGCTGTGTTGTAAGTGTTGTACTCTGATAAGTGCTATTGTATATATATAACTGTTTACTTCAAAGTTATGTTATATATTATATGTTATTCGTTCCGCTGTGAGATTCGTGTTACTCTGATGATTCTGATGTTCTTCTTCTTCTATTCTATTAGTTCTATCTTTTCTTTCTCACCTTCTAAATTCTTTCACTAACATCTCGGAATTTCCGACTCTCGAGGAGTCGGAAATTTCCAGCCGTTACAGACTGATATTGATTGGGACAATAAATTTTATACATCGCCCAACTGTACAAATAAAATCTGTATTTGTTGATTGAAACCCCACACGGGTGTTGGGATGATATTTGACGTACACTAATCCCAATTGTTTAGTGGTATGTCGATCGTTTGGTTGATAGGCTATTGTAAGCGTTAAATATTTATATTTAATGCTTATGCAGTGTAGAATGCACTCTAGATGATGGTTGATTGTTTATCATTGTGGTTATATACATGTGTTGTATGAAATCTACATAAATAATATTATATTGTAATTGACTGTGTCTGATTCCATTTCAGAACTGAAGAATATTTTAAAATAATGAATATTTTAAAATAATATTCAGAAAAGAATCAAAATACAATTTTGATGTCCGATTTGGGATGGACACGAAAATATTGAAATATATAAAGCCGTGTTGATTAGATTAACGCCATTTTGACGTGAATGATATTTATATCGATTTTATTCATTTTTATAATGAATATCGAAAAGAAAGTGATTTCAAATCTAATGTCGTGAAAATATTATCATTTATATATTAATGATATGGAATATTCAATTTCGATTTAAAATTGAATATGAAGTTGAAATCATTTTCAAAATGATTTATAAAATACGTTTTGAATTGAAATCGATGAAATATATATAATATATATTATATATATTAAATGGTCTGAATAGAACGCGTCGCGCTGCAACCGTTCGCGAATTTCGACCATTGACTTCGAATTGACATTACGGGAGATCCGACCGTCGAATTCTCCTGAAACCGGGACCGTTGGGTTCGTATCGAAAAGAGATTTCCAATGAATATAAGAGATTTGAAATCTAACGGTTGGATTTGGAATTATGTTCAAATCAAATTTGGAAAAGGTCATTGTAAGTGCAGTTCGATGACCGTTCATGGAAATCGACTGAACGGGCCTTGATAAAATTGTTAAAAATATTAATAATTTGTGTAAAATCATAATAAATGATTTGGAAAGAATTGGGATGAAAAATTCCATATTTGAAAAGATAAAAATATATTTTTATCGAAATGAACTAGTTATGAACTAGAATTATAATCCAATATTTTTAAATAAATAAATTGGATTTGAAATGGTTTTAAAAATAACCAGAATTTTCAATATATGAATTGGAATGGATTTGAATCGAAATTATCTTCAGAATATTTCGATATTGGATACCGTAATTATATAGACATTGTGGAGGAATTTGGAAGATATATATATATCGTTATTCCAATACGATATTTGTTGATTTCAGAATTTGATATTGAATATAAGCCGATATATTTTCTATTCAGAGCCTTGTATTTAATATCAAATGGGATTTTGGGTTTGTCGTGAACTGTGTCTTCACCAACACTGTTTTTAAACCCAGTTGAGAAAAGATTAAATCTTTTTAATAAGATTTAACGAAGTTTACCAATTAATTAATATTTAATTGGAATTGAATTGAATTGAATTTTGGGTTTGTCGTGAATGGTATCTTTAAAAATGTTGTTCTTAAACCCAATGGAGTTAAGAAATTAAAAACTAACTGGAGATTAGCTAAGTTGAATGGTTTCCTGGGTATTGATCTGATGTTGGTTTCGGCCTTCGGGATTAATACTTAGGGAATTGTTCTCTTACTAATTTACGGGTAGAGATTGATGGAATGGTGTCTTCAGTAACACTGTTCTTAAACCCCGTGTGAAAAGAATAAATATTTTAATTAAGATTATTTGAATTTCTAGTTCTATTTAGTAATTGGAATAAAATGGAATGTGATTTTGGGTTTATCGTGAAACGTATTTTAATTGACATTGGTTCTTTAACCCAATTAAAGACTGGATATGATTTCCCAAGTTATATAATCATTAATATTGATTTTTGGGAAGATTAAAACTAAGTGGAGTTTTAAAGAATCTTTAATTAGATTGAAATGATCGAGAATGGAGTATCACCAATTTTGCTCTAAGTGACAGTTAAATCTTTAACTAGATTTGAATGTGAAATGGTAATTAATATTTACCGATAATACCGTAGTGTTAGACATGGAGTATTACCGGTTTTGCTCTATGGGATAAATAGGTTGGGATTGGGAAATAAAATAAATGCTTACTTCGGTGTGGTTCGCTAATCCCGACTAGTTTGGAAAACCTTAATATGGTTTGAAATGATATCCAAAGGAAGATTAAAGGATAAATTTAAAAGAATTTATCTTTGATAAAATTAATGGGAACCTTTCCCAAAGAATAAGAATATTGGAATAAAGGAATGTTCTGGATCGGAATGAGGCGCATGTTGTGTTTGTGTAACACTTGTTTATTATATACGCGAGTTATTCGGAAAAGCCAGGTTTATACCCATTTTGAATAACTGATACGACGATATGTCGATGATGAAGACAGTGGTTGAAGACCGGAGGTCTTCACATCGTTTGGATGATTACTGATGTCTTGATTAGGCTGTACACCCAAGACGAGGTAATAAGTGATGATCGTTCAGACGTACTTGGAGATCGACAGATATGCGAGGGCCTCTCTCCTGTATTGGACATATAGGACGAGGAATAAGGTGCCTCCGGTTTCGTTCAGACCTAGAACGAACTTGTAAATGGACTGTATGTCTGACATTGGACTTTATTCTGTGCTGATTGATCTCTATTAAATATACATCTGTTTGGTGGAGGAGAATTTATTCTTTTGCTTAACACCCTTCTCTGAGACGTACGAGCTCAGAGGTTGTATATCGATAGACATCAGTTGCATAGCGTGAATTGCCTGTGTGGCATGCTGAGATGCAGTGATCAAAGCTTTTGTTGAAAAGCAGAGTCTTGTGGTTGATGATCAAAGAACAGCTTTAATATAGGGCCGCTTTGTGTATAGAGTTGATTTGCGAGCCTCACACCTCGGTATGGGTCAAAAACGGGATAAGGGACCCAAGGAGGACATGACGTTTCTTTCTAGCTATGGTTGGTGTCAGCGTTTACAAGCCCTGACATTTATATTATTTTTACCTTTGTGGTTGTTGGAATGAGAGGCGCCTCGGATATATCGGTTACTACGGAGCTGACGGATTGGTCCTATAGGACCGGGAAACTTGTGTTCAGGAATAACTAATCCTCAAACGTAAGGGAGACCGGCCTTGGAGGATCCAAGGATCTACTGCAGGAGATCCTGAGGCATTTGCTAGAGTGTCTCGAAGCCGACGAGGAGTACATCCCTTAGCTCGACTCATGACGGAAATCCAATTTCCAATACGTGACATTCGGTTTTATTTGTAGAGCCTAGTATGGCGACAAAGTGGGATGAGGCACTATGCCGTCTATGATTGATACATTTATATTTGAAGTTGTTTTCATACACTTTACACTATAATAGTATCAAAATGATTTGTTTTAAACGTACCAAGCATGTTTGGCTATTATAAGGTTAAACTCTATCCTTCGGCTTGCGTTGCATTGTGCTATGGGACCTGAGTCTTATAATAGCTTCATTTTTTCAAAAAGCATTGCGATGTTTGTTTTATGCGCTGGCATTCTTGGAAGGAAACCCGTTCCGTGTTATACGGCGTGGTCCCTTGATTTACCTTATTTATAAAATAAAGTTTTAAATAACTGTTTTAGTTCTCACACCTGTCACATGACTGACCTGGAGTTTATTGTTTTAACCTAAACTCTGGGTGCCCCTATTTTCCACACGGGAAGTTAGTAGTTGGGTTTTTGTAGATTTATATTCATATGATCCTTGTTTACAGCTGGAATGATATCCGAAAAGCTCTGTATCCGTGTATCTCTTTCAGTTGTGTTTTGTATTATTTTCCGCTGCATTGTAATTTGTAAATCTCTGATATTTTTCTGATGTATAATATTTATTCATACTCTGTATATTCTTGTACTCTGATGTAAATTGTTGTAATAAGCAATGAAACATTCTTCTATTTGCGTTCTGATTTGTCGTGTTTTCAACTCAATTCGGGCTTTTCGTTACGGGGAAATTTGGGTCGTCTCACCAATGGTGCGACCTCTATTGCCTAATTATCAATATTTTTCCGATTAATATTTATTTTCTCAATTTATTTCTCAATTAACTAATTCATTAATTAATTATTGTTTACAGGTTGTTACATTCTCCCATCCTTGAAGGATTTCACTCCCGAAATCTCCAAGGCTAGAAAAATGTTATGAATGTTATCAATCATTATCTCCACCCATCTACTCAACCATCAACCACTAGCATCCATTCTCCTTAGAATTTCAAATGCTTTGTATAAACATATGCAAAGGTATCATGTATATGTCCTTAAGCTAACGCGAAAATCAGGTGGTATACTGATTCAGTTCATCTCCTTAATGCAAGTTATGTCTATGCCATGCATCCAATATGTATGGAAGAGAGTCCTAATGATACATATAAAATTCTATATGTGTGCAACATCCATTCACCAAAATGCAACATCCAAGTGATGATTCAATTATTATTTTCATCCTTATTGAAAATAAATTAAAATGCGCATACATCCATATACAATATGTAAGTGTCCTAGTTCGGTCGATCCCTAATCTAGTGCCCAGTGTGTGTATATGCATCCACCGGCAAACACTTGCATCCACTTGCAACCATAAAATATAACATGTCTCAAACACATGTTTCAACCATATCGTATCATTTCTAGACTCAATTCCCAAGATCTACACTTCCCAAGGATATACTAGGAGGAAATCCCTAATCAAAGGAATAAGCTACTGATAGAATATTAAAAGGAAAGTTCTTGTCAAAAGAATACAGGTAAGAAACTAGAATCCCTCGGTGTAGTTCTTTCATCTCAATCATCCTAGTTACTTTAGGAAGAACTATCTCAAATGAACTTAATCCAAAAGCTTACCTTAAGCTTACAAGTAAAGTTACATTTTTTTCCTTTTCCCACCTTCCAATTTCTAGCCTTTACTTTACCCATCTTGTGTTCCTTAGTTCGTTCCACTTATATTTTCCAACCTCATAAAGACTTTTCCACCTCCCCACTTTATATATAATTTTCCAAAACCTTACTTGAAAAATCTTAATAAGGAAAATTTTTAGTTATAAAAATTTCTTTTTGAACATATATACATAGTTGCTTTTATGAAATTCCCAAATACAAATTTCATATCAAAATACATTAGTCCTTCAAAATTCTCATTTCTTAAAACTTTATACATATGGGGTTTCGACTCAAAGTGATTCCACATGTTTCCACAAAACAACTCCTTGTTACATTCTTGCCTTATCCATTTGAAATCTCTATAGTGTCTTTATTCACTTATCCATTAACCAAAATTGTTGCTTGCCTCAATTCTGTTGTCATATAAAGGTTTAGTCGGAACTCCAAAAATTCCACCTCTTTTGTCCAAATGACAAAATCTTGATAAACATCAAATCTCAATAATGTATCTTAACAAATGGTGAAATCATATCCAATCTTAAGATAAAACCTCGGGTTAAATTTCTTGGGCTTATAAAATATTCCCAATGATATTACATGAATCCTTAAACTTCCCAAAAGCCAAAAATTGTTAACTACATATTCGATATATTTTCCTTGTCTTAAATCCCCAATTCCCAATAACGAAACAACTAACCAATAACCTATGGTTACTGAAAATTCAAACTTCTCTCATAGTAGGGAATGGTTCCTCTTTTATAACAAACTAATGGTAGTTAATCCGAGATAACCACCCTTACAGCTTTTCTTACCAATGTTACTTTAATAGAATTGGTGCTAAAGCATTAATCCTAAAAAGAGTTTCTCATCTTAGACCAACATGTCACCAATACGGACTTTACCAATCGTCCTACTACACAAGTCAATAACTAGGCTTAGGTACAAGCTAGCCAAAAAGCTACAGTGACTAGTTCAAAAATTCTTTGGATGTTCTGCAAACAACATTTGCTCCGATATTTCTTTTTCCACTACTCAGAACTTTTTGGAAATCACAAGCAGGGAAATCTAATCATAGGGGAAAATCCGTCTCTTAGTTCTTTCCAAAAGATCATCAACACAAGTCGAGGAGAAATGTTCCTTTCCGCAAAATTCAATTTTGATTATTGTCAAACCAAAGGAACTATCCATCTTTGAAATAAAGACGAATGACACTTCTGATTGAAGAATGCTTCACTCATTAATAGTTTTAAAAGAAATTCCCTATTTTGATTTTTCCAAAAATCATTTCAATACAACTGAGATCCAACTACTTCCTCAAAATACATGTGGAAAGTTCCAGCATAAGGGCCACACTATTCTTTTCAAAAGATAGGGTTTAAGGAGTAAAATATTCCAATCCAACTAACCTTTCATCGGTCAACACTTAGGTTTTCCTACAATACATGCCCCCAAGGAAAATCACTTTCCTTCCAATATCAGTGATGGCTCATTATACAGATAGCTTGTCTAAACTCCAAACCAATCCATTGACAGCATGATCTCTAGCGAGAAAAGATTTTATTCATAACCATGAAACTCAATTCTTACTTATACCCGCAAAACCATGTTCTTATCTAAAATGCTACAACTTTAGCTTTGTCACAAATAAAGATCTGGAAATCAATCTCTCCCTCTCCTAGAAATAATATTTTAATCACTTACCATATTCAAAATATGCAGCACAAAGAGAACTCAATCAATACTGCCTAGAAATGCACTAAGGAGAATAGGAATATCAATATGAGTGACCCTTCGAGTCGCAAAAAGTCTCAAAAATTAGTCCATAGCATAACCTAGCTCGACCAATTTCTTCTTGCAGTCAAAATAGCCCCAAATTGGCTAACTAATCCATCCTCCAAATTTTCCTACTTCACAACCTTAGAATATAAGCACCTCAATCAAAATCTACTGCTAGTGCGTAAATCTTGGATAACCAATTATGTGTTTGATCTATCTATGCCCAAAACCAACCCATACCCGGATTTGCCCCAAACTTCTTGTAAATCAAGATTTCAAGCTTCAACCCCGACATGCCATAGATAATCAAGCCGATCTTCATACGGGGTTCAGAAACTACTACTGGGCCTAAGTGCAAAACAGTCAACTGGAGTTATCATCATACCGTCGATGATTTACTATATATGTAAAGGACAACTTCGTTAGGCTTACAATACAGATGCTCCACATGACTTAACTCAACGTGGACAACCAATACATCAAAGGGAAAAGGGACAAAATATTCCTATATCGAAAAGGGAAACTAGAAAGAACTAAAGATAGATAACATTCTTTTACCAACCCTTGCCTTCAACCATTCCTCGATCACTTTTGATCAACACCTTTCCTCATATCCTTTCACTACGCCATATATGGCATACTACAACTAAAATCCAAGGTATTGCCAGCTAAAATGTTGCCACAGCTATGCTGATTTTTGTCTATTGCAAACACTCTTCAATGTTAGCATAGATATCAAATTGTGTTGAGTAGCTACAGTTATATACTTATAAGTTTAATTTGCCATGTCGTCGATCTGCATTTATAAAAAGATGCATATCTATTTGTCAATTTACCTTTTAAAAACAACATCTTTAGTTGACACTTCACAAATCCTTTATAATCCTCCTCCACCAATAGGAAATCAACTTACGTTACTCATTCCATTACTCTTTCTCAACTTCTCAGAACTGTTCGTTCTCACCCCCAAATTTTCAATTCCTAATTTTCATTCACCTACTTCTTCCACTCTAACCCTCTCTGTGTCCTCCACTTATTCCAACTAGTCCTCGACTCCAACTCCAAACGCACCCACTTCTCCCCTTCTCCTCTTCTCCATCATCAAATGGCAGTCAATCCAAGAAGAAAGGTGCTAGCTTGTTATCCTATATTTCTCATGTATGTTTCTGTTGCTTTTTTGATCACTTTAATTAGCCTATCGAGAAACTGAAATTATTATCACTATGAGTATAATTGGTGTTGGGTAATTAACAATTCTTGTTAGTTATTTTTAATGAATCCACACTTTTTTCAGTTTGAAGTTGTATAAAATTAGTTTATGTTATTTGTGGTTCTTTTGCATGGTTATTCGCTGAAATGTTCTTTGAGCAGCTATTGGGTTGTTAATCAATTTAATCACACATAACTTTCCTAGTGAAGTATGGTTGTGAACAATTAGACCATCGACCTTATATGAGTTGCATGTTCTAAACAACTGCTCAGGTATCCTAGGTTGTTGTTGCCGGTGATGATTGAGACAAGATACTACTAGCTTTTTTTAATAAGATATACTGTGGTTTATGAAAATGGTTTCATAAGCATGCTTACATATACATGATAGTATTCATTTCTTAAGTATTTTCATGTTTTTCATATGCATGATTTTTCACCTAGTTCCTAATCAGAAATTTCTTAAGAAACCTGTTGTACATTGATGTGTGCATCACTATTGACATAATTGTATGCCAGTAACCAAGCATTGTTTAAGTAATGCTTGGATATGCTTCAAAGGCCATACAATGATATATCTGCACACGTGGATCAATAAACTGCTAATGGATGATTGTTTCTTCATGACATGCTTCTAAAATTTTATGTGAGCTTTGTTTTGGGGTGTGTGTGTGTATAAGACTGTCTAATAAATATACTCACACAAGTACTGAATGCGTGAAATACATGCCTGAAAGTCTACTGCATGAAATTTATGGTATGGAATATATACATGATCATTTGCATTTTGTGATATTACTGAAACAATTTGCAGTTTGTGATATCACTTCAATTCTTCCTTCAATTCGATTTCAATGACCGCTCAATCAATTACTACTTCAAATTCATCAACAGCGCTAGAAGAAAGAACTGCCACCACAAAATCCCAACGAAGATGAGGACTGTGATGGTAGGGTTGAATGCGAGGAGGTAGTTTTTTGGTTGCTCCATGTGGTCGGTAAGCATAAATTAGGTTTTTTGTTTCTTTGTCAATTATCATATCTTTCAGTGAGGTTTTAGTCAAGAATTTAAAATATGTGCAAAATGGCGATTGTGGGTATTTTACGTGGCATGACGAAGTATACGAAATCAATAGCAATGTGAAATTGGATGATACTGCTGTTAAATTGATGGAAAAAGAAAAGACTATATCACAACTGCTCGTGGAAAGGAAGACAATTGAAGAAAAGTTGTTAAAGCAAAAGCAAAAGAGGGCAAAGCCGATGAATTTGTGGCAGATATGATGGAAGAGTTGGACCTAATGCACATTAAATGTGGAAAACACGAGAAAGGAGAAAAATTCTTTGCAACAGCTTTAGTTATGTCCTGGATCATGTTTGGAGTTCTTTTGTGTGTTGCTATGGCAATGTTTGGACAGTTTTTCAGGTAAAATTTTAAGTTTTGTCACATTGTATATTATTGACTATTTTTGTCACATTGCAGATTAGTGATAATTTTTGCCACATTGCCCATTAAACCTAAAGTGTCGATTAGTGATAATTTTATCCACATTGTAACTGTCTAATTGTTTACTCAGTATCGTTTGTGCGTTGAACAAATTGAGTCATTACATCAATTTGCAAATGAGGCATGCATACCAAAAACTGAGGTACGCAACTGAAATGTAACTGAAATGCAACTCAGTTATGCAAATGAAATGCAAATAAAACTCAGTTATGTAACTCATTTATGCAACTGAAATGCAAATGAAACTCTGTTTATACCGAAATGTAGACGAACTGAGGCATGCAGTTGAAGGAGGCGGTGATGAGATTATTCAAGAACTTGTTACTGAAAGCAGTAGAGGTACTTAAGGCAGTAGAGGCATTGAATGCATTGGAGGCTCGCACTATATTTTGAAACTGTTTTAGTTTTTGATGTAAACATGAATTTAGTACTGGCTGTGTTTGTAACAGAAATGTCTATAAAATTGAATTTACTGGCTATTTTTTTATTTTGTAGTTGACTAAATAGTACTTCTATTGCTGGTTAATTTGAAATAAAAAGTTCTTTGTTAATTTCAGTGTGATTTTAATTGATGTTATGTTGCAGTATGTTATGTAATGTTTCCATAGCTATGATATAATGTTGCAGTATGTGATGTTAAATGTTGCCATGGCTACGATATAGTGTTGCCATTGGATGGTAAAAGTGTTTCCACAGATTAATGCATATGGGCCCCACAATAGGATTCCGTGAACCTAGGCTACAGATTTTAGTGGGGATTCCATGAACTCAGGTTGCAGATTTTAGTGGGCCCCACCTTTTTGTAAATTTAGTACCTGTGGTAACACCTGTACCGATGTTACCTTAGGGTCGGAAAGATGTTGCCTTTGACTCTAAGGCAACGCGGAAAAACGCAACACCAAGTAAGTGTCGCCACAGATAATTTTTTACTTATAGAAACATTTTTTTGGCACTTCCTGTATCACTTCTCTGGTGTTGCAGTATGAAATCTATAGCGTAGTGTTTCAACATTAATATACTCATATTGATCTTTTACTTGCCATCCTTAATTTACCTTTTTAGGAAGTTCTTCTTATTCCTAATTGATTGGTTACTGAAAATGTTAAAAAATATATTTTCACAGTATAAGACAATCTATTTACAAAAACCCGTAATTGCAAGACATTTCTTCTTGATTATCTTTAAGTTAACAGGTAGTGCACAATATGGTTAAACCCCTATTTTGCATTGATCCATTCATTCTTGCAATGACGTTTCTATATTAATTTTAAGCCGAACTATTGAAATACATCCATTTTTTCTTAACCAATCAATGTAGGTTATTTTTAACTTCCAAAATATCCTTTTATCACTAAACTAATAAAGTTGTTCCATCGAAGGTTAACCCTTTTTAATATTTGTTAAGCAGCAAGTTTCTTTCTAACATCGACCTTTCCCAACTACTGAGCTAAACGGGTTTGTCCACTAATCAAATTTTCAACCTATGAAGAAAAACTTAGATAGATCGCCTTATAACTCATCTAAAAAAAGATAAAGATTTAGAATTCGATAGAGTCAAATGAAGTTTGTAACTAACTAGGGGGATATTTTTATATTCAAAAGTAACTGTTGGTTTCCAAAAAATGTATTTTCTTTTAATTTTTTTTAGTAATATTGGTAACCTTAGACTCTCATACCAAACGCAATACCTCACATTCCTTAATGTCGCCCATATGAGGATTCCATCAAGGAAATATGGATCATTGTAGGTATAAAGCCATAAAACATTACAGAGACAAAGATTTCACCAAACATAAAATAATTAATTTACAGCGGAAGAAGTCGATTTCATTTCTAATACAAAAATGATCTTTATTTAAGTTAACAAAATAGTTACAAAATGTTATGTCTTAAAATCTCAGTCAAAACAACATCAAAGTACAAAATAATACTATCCCCCAAATAGTCAAAAAGATACAACCTAACCTTGGAAAGAAAACAAGAAGAATCCATCTTTTGTAGACATCCTTCATGATAGAATCAACAAAGAAATACGAACTAAACACTTCCTCCCTGTAAGCCTGGGGGGAAGAAAAGATAAAGGAAGAAAGGAAATGGGTCAGACATAAAGTCTGGTGAGATTCTATGATTACTAGCACGACTTCTAAGTCAAGGAAAAATAGATAAATAATAGTTCTTCTATAACAACCCGAAATCCCCCGTTCTCCAAAGAGACGAGAAACATCCGATTGCTTTGAGAGCACGACAATCAAAACACAAACAGAAGAACACTTCATTGTTATTACAACAATTGCGTCAAAGTACAAGAATATAACAAAGTATGAATAAATAATATACATCAGAAAAATATCAAGGATTAAAATACATTACATAGCAGCGGAAAAATAATACATAACACAACTGAAAGAAATATACGGATACAAAGCTTTCCGAATATAGATCCAGCTGTAAATCCAGGATACTGTGAAATGAAATCTGCAAAACCAAAACTACTAGCTGCCCATATGGAAAATAGGGCACCTAGAGTTTAGGAAAACAATAAACTCCAGGTCAGTCATGGGACTGGTGTGATAACTAAAATAGTAATTTAAAACTTTACTTTAAAATAGAGTAAATCAAGGGACCACACAGTATAACACGGAATGGGTTTAACCCCAAGAATAACAGTGCATATAACAAACAGCAAAATGATAATTAAAGAAAATGAAGCTATTATAAAACTCAGGTCCCATCACACAATGCAATGCAAGTCAGAGGATAGAGTTTTACCTTATAATAGCCAAAGAATGCTTGGTATGTTTAAAACAAATCATTTGATACTATTATATGTATATAGTGCCAAAAATCGCTACAAATATAAATGTATCAATCATAGACGGCATGGGTACCATATATCATGTCACCATACTAGGCTCTACAATTAAAATCACACAATGTCGTATTGGAAATGGGATTCCATCTATGAGTCGAGGCCAGGGATGGCTCCTCACCGATTCAAGACACTATAGAAAATGCCTCAGGATCACACCTACGGGAAACCCTTGGATCTTCAGAGCCGGTCCTCTCTTACTTTTGAGGATTGGTTATTCCTGAACACACGTTTCGAGGTCCTATCGGACCTATTCATCCTCCGCGCAGTGACCGATATATCCGAGGCGCCTCGCTAACCATCATCCACATAGGTAAAAATATAAATGTCTGGGCTCTATACCATGACACCACCCATAGCTAAAAGAAACGTTGTACACTCCCTGTAGTCACGATCCCGTTTTTGACTCATACCGGGTGTAAGGCTCGGGAATTAACGCTATACACAAAGCTATGTATATTTAAAGCCGTTCTTTGATCATCAACCACAAGACTCTGCTTTTCAATAGAAGCCTTGATCACTACATCTCTGCATGCCACACTGACAATCCACACCATGCAACTGATGTCTATCAATACATAACCTCTAAGCTCGTACGTCTCAAGGAAGGGTGTTAAGAAAGAGAATAAATTCTTCGCCGCCAAACAGATATATATTTAATAGAAATCAATCATACAGAATGAAATCCAATGTCAAACACACATGCATTTACAAGTTCATTCTGGGTCTGAACGAAACCGGAGGCACCTTATTCCTCGTCCCATATGTCCAATACAGGAGAGAGGTCCTCGCATATCACGTTGATCTCCAAGCATGTCTGGACGATCACCACTTATTACCTTGTCCTGGGTGTACAGCCCAATCAAGACATCAGTAATCATCCAAACGATGTGAAGATCTCCAGTCTTCAACCACCCTCTTCATCGTCGACTTATCATCGAATCAATTATTCAAAATGGGTATAAACCCGGTCTTTTCGAATAACTCGCGTATCTCATAAACAAGTGCTACACAAACACAACATACGACTCATTCCAATCTAGAATATTCTTTTATTCAAATATTCTTTTCACAATTTAAACCAAATTAAGGTTTTCCAAACTAGTCGGGAATAGCGAACCTTACCGAAGCAATCATTTATTTTATTTCCCTATACCAACCTATTCATCCCATGGAGAAAAACTGGTAATACTCCATATCTAACACCATGGTGTTATCGGTAAAATTAATTATCATTTCACATTCAAATCTAATTAAAAATTTAATTATCGCCTGGAGTAAAACTGGTGATACTCCATTCTCGATCATTTCCCAAATTTGATAATTGAAATTATCACATTCACATTTCAATCTAATCAAAGACTCATTAAAACTTCACTTAGTTTTAATCTTCCAAATCATTATCTAGTGATTATTTAACTTTGGAAACCCAAGCATGTCACATTGACAATCTACACCATACCACTGATTTCTGCCAATATATAACCTCTAAGCTCATACGTCTCAGAGAAGGGTGTTAAGCAAGAGAATAAATTCTCCGCCTCCAAACAGGTATATATATATATATATATTTAGCAGAGATCAACAATATAGTTCGAAATACAATGTTAGACATGTAATCCTATCTTTAACTGGGTTAAAGAACCAATGTCATTTAAAACACAGTTCACGACAAACCCAAAATCACATTCCATTAACTCTGGAATCTTCACAGAAAATAGATCAATATATAATCTATATCAATTTCCGTATCCGACTAATAATATAAATGGAATAATGGTAAAGCCTTTTAAATTCCATATATAGTAACAATCTTCCTCCACGGAAGCTCACTTCGATTATTACCAAATTGAATTCAATTCAATTCCAATTTAATATATTAAATTGGAAAACTTCTTTGGAAATTTTCCATTAAATCTTAATAAAAGATTTATATATTCCAAATCACATTTTCACTGTTAATTGGATTAAAGGACTAATGTCGTTAAAAACACAGTTCACAATAAACCCAATTCACATTTCATTTTATTCCAATTACTAAATATAACTGGAAACTCTAATAATCTTAATTAAAAGATTTATTCCTTTCACATGGGGTTTAAGAACAGTGTTATTGAATACACCATTCACGACAAACCCAAAATCCAATTTGATATTAAATATAAGGCTCTAAACAGAAATTATATCCGCTTACATTCAATATCAAATTCTGAAACCAACACATACCGTATGGGGAATAACGATATATATCTATCTTCCAAATTCCTCCACAATATCCTTATAGTCATGGAATCCAATATCGAAATATCCCGAAGACGATTTCTATTCAAATCCATTCCAATTCATACGTTCGAAAATTCTGGTTAGATTAAAACCATTCACAAATCCAATTTATTCATTTAAAAATGTTGGATTATCTTTCTAGTTAATAACTAGTTCATTTTGACAAAAATATATTTTTATCTTTACAAACGTGGAATTTTTCATCCAAATTCTTTCCAAATCATTTATTATGATTTTACTCAAATTATTAATATTTTTAATAATATTATCAACGCTCGTACAGTCGGTTTCCAATAACGGCCATCGAACTGCATCCATAGTGACCTTTTCCAAATTTTATTTGGACATAAATCCAAATCCAACTTTTGGATTTCAAATCCCTTATATTCATTGGAAAGATCTTTCCGATACGAACCCAAGTGGCTCCATTTTTAGGAGAATCCGATGGTCAGATCTCCCGTAATGTCAATTCGAAATCAATGGTCGAAATTCGCGAATGATCGCGGTGCGGCGTGTTCTATTCAAACCATTAATATATATATATATATATATATATATATATAAAATATTTCGTTCAAAACGTATTTTATAAATTCGTTTTAAAAACGATTCCCACTTTCATTTCAATTCTAAGTCGAAACTGAATACTCCTTATCATTATAATATTTAAATGATAATATTTTCAAAATATCATATTTTGAAATCATTTCCTTTTTGATATCCATTATAAAATTGAATAAAATCGTATAAAAATCGGTCGCGTTATAATGGCACATAACTAATCAACACGGCTTCACATATTTCAATATTTTCGTGTCCATCCAAAATCGGACATCAAATTCACATTTTAGTCCTTTACTGAATATTATTTTAAAATATTCGTTATTTAAAATATTTATTTTTCTTGAATTAAAATTAGACCCAATCAGTTACCATATAACGTTATTTATATGGATTTTATACAACACATGTATACAACAATAATAAACAATCAACCATCATCCATAGTGCATTACACAACTGCATAAGCATTAAATATAAATAATTAACGCTTACAGCAGTCTGTCAACTAAACGATTGACATACAACTAAACAATTAGGATTACTGTATGTCAAATATCATCCCAATGCCCTTGTGGGGTTTCAATCAACAAACACTGATTTTATTTGTGCAGTTGGGCGATGTGTAAAATTGATCGTCCTAATCAATATTAGTTAAATGGGTGTACATAAACAAATTGCCGATTTGTAAATGAATATTTATTTTCATTTCAGGAGAATTTCATGCCGTTCATATATATGTTAAAAATTATATTTTTAACGATAAAAATATTTATTTTAGCACTTGACTATTTTATATAGTTCATTTATTCAATAAAAATGATATTTTTATTGTTCAAACATTTTATTCAACACATGAATATTTTATATAGTTTATTTCAGAAAATTTCGGCATTATAACGACGCGATATTAGATCCGGAATAATGTCTAGCATTATCCCTCTCTTGATACTGGCTCGCGCCATACACAATTACCAATCACAATCAATATACCACAATACAATCAATAACCACAATACAGCCAATTTTCCCATAATACAATCCAAACAAACAACCATGGTTTGTACAAATAAATAGTGTCAGGAGCTACTAAGCCCCGTTTGCAACCTAGGATATATTTAACTGCAAAATAATTTGAGTGAGAAGGTGTTCTCACCTTGGGATCCACTCCGCCGTTATTTTCTAACGCTCTGATTTGCTGTTCTGGTTCCAGAATTTGCAAACAAGCTCCAAACTTCACACGGTCTTTTTTTCAGCTTAAACGCCCCATTCTGGACAACTTTCGCCTAATGGACTTTTTCCCGAAAATGCTTCATTTCACCGGAAATCGCAAAAAGACGGTATTTGGACAGCAGATTTTGGACGTGTTTTCTGAACAACTCTACAATCCAAAATATGACTTTCATATATTCAAATCGAAGAGAAAATTGTGATCTTCGACTTTGGCATTGTGGAGTTTTGGCCAGAAGTGCACGGTTGGAGAGATATGGGAAGTGGAAGCTCAGGATGTTATCTGCAAACACTGAAAATTATAAAATTTTGATTTTTGAACAAAGGGGGACCCACGGCCAGAGCTGGGGTGGGGGAAGGCGGCGCTGGGGGCCACAGGCCAGTGGTGCGGTGGTGGGCAAGTGGTGGCTAGGATTTGGACGGGGCGGCGGTTTTAGAGGATTGGGACTTGGGGGCGCGGTTTCTCGAACGGAGGAAGGGGAGGCGGAGGAGAAGGTGGGGGCCCGACGTGGGTGCATGCGGAGGTAGGGAGGCGGCAGCGACGAAGGGGGGGCGACGGGAACGACGGACGACGGGGCTAGGGTTTTTTATTTATTTTGTTTTCGGGTTTGAATGATAACTGGGGGGGGGGGGGGTTGACCGGGTATGGAGAGATAAAGGGCTTTGACCCATTTTATAATTTATTATTTTTAATTATAAAAAGTAACTTTTTAATTCGAACCCAAATCGAACCCAACAACTGTCGCTCTAGACAAATACCCCCATTCCGGACACAATGGGATATATCCCGCAAGCCGATTTGACTGTTTTGATCGGTTTTCGTCAAAATTTAAATATAAATTAATATAACGTTTAAAATTGATTTCAACGTACATTTTAATTTACCGGGGTCACTGACTCCAAAAATTCTAGAAAAATAAATCTAGCTATGTTTAGACGATATAGTCCTAACAAAACTAATTTTGTTGAATTTGGAGACCGTTTGTAAAATGGCCTTTTTTCCGGTCGATTAAATTCAAACTGAATTTACCAAACACGTTTAAATTCACCACGTCCACATATTAATTTCAAAAATTATGAAAACCGGAATCTAGCAATAATTTTACATTTCAGATCCAACAAAAGTGGTTTCGTCCAAAACGGAGGTAGTTTGCAAAATGGCCATTTTAAAGGGCTTTATATTATATAAAATATATATAAATTCCATAGCGACTATTTCAAATTTTAAACTGGAAATTAATTTTAATTTATATTATGAAATCTCGGTTTCTTACATTCGTTAGGAAGATATAATTAAATAGATTCCAAGGTTTCTGGTTTTACTGAAATCCGGTTTATATTGAAATCTGTACATTCATTTAAAACTAAAAATCGAATTTTCAAACTACCGCGCCACTTCAAACTCTATTTATAATTAATATAAATTTATATGTTTTAATTCTATTCAAAATAAATTTCTGGTCGTTATTATTTAAAATAAATCATTTTAAATATTCAAAATCTATTAAAATAGCTAAAATAAAAATTTTAAATTAGTCCTGAAAATCCGGCTTATTACAATCTCCCCCACTTAAAATCTTTTCGTCCTCGAAAAGGAAGGGAGCTTAAAGTTGTTTAACGAACCAACTCAACTTTCATTCTGGCTTTCATTCTTCAACTTTTCAGTTTCTAAGAATTTTCAAATTTCTCAAAAATTTGGCTAATACCCTAAATTTTCGAAAAATTTCGCCATAACCTCCTTTGTACGGGGAGACCATTAAAGCCGCAACTTGCCTCACAGGGCCCTAATCAATCCAAAAGAAAAAGATAAATCCAAGCGGCTTGCCAATCGACTCATAAAATCATCAAACCCAATGAATATAGTAAACATGTACCTATTTGTCGGGCATACAATTTTATTCCTCTTCTTAGCTTCCATGCTATGACCTGTTCATTATATATTCATGTACATATATGCAATTGCAATCAATTTTCAAATCAGTTCAATATTTGATTCGATTTGGCTAAATTTTACCTTTCCCTTATCATATTAGTTTTATTAGTGGAATTAATAATCATCCATCACAACCAGCAATCAATTAGTTGATTAACTTTTCAATCATATATCTTTAATATATTCAAAAATCATATTTTTAGTGCCAAATCACAATAATAAACCCTATCTTGTTTTTGTTCTCACACTAGTCAATTGGAAATATGTAGACATCCCACTTTCGAGAGTCGAACATAAATACTAATGATGCGGCTGCATCACCAGAATTATCCCCGGGCGACTAGAGTGTGATTCTATATCTATCCAGTATATTTAAGACTTCGAATATACGTTCATGATGCGTATATGCAAAATCTTCATATACTAGATAGTCCAAATTCAATCTAAAATAAGTAATCAAATATGAATAATAGATATAAAATTTCAAAATTAAATTCATTTTCATTTTTAATAAATAATACTCTTCGAACTCATTCTAGGGTATTACTAACCCTATCTCTAACGAGTCATTCTCATTGGATATCTCTAATCCTATCTCTGATGAATTCTTTCGTTCGGTTCTAATGTGTCTTGCCCTCGAGCTCTGTAAACCAAAGCTTTGATACCAAACTATAACGACCACAAATCCCCCGATCTCCGAAGAGACGAGAAATAGCGGATTGCTTTGAGAACACGACAATCAGAACACAAACAGAAGAACACTTCATTGTTATTACAACAACTGCATCAGAGTACAAGAATATAGTAGAGTATGAATAAATAATATACATTAGAAAAATATCAGGGATTAAAATACATTACATAGCAGCGGAAAAATAATACATAACACAACTGAAAGAAATAAACGAATACAAATCTTTCCGAATATAGATCCAACTGTAAATCCAGGATCCTGTGAAAAGAAAAATACAAAACCAAAACTACTAGTTGCCCGAGTGGAAAATAGGGGCACCCAGAGTTTAGTTAAAACAATAAACTCCAGGTCAGTCATGGGACTGTTGTGAGAACTAAAACAGTTATTTAAAACTTTACTTTAAAATAGAGTAAATCAAGGGACCACGCCGTATAACACGGAACGAGTTTAACCCCAAGAATAACAGTACATATAACAAATAGCGCAATGCTAATTAAAGAAAATGAAGCTATTATAAGAATCAGGTCCCATCATGCAATGCAACGCAAGCCGGAGGAAAGAGTTTTACCTTATAATAGCCAAAGAATGCTTGGTACGTTTAAAACAAATCATTTGATAATATTATAATTACATAGTGCCAAAAATCGCTTCAAATATAAATGTATCAATCATAGACGGCGTGGGTACCATATATCATGTCGCCATACTAGGCTCTACAAGTAAAATCGCACAATGTCGTATTGGAAATGGGATTCCATCTATGAGTCGAAGCCAGAGATAGCTCCTCATCGATTCGAGACACTCTAGCAAATGCCTCAGGATCACACCTATGGGCAACCCTTGGATCTTCAGGGTCGGTCCTCTCTTACTTTTGAGGATTGGTTATTCCTGAACACACGTTTCCCGGTCCTATCGGACCTACCCATTGGCCCCGTAGTGACCGATATATCCGAGGCGCCTCACTATCCATCATCCACATAGGTAAAAATATAATGTCTGGGCTTCATACCATGACACCACCCATAGCTAGAAAGAAACGTCGTGCACTACCTGTATTCACGATCCTGTTTTTGGATCATACCGGGTGTGAGGCTCGCGAATTAACGCTATACACAAAGCTATGCTATTTAAAGCCGTGCTTTAATCATCAACCACAAGACTCTGCTTTTCAACAGAAGCCTTGATCACCGCATCTCTGCATGCCACACTAACAATCCACGCCATGCAACTGATGTCTATCAATACATAACCTCTAAGCTCGTACGTCTTAGAGAAGGGCGTTAAGCAAGAGAATAAATTCTCCACTGACAAACAGATATATATTTAATAGAAATCAATTACACAGAATGAAATCCAATGTCAGACACACATCCATTTACAAGTCCGTTCTGGGTTTGAATGAAACCGGAGGCACCATATTCCCCATCCCATATGTCCAATACAGGAGAGAGGTCCTCGCATATCACGTTGATCTCCAAGTACGTTTGGACGATCATCACTTATTACCTTGTCCTGAGTGAGCAGCCCAATCAAGACATTAGTAATCATCCAAACGATGTGAAGATATTCGGTCTTCAACCACCGTCTTTATCGTCGACTTAACGTCGAATCAGTTATTCAAAATGGGTGCAAACCCAGTCTTTTCGAATAACTCGCGTATCTCATAAATAAGTGCTACACAAACACAACATATGTAACAACCCGAAAATTCTGAGCCAGTTTAAAATTTTTATTTTGGCGAATTTAATGAATTTTGAATATTTAAAATGGGTTATTCTAAATAATAACGACAGAAAATTTATTTTTGACGAAGTTAAAACGAATAAATTTTATTTAAATATATAACGAGCCTGAAATGGCCTTGTAGTTCGAAAATTCGATTTCGAATTTCAAATGAATATACAGAATTCGTTTTAAATCAGAATTGAACGAAACAAGAAATATTTGAATCTGTTTAACCATATCTTTCTAACGAAGCCAAGAAATTGAAATTTCACTTTAAAAGTTGAAAGATATGTCCAGTTTAAAATTCAGAAAAGTCACTGTGGAATTTATATATATTTTAATATATATAAAGGCCCTTAGAAATGGAAATTTTGCAAACGACCTCGATTTTTGACGAAACCACTTTTGTTGGATCCGGGATGTCAATTTATTGCTAAGATGAATTTTTCATAATTTTCCGAATCAATATGTGAGCGTGGCGAACTTAAACGTGTTTTGACAGTTTCAATTAAATCAGGTCGACTAGAAAATGGCCATTTTTCAAACGGTCTTGGAATTTGACGAAATTAGTTTTGTTAGGACCATGTCGTCAATACGAAGCTAGAAATAATTTTTCTGGAAATTTTAAAGTCCATACGTGGCCTCGGTAAATTGAAATATGCGTTTAAATTGAATATATAAAGATTTATATTTTAAATTCAACGAAATCTGATCGTAACGGTCGAATTGGCCTACGATACATATCCTAAAGCGTTCGGGATATGGGTAATTAGTTAGGGGCGACAGTCGTTAGGATTCGTTTGGAGTCTGTGGTGTTAAACAAATAATGGATGGAATTAAAATATTAAAATAAATATATATATACACCCCTATGACTCAAAACCCTAAGTCAAACCATTTTAATTCTCAACCCCGATCAAACAAAGAAGCCGCCCCCATTCATCATGAAACTAAAAAACTGAATTAAAAGAAAATAAACACAAACAAGAAATCGATCGCGCCCTCCCCTTTCCAGATCGTCGCCGCCTCCCTCCGTCCACCGCGAGAAACCTTCGCCGTCCCCTTCTTCTCCACCTGCCCTCCAGTCGCGAAGACCGAAACTGCATACCCCTAAAGCCTGAAACCCCACGCCCTAGATCACCGCAACCACCGCGAGTGCCTGGGACACATCGCCACCACAAGCAGCATTCTCCGTTCCACCTCCTCCTTCTTCCCCCTCGAGACTGTCGCCTCTCCACCTTCTGCTGTGCCCTCCGTTCGAAAATCCGCCCCCTCCTGTAAGTTTCTTTATTTTTATTTCCTTAGTTTTATTCATGTAATTAGTTTTAAAAAGGATTTTTAATTCAGTGTTTTTTTTGTATACCTGAATAGTAAAATTAAAAATAGTGTTTTTATGTTCTAGTATAATAAAAGGAAAAAAATTGGAATTCATTTATATAAATAACATATAGGTTTTGATTTTTATTTACGAAAAGTTTTGATTTTTAGTTTATAAAAGCCATGATTTTTGATGTAGCAAGATCAAATTTTTATAAAGTAGAAAGATTGGATTTTTAATAAGAAAAAGATTTGATTTTTAATCTAGTAGAGAAGTGATTTTTAATTATATAAAAATATTATTTTTATATAAGCAGCGAATTAAAAATATGATTTTTATTAAGGTAGGAGATTAAAAATATAATTTTTATACTAGAGAAAGGATAAAAATATAATTTTTATATGATGTGAAGAATGAAAATATAATTTTTATACTATAGAGAAGGTAAAAATATAATTTTTATATTGTGGAGATAGTAAAAATATGATCTTTATTGTTTGAAAGGCGATGTAAAAATATAATTTTTATTATATAAAGCGCTATAAAAATATAAATTTTATAATGGGGTAGCAAAGTAAAAATAAAACTTTTACATAAGAAAACATATAGATTTTTATAGCGAATAAAAATATAATTTTTATTAGGATAGTGAGATAAAAATTCGATTTATATATATATATATATGAAATAGCGGTAAAAATATGATTTTTATAATGGAAGTAGCGTTGTTAAAAATATAATTTTTAACATATACTTCGTGAAACAGACTACGTTGGGAGAACGATGAAGATTTCCTACATTTGAAGAGTCGTGGCGTTTGGTTTAGCTATTGGTGAGAACTTCTCACTCTAAATTTTATTTCTAGTTAAAATATATACTAGGATGCAGACGGTGTTTAGTAGCACCCGACACCCTCGTCCACAGACCATGGACTTGTTTGTTTGGTTGTTTGGTGATTGATTAGAATATTTGTTGAAATTTTGTGGTGTGAATAATTAAATTGATTTGATTGATATGTGTATGGCGTGGGCCATTACTAGACCGGGGATAAGGCTAGGCCTTGTCCCGTTTCTAGTATCGTGCCGTTATGCCGCCGAAATTTTCTAAAATATGTTAGAAAAATAAAAATATCATTTTTATGGTGTAAATGAGCTGAATAGAAATTCATGTGTTGAAATAAAATATTTTATCGTTAAAAATATAATTTTTAACTTGGAAGTGAATAAAATAAAATATTCATTTACAAACCAGACGGTTTGTTTATGTACACTGATTTGACTGATATTGATTGGGATGATAAATTTTACACATCGCCCAACTGCACAAATAAAATCTATGTTTGTTGATGTGAAACCCCACACGGGTATTGGGATGTACACTAGTCCCAATAATTAATTGTATGTCGATCGATAGGTTGACAGACAGTTGTGTTGTGCACTTTGGATGATGGTTGATTATTTATCGTTGCTGTGATATACATGTGTTGTATGGAATCCATATAATTAACATTATATGGTAATTGATTGGGCCTCATTTCAATTTAGAAAATAAAGAATATTATCAAACATATATTCATGTGTTGAAAGAGATATATATTAATGTGTTGGAAGAAATATATATTAATGTGTTGAAAGAAATATATATTAATGTGTTGAATGAAAAATATATTCATGTGTTGAAGTAAAATATATATTTGTGTGTTGAAAAATATATATTCATGTGTTGAAAAGAAATATATATTCATGTGTTGAAAGAAATATATATTCATGTGTTGAAAGAAATATATATATATTCATGTGTTGAAGAAAATATTCATTTGTTGAATAAAATAATGAAGTTATTGATATATATAGAAAGCCGTGTTGATTAGATTTGCGCCATTTTGACGCGAACGATATTTATATCGATTTTATTCGAATATCGAAAAAGAAGTGATTTCAAAATATAACGTTTTGAAAATATTATCATTGATGATATGGAATATTCAATTTTGATTTAAAATTGAATATGAAGTGGAAATCGTTTTGAAAACGAATTTAAAACGATTTATAAATTATGTTTATAATTGAAATCGATGAAATATATATAATATATATATTATATATATTAAATGGTCTGAATAGAACGCGCCGCGCCGCGGCAGTTCGTGAATTTCGACCATTGACTTCGAATTGACGTTACGGGAGATCCGACCGTCGGATTATCCTGAAACCGGGACCGTTGGGTTCGTATCGAAAAGTGTTTTCCAATGAATATTTGAAATTTGAAATCTAACGGTTGTATTTGGAGATACGTCAAAATAAAATTTAGAAAAGGTCGCTGTAAGTGCAGTTCGATGACCGTTATTGGTAATCGATTGTACGGGCCTTGATAAAATTATTAAAATATCTATAATTTGTGTAAAATCAAATATATGATTTGCAAAGAACTGGGGTGAAAAATTCCCTATTTGAAAGGATAAAAATATATTTTTATCGAAATGAACTAGTTATGAACTAGAATTAAAATCCAATATTTTTAAATAAATGAATTGGATTTGAAGTGGGTTTAAAAATATTCAAAATTTGATATTGAATATAAGCCGATATATTTTCTATTCAGAGCCTTGTATTTAATATCAAATGAGATTTTGGGTTTGTCGTGAACCGTGTTTTAAATAACGTTGGTTCTTTAACCCAGTTAAAGATTAAAACTAAGTGGAGTTTTAATGAATCTTTAATTAGATTGAAATGATCGAGAATGGAGTATCACCAGTTTTGCTCCAAAGCGATAGTTAAATCTTTAATTAGATTTGAACGTGAAATGGTAATTAGTTTTACCGATAACACCGTGGTGTTAGATACAGGGTATTACCAGTTTTGCTCCATGGGATAAATAGGTTGGGATTGGAAAATAAAATAAATAATTACTTCGGTGTGGTTCGCTAATCTCGACTAGTTTGGAATGATATTCAAAGGAAGATTAAAGATTAAATTTTAAAGAATTTATCTTTGATAAAATTAATGGGAACCTTTCCCTAAGAATGTGAATTTTTGAATAAAGGAATATTCTGAATTGGAATGAGGCGTACGTTGTGTTTGTGTAACATTTGTTTATTATATACGTGGGTTATTTGGAAAGGCCGGGTTTATACCCATTCTGAATAACCGATTCGACGATAAGTCGAAGATGAAGACGGTGGTTGAAGACCGAGGGTCTTCACATCGTCTGGGTGATTACTGATGATCTTGATTGGGCTGTACACCCAAGAGGAGGGAATCAGTTGGTGGTCGTCCAGACGTACTTGGAGATCGATGGATATGCGAGGAAAGTGCCTCCGGTTTCATTCAAACCCAGAACGAACTTGTAAATGGACCGTGTGTCTGACATTGGATTTTATTCTGTGTGATTGATTTCTATTAAATATATATCTGTTTGGCGGTGGAGAATTTATTTTCTTGCTTAACGCCCTTCTCTAAGACGTACGAGCTTAGAGGTTATATATCGATAGATATCAATCGCATAGCGTGAATTGCCTGTGTGGCATGCCTAAGTGGCAATTGATCAAGGCTTCTGTTGAAAAGCAGAGTCTTGTGGTTGATGATCAAAGCACGACCTTTGTGGCATCGCTTTGTGTAGCGTGGATTCGCGAGCCTCACATCTCGGTATGAGTCAAAAACGGGATAGTGACTGCAGGGAGAGCACAACGTTTCTTTCTAGCTATGGGTGGTGTCAGTGACCTACCAGCCCTGACATTTATATACTTTTCACCTGTGTGGTTGTTGGAATAAGGCGCCTCGATTTTAGGTCTGTTAGGACTGGGAAACGTGTGTTCAGGAATAATTAATCCTCAAAAGTAAGGGAGGACCGACCCTGAAGCATCCAAGGATCATAGTGGGGTCCTGAGACATTTGCTAGAGTGTCTCGAATCGGATAGGAGCTTGCCCCTTGCCTCGACTCATGACGGAATCCAATTTCCAATATGTGTAACTCGGTTTTATTTGTAGAGCCTAGGATGGCGACATAGTGGGATGGGGCATTCATGCCGTCTATGATTTATACTTATGATTGAAGTTGTTTTCTTCACTTATAGTAACAATAAAAGAAGAAATTTCACGTATGAAGCATTCTTTGGTTGTTATAAGGTAAAACCCTATCCTCTGTTTGCATTGCATTGTGTGATGGGGCCTGGGTCTTATAACAGCTTCATTGTTCTTTATTTAGCATTGCGTTGTTTGTTTAAGCACTGGTATTCTTGGGGTAAAAACCCGTTCCGTGTTATATGGCATGGTCCCTTAATTTACCGAACTTTAAATAAAATCAATAACTGTTTTAGTTCTCACACCAGTCACATGACTAACCGGGAGTTTATTGTTTTGACCTAAACTCTGGGTGCCCTTATTTTCCGCATGGACAGCTAGTAGTTGGGTTTTGCAGATTTATATTCACATGATCTTGGTTTATAGCTGAAGTGATATTCGGAAAGCTCTGTATTCGTGTATTCCTTTCAGTTATGTTTTGTATTATCTTTCCGCTACAGTATTGTATTTAAATCTCTTATAATCTCTGTTGTATAATATTTATTCATGCTCTGTAATATTCTTATATTCTGATGGAATTGTTGTAATAAACAATGAAATGTTCTTCTGTCTGCGTTCTGATTTGTCGTGTTCTCATTACGATCAGGGGTTTCGAACGGTCTTGGTCGGTTTATCGATCGATTCGGATCTAGCGAAATCCCGTGTCGTCACAACATACACCTCATTCCAATCCAGAATATACTTTTATTCAAATATTATTTTCATAATTTAAACCAAATTAAGGTTTTCCAAACTAGTCGGGATTAGCGAATCTTACCAAAGCAATCATTTATTTTATGTCCCAATCCCAACCTATTCATCCCATGGAGTAAAACAGGTAATACTCCATATCTAACACCACGGTTTTATCGGTAAAATTAATTACCATTTTATGTTTAAATCTAATTAAAGATTTTACTATCGCCTGGAGTAAAACTGGTGATACTCCATTCTCGATCATTTTCCAAATTTGATAATTTAAATTATCACATTCACATTTCAATCTAATGGAAGACTCATTAAAACTTCATTCAGTTTTAATCTTCCAAATCATTATCTAATGATTATTTAACTTTGGAAACCCAAACATGTCACATCGACAATCTACACAGTACCACTGATTTTTGCCAATATATAACCTCTAAGCTCATACGTCTCAGAGAAGGGTGTTAAGAAAGAGAATAAATTCTCCACCACCAAATAGATATATATTTAGTAGAGATCAACAATACAGTTCGAAATACAATGTTAGGCATGTAATCCTGTCTTTAACTGGGTTAAAGAACCAATGTCATTTAAAACACAGTTCACGATAAACCCAAAATACATTCCATTAACTATGGAATCTTCACGGAAAACAGATCAATATATAATCGATATCAATTTCCGTATCCGACTAATAATATAAATGGAGTAACGGCAAAGCCTTTTAAATTCCATATATAGTAACAGTCTTCCTCCACAGAAGCTCACTTCGATTATTAACTAATCGAATTCCATTCAATTCCAATTTAATATATGAAATTGCAAAACTTTACTTTGGAAAATTTCCATTAAATCTTAATAAAAGATTTATATATTTCAAATCACATTTTCACTGTTAATTGGGTTAAAGAACTAATGTCATTAAAGCACAGTTCAAAATAAATCCAATTCACATTCCATTTTATTCCAATTACTAAATATAACTGGAAACTCTAATAATCTTAATTAAAAGATTTATTCCTTTCACATGGGGTTTAAGAACAGTGTTACTGAAGACACCATTCACGATAAACCCAAAATCCAATTTTATATTAAATATTAGGCTCTAAACAGTAATTATATCCGCTTACATTCAATATCAAATTCTGAAACCAACACATATCGTATGGGGAATAACGATATATATCTATCTTCCAAATTCCTCCACAATATCTGTATAGTCACGGAATCCAATATTGAAATACCCCGAAGATGACTTCTATTCAAATCCATTCCATTCATACGTTGAAAAATTCTGGTTAGATTAAAACCATTCACAAATCCAATTTATTCATTTAAAAACGTTGGATTATCTTTCAAGTTAATAAATAGTCCATTTTGATAAAAATATATTTTTATCTTTACAAATGTGGAATTTTTCATCAAATTTTTTTCCAAATCATTTATTATGATTTTACACAAATTATTAATATTTTTAATAATTTTATTAAAGCCCATACAGTCGGTTTTCAATAACGGCGACCGAACTGCATCCATAGCAACCTTTTCCAAATTTGATTTGGACATAATTCCAAATCCAACCGTTAGATTTCAAATCCCTTATATTCATTAGAAAGCTCTTTCCGATACGAACCCAATGGTTCCGGTTTTAGGAGAATCCGACAGTCGGATCTCCCGTAATGTCAATTTGAAGTCAATGGTCGAAATTCACGAACGGTCGCGGTGCGGCGCGTTCTATTCAAGTCATTAATATATATAATATATATTTCATTCAAAATGTATTTTATAAATTCGTTTTAAAAACGATTCGCACTTTCATTTCAATTTTAATTCAAAATTGAATACTCCTTATCATTATAATATTTAAATGATAATATTTTCTAAATATCAGATTTTGAAATCATTTCCTTTTTGATATCCATTATAAAAATGAATAAAATCGATATAAAAACGGCTTCACATATTTCAATATTTTTATGTCCATTCAAAATTGGACATTAAATTCACATTTTAATCCTTTATTGAATATTATTTTAAAATATTCGTTATTTTAAAATATATTTTTTCCTGAATTAGAATCAGACCCAATCAATTACCATATATTGTTATTTATATGGATTTCATACAACACATGTATACAACAACAATGTTAAACAATCAACCATCATCTAGAGTGCATTACACAACTGCATAAGCATTAAATATAAATAATTAACGCTTACAGCAGTCTGTCAACCAAACGATTGACATACAACTAAACAATTGGGATTAGTGTATGTCAAATATCATCCCAATACACGTGTGGGGTTTCTATCAACAAACACTGATTTTATTTGTGCAGTCGGGCAATGTATAAAATTTATCATCCCAATCAATATCAGTTAAATAGGTGTACATAAACAAATCGTCCAAATTGTAAATGAATATTTATTTTCATTTCCGGAGAATTTTATGCCGTTCATATATACGTTAAAAATTATATTTTTAACGATAAAAATATTTATTTCAACACTTGATTATTTTATATAGTTCATTTATTCAAAAAAAATGATATTTTTATTGTTCAAACATTTTATTCAAAAATGAATATTTTATATAGTTTATTTCGGAAAATTTTAGCATTATAACGGCGCGATATTAGAACCGGAATAATGTCTAGCATTATCCCTCTCCTGATACTGGGTCGCGCCATATACAATTACCAATCGCATCCAATATACCACAATACAATCAATAAGGACAATACAGTTAATTTTCCCATAATACAATCCAAACAAACAAATAACCATGGTTTGTACAAATAAATAGTGTCAGGAGCTACTAATCCCCGTCTACAACCTAGAATATATTTAACTGTAAAATAATTTGAGTGAGAAGGTGTTCTCACCTTGGGATCCACTCCACCGTTATTTTCTATCGCTCTGATTTGTTGTTCTGGTTCTAGAATTTGCAAACAAGCTCCAATCTTCACATGGTCTTTTCTGTAAGCTTAAACGCGCCATTCTGGACAAGTTTCGCCTAATGGACTTCTTCTAGAAAATGCTCCATTTCGCCGGAAATCGCGAAAAGACAGTATTTGGACAGTAGATTTTGTACGCGTTTTCTGAACAACTCCGCAATCCAAAATATGACTTTCATATAGTGATCTTCGACTTTGGCATTGTGGAGTTTTGGCCATAAGCGCACGGCTGGAGAGATATGGGAAGTGGAAGCTCAGAGTGTTATTTGCAAACAATGAAAATTATAAAATTTTGATTTTTAAACAAAGGGGGACCCACGGCCAGAGGTGGGGCTGGGGGAATGCTGCGCTGGGGGCTGCACGCCAGGGGGTGCGGCGGTGGGCCAGTGGTAGCTAGGGCTTGGACGGGGTAGCGGTTTTAGAGGATCAGGGCTTGGGGGCGCGGTTTCTCAAACGGAGGAAGGGGAGGCGGAGGAGAAGGAAGGGGGCCGACGTGGGTGCAGGCGGAGGTAGGGAGGCGGCGGCGGCGGCGAAGGGGAGGCGGAGGGAACGACGGGTGACAGGGCTAGGGTTTTTTTAATTTTGTTTTCGGTTTTGAACGATAAATGGGGGGTTGACCGGGCACGGAGAGATAAAGGGCTTTGACCCATTTTATAATTTATTATTTTTAATTCCAAAAAGTAACTTTTTAATTCGAACTCCAAACCGAACCCAACGACTGTCGCTCTCAGCAAAATACCCATATTCCGGACACAATGGGATATGTCCCGCCAGCTGATTGTACTATTTCGATTAGTTTTCATCAAAATTAAAATATAAATTAATATAACGTTCAAAATTTATTTCAACGTACATTTTAATTTACCGGGGCCAGATACTGACTCCAAAATTTATAGAAAAATAAATCTAACTATGTTTTGACGATATGGTCCTAACAAAACCAATTTTGTCGAATTTGGAGACCGTTTGGCCTTTTTTCTAGTCGATTAAATTCAAACTGAATTTACCAAACACGTTTAAATTCACCACGCTGACATATTAATTCCAAAAATTATGAAAAATGGAATCTAGTAGTAATTTGACTTTCCGGATCCAACAAAAGTTGTTTTGTCGAAAACGGAGGTCGTTTGCAAAATAGCCATTTTTAAGGGCTTTATATTATATAAAATATATATAAATTCCATAGCGACTATTTCAAATTTTAAACTGGACATAAATTTCAAATTATATTATGTAATCTCAGTTTCTTACAATCATTTGAAAGATATAATTAAATAGATTCCAACGTTTCTGGTTTTACTGAAATCCGATTTATATTGAATTATGTACATTCATTTGAAATTAAAAATCGAATTTTCAAACTACCGCGCCATTTAAAACTCTATTTATGATTAATATAAATTTATACGTTTTAATTCTATTCAAAATAAATTTCTAGTCGTTATTATTTAAAATAAATCATTTTAAATATTCAAAATCTATTAAAATAGCTAAAATAAAAATTTTAAATTGGTTTTGAAAATCCGGGTTGTTACATCTACTATCATAATAGGGTAAGTGTTTGTGACCACCATAAAATGAACAATTACCTATATATATGAATTAGCATAAAGGACAGACTATTCTTATCTAAGACAAGGATGATAATAATGACAGTATTAACACTGATTGACTGTTTTGCACTTCTACAACTTCAAACCGAAATAAATAATTAGGAACGAATTTCTTAATACTACCCATCGACCGGCTTCCTAAATGTGAACAATTTGTGCCAACTATGGAATTTAGGGTTATCAATTCCCGAACTCATCAACTAAAAGGACAAAACATTAATCATATGCGTTACAGCATCTTATCTTCCCCATTCGGAACAATACATGCTCATTGCTCCGTCAGAACGCGCTCGTATCCACCTCATTTGAACCACATACTATCCAGTTCAGTAAAGCGTACCCTAGCCTCTACTTAGTGCGAGACTACGTGATAAAAAGGGACATAGACTGATATGGGTTCCCAAACAAAAATTCAAATGACACAAGTCACCCCTAGACTTGGTCCCCATTTTATAAATAGGATTTCTATGAGCCTCTTATATCCCACTGGAACAGCCCCCTTTAGCTTATTAATCTCGCAATTTTAACATAACATGTTTAAGTTCATTAATAAGCCCAATATAACCACGTGTTATATTTTTAGGTTGCAATTAACATTTCTAATCAAATGTAATCTTTTATACAACCCTTCCCCATGTCACTTAATGTCTCATTAAGTTTAATCTATTCCAATTTACATGTTTCTCACTTACATGTTACATAATTCCCAATTAAGTGTATTTTATTCCAACTCACATGTTTTCTAATTACATGTTACATAAAGTCTAATTAAGTACAACTTATTCCAATTCATAAAACTGAACATTCTTCGATTTTAATTTACCCCAATTTACAGTCCAATTCACTCTGGGTCACTCATGAGACTGGTGTGAAAAACTCCAACCATTTGGTTTAACTTTTTAAAATCCTTTTTAAAGAAAGAATAATCGTAAGACTGATCCATACATAAACACGGATGGTTTTTACCTTACGATAACCAAAAACTTTTCTTTAAAATCAATACTATTCTGATGTTATAATAATGTTTAAATCAAATATATAACAATCTAATGGAACACTTGCTCTCAGCTCCACATATGTAATATACAATCAAAAGCGCGAGCGCTTATTAGGAAACGGATTTCCAACTATGACAAGGTATGGAACCACCTTCCGATAGTGTATCTCTAGAGGGGAATACACTGGGTTCAACAAGAACATCTTGCAACCCAACCACACATGACCGACCACTCATTTCTCTTGAGTGTATTGCATGTATATCACCAACGGTTGGGATAAGCAATCGTTTCTGAAAGGGACAACATCGATAGATTAAAGAAGGAAATGAATTTTTCTCTAGATAGGTGATAATAAAGCCTAACTGGGAGCGACTTGCTTTGCCATGCTGCCTGTCTGATTTTTGTCATTTCCTGGTTGTTGAGATCTGAGGTTACGATTACGTACTTTTCATTGATAGCACAATAACTTTGAATGCCACATTGTCAGATCCGTTAATCATTAATTGATTTGCACAAATATATTTTGGATATTGTTCTAAGAGAATGAATTCTCCGCCACCGAATGTATATTTGTACATACCAACTTATGCGATCATTGGAAATACTCTGTCAGACATTCATCCATACACGTTCATTCTGCGACTGAACAAAACCGAAGGCACAAATTCCATTAATCCAACTTAGGCAATTTCTACCTAGGATTAACAAAAAAAGTCCTTGCACTTTACTCTGTCTTTGATTGTCTTCATATAATCAGATTCATAACGCTACTGCCATTACGTAGTGGTTCTTGGATAATAATCCCACAGGCCTCTCTATATTGACAAGATGTTGGCCAATACTTCAATAATCGGTTATTTAACTATCGAGGAAAAACAAACATTCATCCAAAGCATCAAACAATCACTGGGCCCCTTAATTAATATTAATTAATTAAATTTATCATTTTACAATCTCTCTTCAATATCTTTACCCAGATATTTCTCCAAACCTGTTTAGCCTCTCACGATTCTTTGAAAAAAAACATTTCTATCTATCATAACTATTTATTTTCTATATTCCAAAAACTATCACCTTTTTAATTTCGAAAAACATTTCCATTTCTTATTCCCACATCACCATTTTTCCCCATTCATTAGTCCATGACCGTAAACAAGTTAGAGAACAATTTCCTAAGTATCAACCCCGATGGCCGAAACCAACATCAGATCGATACTCAGAAAGATATTCAACTCAACTAATCTCTAGTCAATTTCTAATTTCTTAACTTCATTTCTTAACTTCTTATCAACGTGTTCATTTCAATCTACAAAACGTTTTCTTTCAAACCATCTTTCACTTTAAAACGTGTATATGTTTCTCCTTTTAATCTCCTAAGATTCAATTTTATAAATTCCCTTCCTTTCTTATAAAATTCCATTATACGTTCATTTGCTTATTAAATTTCATTTATAATTGATAAGTCGATTTCTAGTTATCTAAATTTGTTAAATTTTTCCATCTCCTTAAATTTTCGGAAAATTTCGCCAACATCTCCTTTGTACGGGCACTCGGTACAACTACAAATCGCCTCTCTAGGCCCTTTCCATTTGAAAAGAAAATCAAAAAGCCAAGCCAACTTTCCGATTCGACGCATAAGAACTCATATTGAATTAAATATGTACCTCTTTATCGGGCATTTCAGTTTATATCTCTTCATACACTTCATTCCAAACCTGCTTCACATATCTAACCATTCCCAATTTATTCCAACTCAACCCAATTGTTTTAACTCAATTCGCTAATTGATTCTCTAATAAGCTCTTTTGTCTATTTCACTTTTTATTAGAACAATTCATGTTATATATATTTTAATTTTCTTATAAACTGATTGTAATCAATTTTCAACTCAAGTTTCATATTCGATTTAAAATATGAATTCACTAATCGAATTCAGTTATCCCAAAGTCAAAATCGATCCAAAGCTCGATTAACTAATTATTCTTTTACTTAGGTAATTCTATTCAATAATAAATACCTGATTTTGTTTCAAAAATCAATCCATTTACTTTACTTGAGTTCATATTTATTCTATAACTCAAGTCTGAATTTTTCTAATGGAAATCTAATTTTTATTAACTTAAAGTTCTTCAATTTTAATTATTTAATCGTTATAATTTATAGACGATTATACCATTGTTTTTCTGGAAATTTGATTTTGACATAACTCAAAATCTATAAGATGAAATCCAGATTTTTCTCAACCATTAGAAATATATTATACAATCGATCGTGACGATTCTTATTTCAAAGAATTCCAACTTAAATTAAGTTCTATATACTCAATTGAAGTTTGAAACATCTAATTATGAACTATTGCGCTCGGCGAGTTCATCTTAATTATATTTGAATATAAACGTTTGAACTTCGTTTATTAATTCAACTCCACTCAAATATATTTTAGTATATATTAAACCAATTTTCCCAATCCAACTTATTTTTGAGTATCCCTAATCGTTGATTATTTCAAAATTTAGTTATGAATTTATTTATAATTCAATCTTCTGTAATGAATTCCAATTCCCTTTAAAATAAATTATTTTATAAAATTCGATATAATCGAATTCCAATTATAAAATCCCTTTGATTTATTTTTCTTCAGTTTATATTTCGGATTTCGAAATAAAATCCGTCGTTCCCTCTTCGAAACGTTTTTCATTCTCTTTTAAATTCATACTTGAATTTAAACTTCTAAATCATCTAATGATAATTTATTTCACAAGATTTATAAATATTGTTTATAAATTCAACTTCCTTGTTTTATAAATTAAAATAAGTTTCATTTCAAAATTTATTTGAAACTCAATTTCTTTTATATTCCAAGTTCTGGAATAAAAACCGTCGTTCCCTTTTCGAAATGATTTCAAATTCTATTTTTAAGTTCATACTTGAATTTAAAATTCCAAATTATCTCATGATAATTAATTCACTACATTTATAAACATCATTTTTAAATTTACTTGTTTTATGTATTCAAACAAGTTCCATTTCAAAATTTATTTAAAACCAATATCTTATTTTGGAATATTTTATTTATTATAACTTTTATATATAATTATAGAATCTATTTTTCATATTTAATTTCAGTTTCTATCTAACATAGTTCAAATATCATTTCTAGAAATTATTTATTTTATATATCCGACATAATCGAATTCCAATCGTAAATCCATATGGATTTATTTTAATTCAATTTACATTCCGAACATCGGAATAGGTTTCATCGCTTCTTTTGAAACTAATTTCAAGTCCCCTTTTTAAATTCACATTTGAATTTACACTCCCCAAATTATCCAATGATAATTTTTTTCACTTCATTTATAAACATCGTTTATAAATTCATTTCAATTCCCCGCATTATCCGATGAAAATTATTCCATTTAATTTATAAACACCATTTGGAAATTCATTTCAATTTCTCGCATTTTCCAATGAAAATTTTCCATTTAATTTATAAACACCATTTATAAATTCACTACTTGTTTTTATTTTCAAAACAAGTTAATATTTCCTAGCTTATTTGAAATTCAAATTATATTTTAGAAAAACAGATTTTCCTTTTTTAATCTCAAAATTCTTTTTCACGATAATTTTATATATCAATATTTAGGGCCATGATATTTAAACATCCAATTATTAATCACATGTTTTCTAACACATCCTATATGACAATATATATGGGGAAAACAATAATAAATTTTTAGGAATTCAATTGGATCCCTCCAACGTGTTTTTTCTACATCCATAGATGTTAGCCAACATAAATAATACTTATCCAGGTTCAAGGAAGGATGTCGCGGTATAGAAGGTCATGCACTATATATATATATATATATATATATATATATATAGTGGGGCGCATAGGGTCATCCGCTAATGATACTACGGGCATCCACTAATGGTACTGTAGGAAATATCCAACCACCAATATATATATATATATATGATATCCACAACCACCAAGCCTATATAACTAATATATATATATATAATAGCCACAATAATATTTCAATGCATCCAAAACAACCAACAAACAACATATAACATTATATTAAATAAAATCCAGAGAGTGAGTTTAATAACCGTGATTTTATTTACGCTGCATTACAGCTTTAATTTAAATCGAGGGATATTCGATTTAAATTAAAATTCCCAAGCTGATTTTGATTGATCCTAAAATGTAACACTTCTCTCGAAAAGCTAACACAAAGATCTTTTAGCACAGTGGTTAGTGCGTGGTGTTGCTTTCCGAGAGGTCGGGGGTTCGAATCCCGTGGGTGTCACAGTTGGTATCAGAGCTTTGGTTAGCTCAAATCTTTGGGATACAACTCATTAGAACATAACAAAAGACTCAACAGAGATTGGATTAGTAATATCCAATAAGAATACTCATTAGAGATAGGATCGGTAGTATCCTAGAATGAGAAAACTCATTAGAGATGGGGTTAGAAATGCCCTAGAATGAGTTGGCTGTAATAAGTTCACAATTAGCATATTTGTAATTATAATCTATTTTAGAAAATATAATTTTTAAATATACAAAAATTATATATTTTAAAAGTTAATCAACTAATAAAATTATTGAGAATAATAAAGAATGAAAAATTGAGTAGGAAAATTAAACAACTTTAGCTTCATCCCTTTTCGAGGACAAAAAGATTTTAAGTGGGGGAGATTGTAACAACCCGGAAATTGAGGATAAATTTAAAAATTTTATTTCATAAAATTTTGTTAGAAAATACGGGAGAATTTAAAAATTCTATTTTTAAATTAAAATAATAATAGTAGTTGAATCCTTGATTTTATTTTAAAGGTTCAATATAATTTTTAATAAGAAATTGACACAAAGTTGAGTGTTAACTATAAGATATGTTTGTTTGAAAAACTAAATGATAAAATCTATTTGTTTCACTTTATTTATAGTGAAAATAAGGCTCAGGTCCCTAAAAGCAAACTTAATTAGGCTCACATCCAGTGATAAACTTATTATAAATTAGGTCCCTATTTTTCAAAAGTTGCGAAATAAATGGAAAAAAAAGTAAAAAAAAATATGAAAATTATTATTTAAATAAATTATTCATTCGACCATGAATTCACTTAAAAAAAAATCAAAGACACGTAAAAAATAAAATCAAACAGGAAAAAAACAGCGAAAAATGCAGTTAAATGTATTTTGTTATGCAATAATTTCAATTTTCTGCGTATATATATGCAAAATTTCATAGTAGTGTAAGTCAGTTCATTTTTTTTGGCATTCAAGTATGCATTTAAATCGGAAACATGCACGTATGTGTGCAATATATATGTAGACAAAAATATAGCATAATTTACTTTGTGCAATAATTGCATATATGTATGCAAGTATTGGCAATACTTGCATACATATATGCAAGTTTTTGTTTCTTCTTGGCGTGGACTTCTGGGATTATTTCCAGATTTTAGAATTTTTTTTTTTTTTACTCAAGGCCGCACATTTTTTTAAAAAAAAAAAGCGAAGGAATGAAGGGAGCGAAGTGGATAGGCTGGACGTGAAATGTGGGAGCGGATCCATGAATTTAGGAGGTGGGTTTTCAAAAACAGGGGGCGGAAACATATGTGAAACTATGACCGGGTTTTTTTTTATTTTGAAACTTAATAAGGACCTCTAAAAACGCACCCTTATTTATATAGTAAATTTCATGTCGCATGTGATAGACAAAGTAACGTTCGTTAGTTAATGTTGACATTAATAAATAAATAAATCATGCACGTTCATATCATAAATGCCATGTTTATTCTTTCCAAATCATGGATGCATGTATCTTTATTTCAACCTGGTAACTTTTCATTTTCTTAACTCACTATGCATTCAAAAAAAAAAGTTTGGATCTTTGCTGGTTTTGTTTTGTGAAACAATGAAATTTGAGAAAATAGAGTACAATCTTTACTTGGTTTTATGGAACGATGCAATTATAAAATAAAGTTTGAATTTTTTAGGTAACATGGAAATTGAAAGTAGAGTTGGAATCTTTATTTATGAAACATTGAAAGGGAAATAAAGTTTTAATCTTTATTTTAATTTAAAACTAACAAATGTTTTCATGTAATCTAGTTTCAAAAATTACATGTTTTGTTTCAAATTAAAATCACATGTTAGTGTCAAATTAAATTACAAGTTTTGATTTGTGTTTCAAACTAGGATTACAAGTTTCATTGTCACTTTCTTTTGAAAACAAAACAGTACATTTTGTTGTAAATTTTAGTTTCAACAAAATATTACATTTTGTTGTTAATTTTAATTTCAACTAAATAATTCATGTACGTTACATATTTTAATTAACATACATTACAACTGAAATTAATGTACCTTAGCTAGTAATTAATGTATGTCAAAATAAGAAAGAATGGAATTGGAAATTTCCACAAGAATATATAATGTTAATTAGTCTTATATATTTGAAGTTTGAATTCTGTAAATATGAATAAAAGGTAAATATATGACGAAAGAATCAAGGAAGGGTAATGAAACAGGTTACAAATTAGTGTTGTAATTAATGTAAAGAAAACAGTCGACTAGGTAAAAAATTATAAATGACATTAATTAAGAGATTTATTGGTTTAAATTATATATGTAAACATTTGCATGTATATACACACATCAACATGATCAAAGCTTAAATCAGTTATACATGTTTTGAAATTTAAAAGGTTGCATAACTTAAACAATTAGGAAAAAAACAAGCATTTAATTTGTTATAAATACAAAGAGGCATATAAGGGAAATAACTTGTGCATTTATTCACTACTCTCTCTCCTCTTCTATTTATCATTCAAGTTCATTTTTAGACATGAAACTGTTCCTTTTATTCCCCTTTTGTTCTCTCTTCTTTTTATATATTTATAATCCTCAGGCCTCATATATAAATAAATAAAAATATAAAAGGAATAAAGATAATAATTTCCTCCACTATATAATATCATTTTTACTTCCTAATCCCATTTCTTATCAGCCGCCGCCCTAAACTAAATCAATGGCCGCCGCCCATTTCTAATGGAAGGCCAGCGATCTCCAATTTTGATTCCACATTTTCTCTCAATCCACAAATGATTTCATGAATTCTATAAAACTAAAATAAAAGAGCACGTCAAGATCAATATATTCAGCGGCCATGATCATCTCTGGTGGCTCCGTTCGACTATGGCGGGTTTACAAAAGCGGCAATTTTCTGGTGAACGATGGGTCGAATATTTTCTGGAAGTATAAACGAGGAAGAGGAAGGAGATAAATTCCAGTTGCGTTAGAATCGCAGAAACGAGATCTACGAGATGGAACTGACCAAGACCAGAACAGGGCACCTTGAAAATCCAACCAAATTTGAACACGAACGATTTCTGAAACCCGATCAATGTTAGATTTCTATATTTTAAATTTTAAAATTAATTATTTATTCTACTGTGGAATTTATATTTGTTCTATTTAAAATTCATGTTAATGTTGTGTATGTAATGGTTTCAGTGTTGACCGTTTTATGTTGATGATGAATTACTGAATTGTTTGTGTGTTTCATGGTAGTTATGATACGAATAAAAACAGTGAAAAACAAATGGTTCATTTTGTCAATTAGAAAACAATGAAAAAAAAATTCCTATTTTGTAGTTGTCACATTAGGATAAAGGAATTGTTTGATAAATAAAATCTCTTTTGTTTGTCACGTTTGTTATAATGGGTTAATTGGAACCAAATATGTCATATTTGTTATAATAATATTAGATGGAACGAGTATATCAATTTGTTGAACAAAACTATTGGAAACAAAAATACTTATTTTTTTTGTTGAAGAAGAATAATTAGGTTAGAATTTTAAATTGGACAAATTAGAGGGATAGGACAAAAACGATCAATTTTGACAAATTGAAATAATTGAATTAAAAATTGTCCTTGTAGTCAAAGTACAATTGTTGTATTTGATTTGTCATTTTGTTGAATTAGATCAACAAAATTATGATTCGTCATTTTATTTGGAATTAGCATTGTGAAACGCAAATGTCATTTATGTTAAACATAATAAAATTTTCATTTGGCTATGAATTGTTATGTCATATAAAATTGTTATTTGGCTATAAATGACATGTTAAACAAAATTATCTTTGGTTTAGAATAATGACATGTTAACAAAAATGACAAGTTATAGAATGTTAAAGATTAAAATGTCGTTTTTATTAGAATGTCACATTAGAAACAAAATCACCATTTTTGTTAAGAATATGTTACATAATTAAACATGACATTTTGTTAAGATTATGTTAGGAAAATAAAAATAACATTTCTGTTAGAAATGACATGTTAAAAAAATACCATTTATGTTAGATTAAAAGACATTTATGAAAAAATTGAAATACCATTTATGTTAGATTAAAAAACATTTATGTTAGATTAAAAAACATTTATGTTAGATTAAAAGACATTTATGAAAAAATTGAAATACCATTTATGTTAGATTAAAAGACATTTATGTTAGATTAAAAAAGATATTTATGTTAGAAATTTGAAAGAACATTTATGTTAAAAATTTGAAAGAACATTTATGTTAGATTAAAAGACATTTATGTTAGATTAAAAAAGATATTTATGTTACAAATTTGAAAGAACATTTATGTTAAAAATTTGAAAGAACATTTATGTTAGATTAAAAGACATTTATGTTAGAAATTTGAAAGAACATTTATGTCAGATTAAAAAGTAGTCATTAAAATATATAAGGAAGAATGAAATTGTGTTAACATAAAAATGAATGTCTTTTTAATTGGTTCCTTAACACAAATACAACAAAGAAAAATGAATGTCTTTTTAATTGTGTTTCTTAACACAAAAACAACATTGGAAAATGAATAGTCCTTTTATTTGTGTTCTCTAACACAAATATAACTTAGAAAAATAAATGATCTTTTTATTTATGTTCTATAATATAATTAAAAAGCAGAATTTGACACTGTAATCAAAATCACATTTTTTTATATGTAATTAAAGAAATTGAGAAAGTCCCAAGTTTTGAAAAGGTAAGTTATAGTATTTGAAATCAAGTTATTTTGGAAATATAGAATATTCCAAAATTAAGATATTTTAAAATGAGAAAATTTTAAAATAATATTTTTAATGGAACAATTATAATGGTTAATAAAAATTGTACTTGGACCGAGGTTAGGTCACATTTGTGGTGGAAGTTTGCCCGGACCCGACCGGCATATCCAGCAGCCACAAATGTTGGGCCTAATGTGAGAGGTCCAAGTGCGCGAATACAAATTGGGCCAAGACATGAGGTTAAGCCCAACTTGTGGGATAAGTTTGCCCGGAACCGACCGGCCTATCCAACATCCACAAGTTGCAGGCCTAATGTGAGAGGTCTGGCCCATATTAAAATACAAATAGTTAAATAAAAAATGAACATTATTTTCACCGTCGTGTTTAAAGAAGAGAAAATTACATTTTTATGTAATTAGATTAAAAGAAGAAATTTATATTTTTATTAAAAGAAAGAAAGAAAATTACATCTTTATGTAATTAAAACCAAAAGTAAGAAATTTACGTTTTTGTGAAATTAAGATTAAAGGTAAAAGTTACATTTTTAATGTAATTGGTATAAATAAAGAAAAGTTTACATTTTTAATGTATATAAGATTAAAAGGATGAAAGTTTACATTTTTAATGTAAAAAGAAAAGTTTACATTTTTAATGTGAATAAGACTCAGGAGAAATTTACATTTTTGTGTAATTTAGAATTTAAAGAAGGAAAATTACATTTTCATGTAAATAGAACTTAAAGAAGAAGATTTACATTTTAATCAATTGAATTTTTATTAAAAAGGACAACGGTATGAAATTTACATATTCATGTAAAGGAATTTCAGTAAAGATTATAACGATGAAATTTATATTTTAATGAATTAGATTTTCATTAAAAAGATTAAAGATATGAAATTTACATTTTCATGTGTAAAGATTAAAGCAAGAATATCATTTTGCTTGTAAAGAAAAGAATGACACAAAATAATCATTTTTGGTTGAATTAGAAATGACGCACAAGAAATTGCATGTTTGTGTAGATTGAAAATAGGAAAAAAATATACATTGCATGTATAGGATGTGTATGTGAATTAAAATAAAATAAACATTATTGTGTGGTATGTTATATATTAAAATGTTATGAAACCAAGTGTTCTTCACTTGTTGTGTTAATTACGTTAATGAAATGGAATTTAATTATTTTTATATAAATAAAAATAAAGATTGATCGTTATGAATTAATATTAACAATATGAAATGATTTTTAAATTATATATATATGCGAGAATTATTTGGAAAGTCTGAGTCTATCTCATTCCAAATAATTCGAACGACGTTTAAAATTCAGGAGTTGAAGACGGCGATTGAAGGCCGGCGATCTTCATATCGAATGGACGACGACTGCTGATGCCCGTGATTGGAGTAGCTACCTTGAAGGGGCTACAGTGGTGGCCGTCCGGACGTAGTGTTGATTTGTACGGATTTGGCTTTCGCTCGGACCCAGAGCATAAGTTATAAATGGATTGTGTGTCCGACATCGTACTCTGTTAAATATTATGTTATTGATTTTCTATTAATATATAAATGTTGGTGGTAGAGAATTTATTCTTTGCTTAACACCCGTTTATATATTGATGGATGATCAATGGTACAATATGGATTGACAATGTGGCACGCTAAGATGAAGGTGATCAAGGCTTTGTTGAAAAGCATGCCTTGTGGTTATAACGTTACTTCGCGAGCCTCACACCCCGGTAGAGTCTAAAACGGGAGAAGTGAACACAGGGAGAGCAGCATGTTTCTTTCTAGCTAGAGTGATGTCAGGGACCTACCAGCGCTGATATTTTACTTCTGTGGATGATGGAATTTTCGAGGCCTCGGATATTAGGTCCTATAGGACCGAGAAACGTGTGTTCAGGAATTGCCAATCCTCAAAGCTGTATGTGAGGACCGGCCCTGCAGCTATCCAAGGGTTCTCTGCGGGGGATCCTGAGGCATTAGCTAGAGTGTCTCGAATCGGTAAGGAACTTCTCCCTAGCCTTGACTCATGATGGAAACCAAACTCCAAATACGACCCTACGGACTTGATTGTATTACTAGTATGAAGGCATAGTAGTATGGGATACTATTCTTCCTAGGATTGATATATTATGATTGAAATCGTTTTTGAACATTTATACACTATTAGTAATATCAAATTCGTTAGATCGTACCAAGCATGTTTAATCACCATAAGATAAAACTCTATCCTCTGGTGTGCGTTGCATTGTGTGATGGGACTTGAGTCTTATGGTGATTCCATTTTTCCAAAAGCATTGCGTTGTTTGGCGATTTATTTATCTACTTGTTCAGTCACTTTAAGTTATGCACGGCAATCCATTGGAATAAACTCGTTCCGCAATAGCGGCGTGGTCCTTGGATTTGCCTTATTATTATTAGGATTATTAGTTAAGAATTCTCACACCAGTCCCATGACTGACCCGTTGTTTGTTTCCACCTTTGCAAACTCGGGTGCCCTCTTTCCAACACGGGCAGTCGAGTAATTTGTCTACAGGTTTATCTTTTGAGCAGGATTCTGGATTGAAGCTTAAAGCTGTGTCCGGAGCATAGAAAAGTCTTCCGCTATGCATTGTATTTAATTCTTTGTAATTTAATCTTCCACTGTAATATTATTCGATGTACTCTGAAATTCCGTACTCTGATGTTATGTTATTATGATGTAATAAAAGTCCGTTGTTATTTGTTCTAATGTATTGTATTCCCAAAGTTAACGTAGGCGGGATTTGAACGGTCTTGGTTGATTTTGCGATCGATTAAGTCCGGGCAAAATCCAACTCGTTACAGTTGGTATCAGAGCCTATACCCAGCCGAAATTGTGTGTGTAATATTGCGGATGTCAGTCGGTGTGGTACTGATGCGGGTTACATGCACAATGCCTGGGTGGTGAGTGATATGAACCAACGAGGACGTTGGGCTCTTTATGGGGGGTAGTCTGTAACACCCCTCTCGAAAAGCTAACACAAAGATCTTTTAGCACAGTGGTTAGTGCGTGGTGTTGCTTTCCGGGAGGTCGGGGGTTCGAATCCCGTGGGTGTCACATAAAAATTCCCAAATGAATTTCATTTCCCGCTACGAGTCCAACTTGACTTGCATTAGTATTTTGGACCTTGTACAAATTACATACAGTAACTTAAACGTGCGTATTATATAAGCCATGTATTTTTTTCTTTACAAAAAAATCGGATTTTTTATTTAATTGAAAAAAAAATCTTATACATGTTGACGCCAAAAATTATCGCCAACACCCAAGTTCATTATTTAAGAATATGGTTTCGCGTAAGGAAAACAAGTGCGAAAGAGCAGAAAATCAGTAAATAACACTTAGGATTTATGGTGGTTTGGTCCTATGTGGGGCCTACGTCCACTTTGGAAGAGCTGCTGATATTTTATTGACAACAATGAATTACAAGCGATGAGCCTCTTCTAGGCATTTGATTACAAGCATTTCCATGTAATTTGAAATCATAGTCATCATATGTGATTGTATGGAAAAAGTAGATTTTGTCCTTCTTCTTCCTTAAAGTGAAGATGCCATTAGAGAGGTCCCTTATAGCTCTAGGGAGATCTCAAATCAGCAATTTTCCAACCCTTGTAACAAATGGGCTTAGGGGTATTTATAGTGGAGTGGTTTGGTGGGAGTAGGTAGGATTTGGGGACCACTCAGCAGAAAATCGCATCACAAGCTCGCGCGCTCTAGAAAATCGCATCACATTGGAGTGGTTAGGGGGAACTCGCATCCCTTTCTGGGACACATTATGGGGGCACCGCATCCCTTTGGATGCGATGTGAGGTGCCCAGGCATGAGGCGATGCGAATCACTATGGGGTGATGCATGCTGGGGTGTGAGGCGAGTGAGTGAGTGAGGCGATTGAGGCGAGCTGGGCATGCGAGTGAGGTGAGCCAGGCGAGCGAGTGAGGCGAGGCAAGTAAGGCAAGGCGAGTGAGTGAGTGAGGCGAGCGAGTGAGGCAAGGCAAGTGAGGTGAGTGAGGCAAGGTGAGTGAGGCAAGTTGGCCTTTTATGGAGTAGTGAAGCTATTGCTTGCTCGCCCTCTTCTCGGCTTGAATCTTCAACAATTTGTAACGATCCGGAAAAAGGCGATCTTGGTTATCCGATGTACAACACATATCAAACATCCAAGGATCGAAAATACCGTTAGTTAATGAAAGAAGTTAGAGGGTGAGAAAGATAAGATAGAAACTTAGAATAGAAGAAGAAGAAAAACACAACATCAGAGTAACACGAACCTCACAGCGGAACGAATAACATATAATATATATAACATAACTTTGAAATATAAATCTGTACTTGAATATATATCATTATCAAAGGACAGCACTTACAACACAGCGGAAATAAACAATAGCTATAAGATCCTGAAGCCTCCTGCTCCAGCTCTTCAAGTATCTGTAAATCCCGACTACTTGACTGCCCGTACAAAATTGGGCACCCCAGAGTTTAGGGAAAACAAAACAAAATAAACTCCGGGTCAGTCATGGGACTGGTATGAGTAAAACAGTTTAAAACAGTTTGAGCCATTAAACGATATCTCATAAAACCACGCCGTATAACGAAACGGGTTTTTCCCTTATGAGAATCCAAAATATCTTTATATCAAAAACCTTTTGATATTATAATAATGTCTATCAACCACAATATAATAATCATCTAGCAGAAACGCTTTCATCTCACGTTCTACATATATAGTATACAATCAAAACCGCAAGCACGTATTGGGTAATGGATTTCCAACTATGACAAGGTTTGGAACTACCTTTCGCTGGTGTACCTCTAGAGAGGAATACAATGGGTTCAACAAGAACATCTTGCAACCCGGCCACACATGACCGACCACTCATTTCGCTTTAGTGTATCGAATGTATATCACCCACGGTTGGGATCAGCAACCGTTTCCCGAATGGGACAACATCGACAATAGATTTTTAGAAGTAAATGAAACTCTAGATCAGGTGATTATACACCCTAATAGGTGCGACCTACATAGCCATGCTGCCTGTCCGATTTTTTTCATTTCCCGGTTGTGAGGCTAGAAGCTACGCTTATCTTTTGCATGCCACATCTTCATTCACTTAGAATGTCACATTGTCATACCCTTTAAATCACAAATTGATTTATCAAAAAATAACACGGGTATACAGCTAAGAGAAACGAATTCCTCCGCCACCAAACGTGAATACGTTTGAAGAGATCAACTTACGGAATCTATCAGATATACTCTATCAGACCTTCGTCCATACAAGTTGTCATGGGACTGGACAAACCGAAGGCACAATTAAGTACATCCATCTTAGGCAATTGTTATCTAAGATTTATACAACAGCCCTTGCACTTTACTCCATCTTCAATTATCATTGGCATATATGACTCGCAATGCTTATGCCAATACGGAGTGGTTCTTCGGATAATAATCCAATCGGTCTCTCCATATTAACAACGTTAAAATGGTCAAAAACTTTGATAGTCGGTGAGTTAACTATCAAAGAAAAACACGTGTGCAAACAACGATATTATTTCCAAATGGAAATTTTATTGATCAATCATCATTTAACATTTACCTCTTTAGTTCATTAATTTACTTATCTCCTATTTCTATACATTCAACATTTCTTATTTTCTATTATCAGAAAATATTTATGATTCGTATTTGGAAAACATTTCCAAATCTCCTTCACTGCCAAACCTTACCATTCCTTAGTTAAGAAGGAAGTCAATCAAGTTGGGGGATAATTACCTCTCAGACCTTAACTGAACAACGTTTTAACTTTGAAATAGTCAAAGTTTATCCTTTAAATCTTTAACAAACTTCCTAACAAAACTCTCGGATTCTATTTACGAATCCACTTCTTTATTGAAAACATTGGTTATAACGATAACGTTATAATCCCTACTTTCGAAATATCTAACTTACATTATAACTTTTATTCTTTAATGTGAATAAATAAATAAACACCTGATTTATAAATAAATAAATCTTGATTTAAACACCGGAAAGTATAAGTACTTTCCCGAATTCGATATAATCGAATTCGGCGATTAACTCACTTCGAATAACAAATATTCGATTAACTCACTTCGAATAACTAATATTCGATTACTCCTTCTTTTGAATAAATGATATTTGATAATCTCTCTTTTCGAATACTATATTCGATTAACTCCTTTCGATTTAACTAATCGATAACTCCTTTCAAATAACTAAATTCGATTAACTCCTTTCGATTAAACTAATCGATAACTCCTTTCGAATAACTAAATTCGATCAACTCCTTTCGAATAACTAGATTCGATAACTCCTTTTTACTCGATTTGAGTAACTAATATTCGATAACTTCTTTCGATTAAACTAATCGATAACTCCTTTTTATTCGATTCGAATAACTAATATTCGATAAATCCTTTCGATTAAACTAATCGATAACTCCTTTTTACTCGATTCAAATAACTAATATTCGATAACTCCTTTCGATTAAACTGATCGATAACTCCTTTTTACTCGATTCGAATAAATAATATTCGATAACTCCTTTTAACTTGATTCGAATAATTAATATTCGATAACTCCTTTTAACTCGATTCGAATAATTAATATTCGATAACTCCTTTTAACTCGATTCGAATAACTAATATTCGATAACTCCTAATTCGACTAAATCTAATCGATTTATTCTAATTCAATTAACTCTATTTAATTACTCTATTGGTTAACTCTAACTCTAACTGGTTAATTCTAACTGATCAACTCTAACTGGTCAACCCTAATTGATTAACTCTTACTCTAACTGGTCAACCCCAATTGATTAACCCTAACTGGTTAACTCTAACTGGTCAACCCTAATTGATTATGTTGTATACAACGTTGTTGTATACACAATTATATGATTTTTGTTTGATGATAACAACCAAATAAATATTATTATAAATGTGTTTGAAATCGTACTGTAAAATATATACATCACTGACTGAAATATAATATTTATATTTAAATGGAATACGACAATACAGACATTGATATATTCATACTGTATTTTATTTAAATTGAATATTCTATTCCAATAACACAACAGTACAAGTCTTATAAACTCCACTATTTAAACACTCACAGAATATTTGTACTAATAAATAACAGAATGAAATAGACGAGTTTGTTTGACAACAATAAAATATTATTTTATTTCAATCAAACTTGTGTATTACAAATTACAGTACAATTCCATTTCAGTACACAGCTTCCCACTATAACACTCGCACTCGTATATATAAATTCTTTGATTTCATACATTTCAATATACAATTTTATATACACTCATTTACATATTGACACACTGGCTTCTTCAGTCTTCTGTCTTCAGAGCTTACAAGTCAGTCCAGTCTTCACAGCCAGTCGAGTCTTCATACCTGTCATACAAATGAACATACACACAGTACACTGCAATAGAAATAATACTGAATACATGTGAATATAAATTTTATTTTTAAAATTTTATTTGCCTCAGTTTTCTGGTGTGTTTCTCATCATTTTTCTAACTTGATCTGATTTGTTAATCCGACTGTGTCTAGTCAGTATATGTACAGTAACAGGGACAGAAAATAATACTAAATGGCTGCATATACACACGTGTATATATATACACGTGTGCACTGCCACGCCAAATCAACAAGCAACTGAGGAGTAGCCACGAGGACCATCTCAACTCAGTGCATCACTCAAATACAAATAGGAGTTTAATGGACGAGCACAATGGCACAGCAAATATTTGTAGCAGCCCATGTGTCGAGCAAAGAAATTCAAAGTGAAAAGCCATGTACAAAGTGTAAATGTCAAACATTCAAAATGGTTAAGCAACATGGTTCAGCAAAATGGTCAAGCTCAAGTATGCAAATGAACAAAACAGAAAAGCCAAAGTTGTCGAACCAGCATGTCAAAAGTCAACAGCAACAAAGTCAACACAGCTCAAATATGGTTCAAACCAAAGCAGCAATGAAAAGTGGTCAAACTAGTATGCACATGCAAGTGATTCAACAAATTACAAATGGCAGAAAAGTTCTAACAAGTGCAACAGCATATAAAACATAGAAACAACACAGGATGGTGCAGCTAACCACAGTGGTACATGGCAACAAAAAGTTCAATTTAAGGCTCGAGCTCATGGCGATCAAATTCGGCGACTATGGCAAATGCAAACAGGCTAGATCAAGTGTAGTAGCATGTACAAGTTCAGTTTTTGAGTGGCAGCAGCATAAGAAATCATGTACAGAATGTAAAGCAAAGTTCATATGAATGGAAACATGTTCGAGACAGTTAAATTTTCATGGTGAAGGTGCATACAAAATGCAATGGTACAACAGTCTCATTTATACAGTGCAACTGCAAGTTTATACCCGAGGTCAATAATTTCAAGTGTACAGGTGAATGAACATGGCGGCATTCTTTTTCAAATGGTTAAACACAAATGCATGGATGAATGGTGCAAACAAAAGCCGTGAATAAATCAAATATGGTAAGTGATAAAGTGTTGAATCCCAAATGCCATAAATCAGTGTTTATTTGGTTCATGGAAATGCATTAGGTCAAGGTCAAGGCAAAATTATAGCCAGGATATATTCTAATATATATGTGAAAATAAAAGGATGCCACAATCAAATTTATGCAAGCAACAATGAATGGCCAGATTCATGTTCAAAGTAGCAGAATTGCAAATTCATGGGACAAATATGGCTTTGACAACTCAGTTTTTAGAATGCAAATGTGTTTCCAGAGATTGGGCAGAGTTTTAAAATCATTCCTGAAATCGACTGATCAGGTTCATTTATAGTTGGCAAGTTTTTTCAAGTGCATTTCAAGTCAGGTTTTATTTCGAAGCAATTTTTTGACAAAAATTCAAATGTGCAATTGTTCATTTCCTGAAATCAAAGAATCTATCCGTGGCATGCTTACTTTCCATATTTAAATAAATCAATAAGTTCTTTTTTGGCAAGAATCTTGTGTGGCAAAAATGGTTCGAGAGAAACAAATATATTTTTCCAAAAATCAGTGTTATTCAAGGCAAGAAATCAATGGAGCAATCACGCAGTGAACAAAAGGGGATTCACGTTTTTAATCCTTTCCAAGAATGTACAGGAAATTCAAAAATCATCAAATGTTATCAAAGCCGTGGACATGCCTAAATTCATCAAGCAATTCAGTCAAGAGGAAAAAGAGGAATAACATGCAAAATCAGTATTTGATTTGAGGAAATCAAGCCGAGGTGATTAAATCACAAAGGGGAAACAAGCACAAACAAAATTCAAGTCATCACGAAATCAGAGCTTTAATTAGGATTTTATAATCCTATAGTATACACCATTTTCATCATCGGCAGTGGTATGGAAAAATCACAGCAAACAATCGATCCCACACAACATCAATTTGAAGCATAAAATAAATTCAGAGAAACTCACAAGTTTTTCAGAGGGATTCGATCAATCTCCAAATTGATTGAGCAACAAATCGAAGCACCTAGCTGAAAGAAAAGCAACAAAGTAGTTTTAAAGCCACAGAGAATCATTCCTTCCAACAATCGATTCGGATTTGGGGGATTAAAGAGAAACCCTAGAAAATCATCCAGATCGCGGCTGCCATTTTCTTTTTCCAGATACAAGAGAGAGAGCAAAGTGAATGGGTGCAACAAATTGAAATGGGCCGGCCATTTTTTTAATGTGAAAAGGGGATGACCCTTTTTTATTTAAACTCCAAGGGCTTTTCTATTTTAAATTTCTCTTGTTTATTTTATTGTACTTGTTTTAAAAATTGTCGATCAGTTCTAGGTCTGTAAAATCTAGGATATCAGTCACGGTGTTGACTGTCAGATTCAGAGTTTGTAAAATTCTGGGATACGGATTACGGGGTTGTAATTTGGGGAATCTGATCGAGGGGACATCGTTCAGTCTAGGGTTTTGACCGTAGGGTTAGAATAGGAGCAGGGTTTGCAAGTGTACATGGTCTTGTATGCGGGATCTGTTCTATCACCTAGTAGAAACCTTAGAAATGCAGCAGTAGGCAGAGTTTTGCCGAAGCTGGGTATATCTGTGTGTGATTTACTTTCTGCATTTCTGTTTATGTTATATTCTATAATCTGTTTATTATTATATATCCCATTAGATTTTTAATTCAGTTAAAAATTATGAAAAACCCTATTCACCCCCCCCCCTCTAGGGTTATTCTAGATCCAACAAGTGGTATCGGAGTAGGTATTTTCTTTAACTCTGGAGACGTGGGTAATCGTAGTTGTCAGTTTAGTGAGAGTCAGTCCAGTTCATCTCCAACTATTTTCACTGGAACAGATTTTTAAACTGGAAATCCAGAATGGAATTTTATTTAAAATCTGTTAATATTAATTGTTGGGATGTTGTTATCAATGAGTACGATATGGTAGATAAAGTTTTTAATTCTCGTGCTACACATATTCTATACTCTTATCTTGATGATGATCAATACAGTCTGATCTCACATTGTTTAACTGCGCAGGAAATCTGGATAGCTCTCAATACGAAGTATGGACAAATTGACAACTGCAGCTCAATACCCCGGAAAGTCAACTCAGCTTCAGATGTATGCTTAACTAGCCTTACAGATGAAAATTCAGACGGATCAGTTGATGGAGAAACAACAAATGCTGAAACAGAGAATTTCTCATATGAAGATCTGGTTTACATGTGTCTTGATTTAACAAAATCTGTTGATAAACTCCAACTGAAAAATAAGTCTCTGAAATCTAAGAAGTTTGAGTTGACCAGCAAAATTGATGATTTGGAATCACAACTTGAATATGTTAAAAATTCTTCAATTTCAATTTGCAAAAATTGTTTGAAATTGAAAACCAATCCTGTTCATCTCAATAAAAATATTCAAAAGTTTGAAGATGAAATTTTGATCTTAAATGAGAACAAGACCGAGTTATCAAATTTAAATAACCTTCTACGAAAGGAATTTGAAAATTTTAAAATAGATATATATTCCAAATTTGAAATTGCTGAAAATGAAAATTTGGTGAAAAGTGGTTTGGTTTTGAAAGAACTTGAAAATGAGATTGAAAAATCCAAGAATTTTGAATCTGAAAAACAAAAACGATTTGAACTTGAAATTTCCGAATCCTAAGCCAAAATTGAATTGCTTGAAAATGAGAATTTGGTTTTGAAACAGTCCAATGCTGAACAGAAGATCGCTATAAATAATTGCTCAAATTTATTAAAAGAAAATAGTGATCTAAAGTTCAAAATTCAACAATTAGAATCAACTTTGGATAAATTTTCTAATGGGGAAAAATCGTTGAATATGCTGTTACAAATCCAAGTTTCTATTGGAAATAAATCTGGTCTTGGCTTTGGGAAAAATGATGTTTTTGGATAACAAAATTCAATTGATTTGAAAAATCCCTCAAACTGTTTTGGAAAGAACTGCTTTGAAAATTTGAACTCTAAAAATTTCAAAGGCTTTTTGAATCAAAATTGTGATGAGAAACTGTTTTATAATAAACCATTTAAACATTCTTGGATCCCAAAAAATAAAACAAGCTTCGTCAAGTTCAAACAGATTTGGGTTCCTAAGGGTACGAAAGTTTATTCTAATGGTTTGTTATATAAACAAGTCTTGGTACCAAAACATATGAATACAACTGTGAGTGGTTTTACAAATTTTGTTAGACCACTCGGTTCTCTTAACTGTTAGGTACCAGAGGTGGCTGAGGAACTGCTAAGCAAAAGAGATTTAAATTCAAGCTGCTCAATACTTCTGAAATCATTCACAGTTCCTTAGCCAAGACTGTTGAGTTAGAGATTCTGATTTACACTGGATTCTGGTATGATCTCTAATCTCACCTCTGTAAATATTTTCTGCTTTGATTTTTTTTTTCTTCTTCTCCCTTCTATCTCTTTCTTCTGTCTATTCTAATTTGATTTATCACTATCATATTTTTTTGCTCCTTGAGTTGCAGTATTCATGATATTCTGGATATTTGTTTTGCGTGTATAGAACTCTGATGTTTTTTCCAGATCTTGTACTTAATCTTGTAAATATCTGCAATTGTTTTGAAGTATATTCTTATTTCTGAATTCATAACAGTGTTGATGTATTCGTGCCATATCTTGAACACTGTTAAATTGAATTCTAAATTTCTGAAGATCTGAATAATTAATGAAATTTCACACTCTTATGCTGTTTTGAGTTTCTTTCAATTAATTTTGGAAACGCTTAAAATGTTATACTCATTACAGTACACTCTGTTATTTATCAGTTGTGATAATTTCTTTAATTTTTCAGATTGGCTTAGACATTTTTTTTAATCTGTCTTACATCTTGAAATTCACCGTTATTCATGATCATCTGGTTTATTTTTATTTTTGTTTGAGGTCATTTGAAATTTTTGATATTTTGAATCTCACACACCTCTCAAATTTGAAGTTATTAATTATGTGTGATTGATTCATTGTATCTCATGATTTACATTTGTTCAAATGATTTCGAATAAACCATTATTTTTGGATCATGAATTATTATTCAGTCTTGATGTAAATGATCTGAAATCTCTCTTGTGATTGTCATAAATATTTGTGAAAACTCTTTTGAAAATATGGTCATAAATATCATTGTTATTGTATGATTATTTGATTTGAATATATATTTGTTTAAAATCATTTGAAATTATTTATTTATTGAATCTCACACATAATTTTGAATTTGAAATAAAACTTGGTGTGATTGATTCATTAAATACTAATACTTTCACTTTTCTTCAAATGATTTAAAATAAAGTATATTTTTAATCTGGGATCATGGAATTTTTTTGTGACCATCATCTTGACTTGTTTGCTTGGAAACTGTCTTTGTACTGCTCTGATACTGTCTTCAAATAACTGCTTGCTTTAATCTGACTGCTGCTCTGATAATTGTGCCAAATTTGTTTGGGGTTTGTATTTGAAATTTCTTAAATCTGAGATATCTAGGGTGTGAATAAATTCCTCGTAAATAGAGACACCAAGTGGTATCAGAAGCGCCTTATATTTGTCTCATCCATCTGTACTGAGATTCAATTTTTCACTTTGTATAGATCCATACATCTTTTTTGCCTTATACAAATAAATGTGCCAAATTTGTCTGGCTGGGTTTGTGTTTAAATTTCTTTGGTCTGAGATGTCCATGATAGTCCATCAGGGTGTAATTAAATTCCTCGATAAAGGAGACTACAATTGGTATCAGTTTTTTTTTCACTCATTTGTTTTTTGAATTATCATCCTGTATAGATTCAATTTGCTTTGTATAAATCTGTTTAATTTCCTCTAGTAATTGATTTTCAATTTTAAAATTATTTATTGATTATTCATTCAGAAATTGAAATCAATATCCGAATTGAACTGTATCTATAATTCATCAAAAAATATTATCAGAATTTGAAATTGTGATGAATTGTGACTTCAGTGTATTTCACAATAAGAGGAGATTTTTATTTAGATTTTCATGATGGCTGAACATTTATTATAATATCTTTGAATTGGCAATTATTTCACGACCATCTCCTTTATCTATCATCATTCTGACATCCATCATGTTTTTTATATTAATGTGGAGAGTTTAATTTTTTATAATTTTTTTTTGAATAAACAGTGGAAATATTCGTGATGGAAATGTGACGGTGTTATTATTCAGAATTAGTGAAATTGAGAATTTTCAATGATCCCGGTACAGTTGGTCATATTTCATAATATAATTAATTTAGAAATTTATTTCACATTCCATCTCTGTACCTACCACTTTTCTATCATTCATATTGGTTTTATATACCGAGGAGTTTTTCCTTTTAAAGTTGAAAATAATAAATATAATTAATATATAAGAGTGTCTCTAACCTCATTTAAAAATCCAAGCTCTGGTTATGCATGGTTATGAAACGTCTTATAATTTAAGTTGCGACTGATCCCATTTAAAAATCCAAGCTCTGGTTATGCGTGGACAGTGTGCTCTTAAATAAAAAATAAATAAAAAGGAAATAAAGTGCTAAAATAGAAATAAATTTGAATTTTTCCTCTGAGTATAAAAACTAGCCTATCAATCCATCTTCTAATCTGTGAAATGCGTTAAATCTTATGACGTATTATGATTTGTTGATTGATAGGTATTGGGATTTGAGATTATACGATTTTGTCACTTGAATTGAATTATTAATTGTAGTCCAAATCCATCACTGTTTTTGTGCTTTATTTTTATAAAAAATCTTTAGAAAATGATTGGAAATGATTTGTTTTTAAAACTCTCTCCATTATGTATGAAATTCATCGTAAATCCGTCATTCTCTGAAATGTGAAATATGCCACCTGTTCTCAGAATATTATGATTTTTGTTTGACTGATTGAAATGTATGATGACCGTTCTTTCTCTTAAGCTGAAATTATATTTTTAGTCAATTTTCATCTGTATTTTAAAATCTGTATCCTTTTGATGATAACAAAAGGGGGAGAATGGATTAGATTTTGATTTATGAGTGAATATTTTATAAATATTTTTATTTTTGAAAATTCATTATCTTTCAGTTCAATTCACTCATGCACAGTTATAGGGGGAGTTATCTGTTGTAGGGGGAGCTAATAAATAGGGGGAGTTCAATATTCACTGTCAAACACATGTATTGGATTTTCAAAATCTTTTATTTGTTTGTCATCATCAAAAGGGGGAGATTGTTGTATATAACGTTGTTGTATACACAATTATATGATTTTTGTTTGATGATAACAACCAAATAAATATTATTATAAATGTGTTTGAAATCGTACTGTAAAATATATACGTCACTGACTGAAATATAATATTTATATTTAAATGGAATACGACAATACAGACATTGATATATTCATACTGTATTTTATTTAAATTGAATATTCTATTTCAATAACACAACGGTACAAATCTTATAAACTCCACTATTTAAACACTCACAGAATATTTGTACTAATAAATAACAGAATGAAATAGACGAGTTTGTTTGACAACAATAAAATATTATTTTATTTCAATCAAACTTGTGTATTACAAATTACAGTACAATTCCATTTCAGTACACAGCTTCCCACAATAACACTCACACTCGTATATATAAATTCTTTGATTTCATACATTTCAATATACAATTTTATATACACTCATTTACATATTGACACACTGGCTTCTTCAGTCTTCTGTCTTCATAGCTTACAAGTCAGTCCAGTCTTCACAGCCAGTCCAGTCTTCATACCTGTCATACAAATGAACACACACACAGTACACTGCAATAGAAATAATACTGAATACGTGTGAATATAAATTTTATTTTTAAAATTTTATTTGCCTCAGTTTTCTGGTGTGTTTCTCATCATTTTTCTGACTTGATCTGATTTGTTAATTCGACTGTGTCTAGTCAGTATATGTACAGTAACAGGGACAGAAAATAATACTAAATGACTGCATATACACACGTGTATATATATACACGTGTGCACTGCCACGCCAAATCAGCAAGCAACTGAGGAGTAGCCACGAGGACCATCTCAACTCAGTGCATCACTCAAATTCAAATAGGAGTTTAATGGACGAGCACAATGGCACAACAAATATTTGTAGCAGCCCATGTGTCGAGCAAAGAAATTCAAAGTGAAAAGCCATGTACAAAGTGTAAATGTCAAACATTCAAAATGGTTAAGCAACATGGTTCAGCAAAATGGTCAAGCTCAAGTATGCAAATGAACAAAACAGCAAAGCCAAAATTGTCGAACCAGCATGTCAAAAGTCAACAGCAACAAAGTCAACACAGCTCAAATATGGTTCAAACCAAAGCAGCAATGAAAAGTGGTCAAACCAGTATCCACATGCAAGTGATTCAACAAATTACAAATGGCAGAAAAGTTCTAACAAGTGCAACAGCATATAAAACATAGAAACAGCACAGGATGGTGCAGCTAACCACAGTGGTACATGGCAACAAAAAGTTCAATTCAAGGCTCGAGCTCATGGCGATCAAATCCGGCGACTATGGAAAATGCAAACAGGCTAGATCAAGTGTAGTAGCATGTACAAGTTCAGTTTTTGAGTGGCAGCAGCATAAGCAATCATGTACAGAATGTAAAGAAAAGTTCATATGAATGGCAACATGTTCGAGACAGTTAAATTTTCATGGTGAAGGTGCATACAAAATGCAATGGTACAGCAGTCTCATTTATACAGTGCAACTGCAAGTTTATACCCAAGGTCAATAATTTCAAGTGTACAGGTGAATGAACATGGCGGCATTCTTTTTCAAATGGTTAAACACAAATGCATGGATGAATGGTGCAAACAAAAGCCGTGAATAAATCAAATATGGTAAGTGATAAAGTGTTGAATCTCAAATGCCATAAATCAGTGTTTATTTGGTTCATCGAGATGCATTAGGTCAAGGTCAAGGCAAAATTATAGCCATGATATATTCTAATATATATGTGAAAATAAAAGGATGCCACAATCAAATTTATGCAAGCAACAATGAATGGCCAGATTCATGTTCAAAGTAGCAGAATTGCTAATTCATGGGACAAATATGGCTTTGACAACTCAGTTTTTAGAATGCAAATGTGTTTCCAGAGATTGGGCAGAATTTTAAAATCATTCCTGAAATCGACTGATCAGGTTCATTTATAGTTGGCAAGTTTTTTCAAGTGCATTTCAAGTCAGTTTTTATTTCGAAGCAATTGTTTGACAAAAATTCAAATGTGCAATTGTTTATTTCCTGAAATCAAAGAATCTATCCGTGGCATGCTTACTTTCCATATTTAAATAAATCAATAAGTTCTTTTTTGGCAAGAATCATGTGTGGCAAAAATGGTTCGAGAGAAACAAATATATTTGTCCAGAAATCAGTGTTATTCAAGGCAAGAAATCAATGGAGCAATCACGCAGTGAACAAAAGGGGATTCACGTTTTTAATCCTTTCCAAGAATGTACAGGAAATTCAAAAATCATCAAATGTTATCAAAGCCGTGGACATGCCTAAATTCATCAAGCAATTCAGTCAAGAGGCAAAAGAGGAATAACATGCAAAATCAGTATTTGATTTGAGGAAATCAAGCCGAGGTGATTAAATCACAAAGGGGAAACAAGCACAAACAAAATTCAAGTCATCACGAAATCAGAGCTTTAATTAGGATTTTATAATCCTATATTATACACCATTTTCATCATCGGTAGTGGTATGGAAAAATCACAGCAAACAATCGATCCCACACAACATCAATTTGAAGCATAAAATAAATTCAGAGAAACTCACAAAGTTTTTCAGAGGGATTCGATCAATCTCCAAATTGATTGAGCAACAAATCGAAGCACCTAGCTGAAAGCAAAGCAACAAAGTAGTTTTAAAGCCACAGAGAATCATTCCTTCCAACAATCGATTCGGATTCGGGGGATTAAAGAGAAACCCTAGAAAATCATCCAGATCGCAGCTGCCATTTTCTTTTTCCAGATACAAGAGAGAGAGAGCAAAGTGAATGGGTGCAACAAATTGAAATGGGCCGGCCATTTTTTTAATGTGAAAAGGGGATGACCCTTTTTTATTTAAACTCCAAGGGCTTTTCTATTTTAAATTTCTTTTGTTTATTTTGTTGTACTTGTTTTAAAAATTGTCGATCAGTTCTAGGTCTGTAAAATCTAGGATATCAGTCACGGTGTTGACTGTCAGATTCAGAGTCTGTAAAATTCTGGGATACAGATTACGGGGTTGTAATTTGGGGAATCTGATCGAGGGGACATCGTTCAGTCTAGGGTTTTGAGCGTAGGGTTAGAATAGGAGCAGGGTTTGCAAGTGTACATGGTCTTGTATGCGGGATCTGTTCTATCACCTAGTAGAAACCTTAGAAATGCAGCAGTAGGCAGAGTTTTGCCGAAGCTGGGTATATATGTGTGTGATTTACTTTCTGCATTTCTGTTTATGTTATATTCTGTAATCTGTTTATTATTATATATCTCATTAGATTTTTAATTCAGTTAAAAATTATGAAAAACCCTATTCACCCCCCCCCCCTCTAGGGTTATTCTAGATCCAACAGATTAACCCTAACTGGTTAACTCTAACTCATTTACTCTATTCGATTAACTCTAATCGAATAACTAATATTCAATTAACTCATTTTGATTAACTCTTCTTATTTATTCCTTTGAATTAACTCCTTTGATTTATTCCTTTGAATTAACTCATATTTGGTTACCAAATAAATATTTCTTTTATCTTTTCTGTTTATTCTCTAAATAAATAATCCTTTTACTTTTATTTATTTCTTATAAATAAATGATCCTTTTATACTTTTATTTATTCTCTAAATAAATAATCCCTTTTACTTTTATTTATTTCCTATAAATAAATAAATTCCATTTTTATTCTTTTTATTTAACAAATAAATGATTCTTTCAATTCTATTTGTTTACCAAATAAATATTCCTTTTCTATTTGTTTACACAGATATTCCTTTTCCATTTGTTTGACAAATATTTCTCCTTCATATTTGTTTGACAAATATTTCTCCTTTATATTTGTTTGACAAATATTTTCCCTTATATTTGTTTTACAAATATTTCTTCTTTCTAACTCTTTGATTTTATAATTATTTCCCTTTATAAAATCCTTTTCCTTGTATATATAAAATCCCTTGATTTCATATATACATGTATAATATGTATATATATATATGTATATGTATATGTATATGTATGAGCACATATATATGTGTATATATATATATATATATATATATATATATATATATATATATATATATATATATACATATATATATATATATATATATAAAATTTAAACTAGGCTTCCACTAAGACAACGACCCAATTCCTTTTTATAAAAATCCACGTGTATACACTCTCCCATACCGTTGAAACTCCACTCGTATTCACCCTTCTATCATTTTCCGCCCATCCCTACAGTTGAACACGCATCCTCTTCATATCCAAATCGCTCCATGTCCAAACACAGGCATCAATGCCTTACGCTCCTACCCCTTTGTTTTTGCCAAGTCCACATAAACAGTCTCCTCCCCAAAACAAACTCCTGAACACGTAAAAACATTTCTCCGCCCTCTTTTTGTTCCCAGTACCCTGGTCCCTTTCTTATTCCATCACATATATATAACACACCTGCACCGCAACTTCCATCATCATTATACCACAACTCTCCAACTAAACATGCTGAACTGCTCCCTCATACACAGTACGTACCCCCTACCAGAAACTGCTAACGCCATGCCTACTTGGGTCTCTCTCCCCATGCACAAGTTTTCCCTCTCCTCATGTCTTTTTTTCACGTCAGCACCACCATGCTGGAATCCGTTCTCCCAGCCTTCATGCACCTGAACCGTGAACACCGCCGTGTAAGAATCCGAGGCCTGAATTCCTGTCGAGCACAGCACTTGCTCACCATATCTGATTCTCCTCACCGCCCCTTTTTCTCCTCACCAACACTCACGTATATACTTTCATTTTATTTTAACTGCTTAATCAAAGTTTTTCTTTTTACTGATTTTAGAATGAGTTTAGAAGAGGAGGACTTCGGTTTTTTTTCTTCTCTTTTTTTTTTAAGTGGTTGCGGCGGTTTTTGTGATCGACAGAGAATGAAGTAGTTTAGGTCTTAGGAAGGAGCATCGTATATTTATAGGCAAAGTAATAATATTCATTAATATAATGAAAACGTGGTGTCTTATATTTGTTCACTGGTTTTGGTTTGATAATGAGGTGGAGGACATCTTGCGTGTGTCTTATTTTTGTTCACTGATTTTGGTTTGAAACGAAGTATAACGGTACCCCATTGCATATTATTTTGTTCTCGCACGAGCCGCAAACGACTAAAGTAAAAATACCGGTGCGACAAGCAATGCGTCACGATTCCAAAAATATAATAATACCGGTAGGTTAACTCATATTGTGAAACCCCAAAATCGCTAATTAAGGGTGCAAAATACTCCAAATAAAAAGTTGCTTATTTAATTAATTAAAAATTACAGTAAAATTCTAAAAATTAAATTATCGTTATGTCTCAAAAGAACTTTATCTAAATTCAAACCCGATATTCAAATATTTTTAAATAACTGTTATGGCCACGAACGAATATACCGCTGTTTTTCTGAATATTTAATTTGGACATAACTAAAAATCTACACGACGAAATCCCGATTTTTCTCTTCCACTAGAAAAATATACTTCACCAGCTCCTAACGTTTCTTGTTTCACAGAAATCCAATTTAAAACGGCTTTTGTATATTCGTTTGAAGTTCGAATCGCCAATTTACGAACTACAGCGCCATTTCGAGCTCGATTTATAATATAATTATACATTCAAACTTCATTTAAATAATGTATTCATTATTATAATTCAACTTTAAACTGAATTAAATATCACAGATGATCCAATTCACACCATATTGTGAGTTCCACTATTTCAGAAATTAAATATATTATTATATTATTTATTTTAATTAAATATTCAATATTATTTAATTCTGGTCATTTTAAATAACCAAACCATTATTTAAATAATTAAATAAATTATTTATATACCGTAAAAATATGGGTCGTTACAAATTTGGCAACACTTCGAGCTCTTCTGTCGCTTGATGTGTTGAGTCGAGTGGGTCTTGCATGCCTTTTGGGAGCCGGACAAAAATATCAGCTAACATTTTCCCCCCAAAGTACGTCTTGCCTTAGCAAGACGTGCTTTTTGTTGAAGAGAAAACTGGGACGAAGCGTGAAGCTTTACATTTGTTGAGTATGCTGATGTCCTTGTTTCTTGCGTAGTCGTCTGCTCCCTATCTTATTCATGAAATTATGATGTTAGCGGTTGACTCTCATTTATGTCTTAATGTAAACGAGTGGTCGTCGACATGTTTTCGCGCTCACGCTCACATATCTTCATATGGTTTTACGTGATGCGATCACGGTTTTAAAGTAAAGCATCGGACTTGAGGTCAGGATAGAAGTAGGCACGTATACACAGTCGTACATGTGCATGTACATATACATATACATGTACGTAAATATCTATGTACATACGTAAATATGTATATATACATATTATACATATGTGTGTGTGTATATATATATATATATATATATGTATGTTCACACACAAACACACACACACACATATATATATATATATTTCTTATTGTTTATTATTTTTATTTTACATCGCATCTTGGTGTTGATGCGATATATTGCATCCCTGAATGATGTGACACATGGCATCCCGGTGGGATGCGGTGGATCACATCTCGGTAGGATGCGATGAATCACATCCCGGTGGGATGAGATGGATCGTATCCCGGTAGGAAGCGATTAATCGCATCCAGGCGGGATGATGCGATGGATCGCATCAGTAATGGGTTGCGAGGCAAGGAAGAGCGGTCCGAGGCCCAAATCCGCCCCTTCCTCTATATAAGCCGAAGCCCTCTCATCCTCTAACACTTTTTTCACCTTCATTTCTCACCTTAAATCTGCTTCCTTTATTTGATGTACTTTAATGAAGGAAAATCATGCAGAGTGGGAGAAGAAGAGAAGGAGGGAGGAGGCACGTCGCCTCCATTGTTGTATGGGGGTTCACCTCACGCGATGCGAGGTTATCACACCAAATTTGATGCGGATTCGCATCCGAGTGATGCGAATTCGCATCACCTCGGTGATGCGAGGCCCTATATCTAGTTGGATGCGGCTTGCATCCGAGCGGTACGAATTCGTATCACTTAAGTGTGCGAGGTCATCGCACTAGATTGGATGTGGATTCGCATCCAAGTGATGTGAATTCGCATCACTTCGGTGATGCGGGGCCCATCAAGTTGGATGTGGATTCGCATCACTTCGGTGATGCGAGGCCCCGTATCAATTTGGATGTGGATTCGCATCCGAGTGATGCGATTTCGCATCACTTCGGTGATGCGAGGTCTCGCGTCCAGTTGGATGCGTATTCACATCTAAGTGATACGATCTCGCGTTACTTTGGTGTTGCGATTACCTTTTCCAACTGGAGGATGTGAGGGGCTCCATCCTTGCGTTGTTTTCGCGACTAGTTGTGAATGGGCGGGGACAGGACTTGGCATATAGTTTTTAGAGAATACAGCTTGGACCGAGGACAAGAACTTTGGACTATTGGACCCTAATTTACTTCCCAATCCAAATCACAATTTGGTCGCGACTCAACGCGAGTCTAGGGACTTCGATCGGTAATGACGATAGTTACTTTGCTAAAAGGCAGTGATCGTTGCCATGTTCCGATTCTATTTTGATTGTAACTGCATTGTCACTGCACTACACTGCATGTTTGCATGTTAGTTCATACACACATTAGGGGTACAGGTTTTATATACGATGTCTAATGCAACTATATTGGAGTATAGCTAGGAATAGAGACACGATCCAAAACACAACAACAATCGGAAGCTAAAGCTTCTCAACACTCAACATCCCAGTAAGGTTCAACTAGTAGCACTACTCTTGGGGACAGCAAGCTTGAGACTTCTTCAGAGTCGGTCACTTCCCGGTCTATAGATTCACCGAAGGCACCCGACCGTGATTTACAGCAAATGGTCGAGCGTTCAACTGATCCGTCGACGCCAGAAGGTGTTACTGCGGTTGAGAGAGGTCTGAGAAGAATGTAGATATTGTGTCAAGCGACGTACCTGAGGCTCCTGATACAGTGATTGGCGTCGTTATTGTTGATAGTCCGCTAAACTCGGGATGTTCGAGTTTGGTGAGCCTTCCCTGAGATGCATTCCGCAAGATTTGGCATACCATGGACCCATGTTCGAGTTCTCGAGGAGGGAGATCGGCTGTGTGCCCCGCCAGAAGGGTACACCGCATGAAATAAGCATATGTGTATCGTGGGGTATGTGCCCCCGTCTTGTGACTCTATTCGTGACATGCTGAGTTATTTCTGCTTAGTGCCTATATAGCTCCATCCCAACGAATATGCATTCCTCCTCGGGTACCCGTCGTTTATTTAGAGAGTACCTGAATGAGGAATCTACTGGAGAGAAGATACGGTTCTTTTTTCAGATCAGGGGAAGGCCCAAGACCTCACCTTCTCTTTACTTTCTAGAAGGAAAACACAATGCTCAGTTCATTAAAGGGTCCTGGACCAGACTCGGGTTATTTAAGTCTGATTGGTTCTTTGTTTGCTGTCCTCCGGGCTTCACGAGACAGTGGCTGGAGGGAAGTAAGTATCTATATTTTCTCTAGTTTGTTGTTGGTTGAATTATGAACTTGGTGTTGACTTCGATTTCCTGTAATAGGAATCCTGCCAGCGCAGAAGGGCGATGAATACCAGGGACGTGTAGCGGGTTTGAAGGCTATTCCGAAGGATGTTCGCTCAACAGAGAGCATTTTGGATGAGGCGGCCCTTCATCGAACAGGCCTGCTCCCGCGAAACCTGAGGATATTCTCGATGGCCACTTCAGTGAAGGTGGGCGAACATCTTAAGGAAGGAAAAGTTCATAAGCGTAAAGATCCTCCTACCGTGACTAAATGTCCCAAGGCTACAAAGATTCAAGAGGGTGCTTACTCACATCGAGGATTCGTCCACTCCCGTCCTGCCTACGAATGTTGAGGTTGGAGAGGGATCGTCGGCGAGGCCGGTTCCCCCAATAAACGCTGCTGGGACCGCCGCTTCGTTGGAGAGAGCGGATCAGTTTAAAGGATTGGATAACTTTCCAATAGAAATTCCACCATCTTGTCCTAGTGGCACAAGTTCTAGAAGCCTTACTTTACCTGCTGGGGGGACAACTCCTCCAAGCGGGTCCCTATCTGGTCTGTGGAGAGCGCACTTTAGGTCACATGCTCATAAACACTGCATAACACCGCATTTTCTTATATGTATCAAATGTTCTGTCCTGATCTTTGATTCGCTTCGTGCAGGTGACATGGCTCACGGAGGTGGCGATGATAGGCATTGAGGCAATGGATTAGGGTGAAGGAGACCACAAAAGAGCTCAGTTTTGAGCAATTTTAAGAAAAGGGCCAGACTTCCTCAGTCCTCTTGTTCTCGTGACCGTGATGGCGATCACCGATATCAACAACACTCATAATCTCCACCGCCACTTAGATCGTCGGGGGCAGATTCAAGGCTTGAGACTGTGAGCACCAGACCGCGGGTTCCGACGCTCCCTCTCCCTACCCCTTAAGTGGGGCGCATTCATAGATATACCAGTCATGTTGTCCATTCGATGGGCTATGAGCCATCGAGGATGAGCACGTCAAGAGGAGGACCAGATGTCCCACAGTTGAGCAACGAGTAGCAGATTGCCCTCTTAAAAAGGCAATTCCCCAAGTATTACTTTGATGAGTTGATGTTTGTACAAGATATTAGTCTGACTCCTCAGGAATACACCGCTCTTGTGTGGAAGAAAGTGTACCATGCTAGTCGCAATGTCGCAGAGTTCAATAGGTACGCTGGGCACCTCTCAGACTTATTTGTGCCAAGAACGTGGAGATTCATAATCGTGGTCTGACCACCGAAGCTGAGCGGACAACTGTCTAAAACCTGGAAAAAGAGATAGGTGAGACTTATCCTTATGCCGTAGGCGCTTTTTGTTCCCGTAGTATCCCATTTTAGAGCTAATTTTTGTTGTTGACACAGTGGAGTCGAAGGAGGCGCACAATAGGTTGAAGAGGGAGGTGGAGCATACTGCTTCGAGTTTCAATGATACACCGACCGAGCTTACGACTGAGAATACGGCCCTCAAGAGAGATAAAGCCGAACTGGAAAGGATAAAGAAATGGTTTCTCAACTCTAGGAGGAGAATGAAGTTCTGAGGAGGGAGAACGAGAGATTGAGTGCTGAAAACATAGAAACTCGGAGGCTGACGCGGGAGATTGTTGATCTGAAGAGGCAAGCTAAGGAGGCCAAGAGAGACAAGGAAGAAGCCGATGAGATGGCTCAAGATACGTTAAGCCAACTGGATGGAGTAAGGGTCGAGCACGAGAGAGAGGTAGAGGGGCTCCGAATTGCAGTGGAGGATGCCACGGTCTAGGCCAAACAGGATTTGGAGCCTTGATATGTATGTTAAAGTTCTCAAGTACCACGACCTTTCATGGATTGATGATTACTCCAGCGTACTGGGCAAGGCGTGGGACAAGCTATTGATAGTTGAGGCTGACGAACAGGGGATGGCTACTATAGATGATATCAATTTCATGTTTCATCATTTAAATGAGGCAGAACGCCTGAAGCTTCAAGAGGGAAGGGAGTTGTTAAGGAATCATGCTACGATGGAGTGGGATGCCGCAAAAGGTAAAAACCGTGGACACAGAAAGTTTGGTGGTGGCCCATGAGTTCGGTGGAGGTAGCTCCTCTCAACAGCCAGCTAGACTGCCTGCCCCAACAACTGGCTCGCAAGTTTCTTCCCCTGTCATACCTAATACAACCCTGATCGGTCGGGGTTGGGAATTGAGAGTTTGACCCAGACAACCGGCGAGGTCTTGGTGCCTGTCGGAGCCGCGCCCCAGTTGTTGGTAGGTAAAGTCACGTCTTCCTTAAGTGCATAAAGGTGCAAGTGCATGGGAATTGAGTCGACTGATTAACCTTTTCTTCGATGTGCAGGTCCCTTTGGAACAGGAATTACTATAAGCTTGGACCCAACACAATTTAGACAGCCTAAGGTTGAAATGGGAGGTTTCGTGGGTCAGTTTGGCAAGGAAATTGGAGGGGAAATCACGTTTATTGCGGAGGAGTTAGAATACTTTGGCTCCTTTGTCAGAAGAGATCGGCAGGAGGGTCAAGTAACTAGGTCCGCCGAAGTGGGCGAGCATACAATATGCAGAATGTTCGAAGAGCAACAAGTTGGCTTGCACGCCAAAACCAAGGAGCAAGCGCAGAAAGGTGGCTGACGAGTTAGCCCGGCAAACGGCTTTGGTGGATGCCAGGAAGAAGGCCGAACAAGACGTTGTGGCCAAAGTACAAAGGGAGAAGGAGGCTGCAGCGAAGAGCAGGCAGATTTAAAGGAAGAAGGGCGCAGAGATGTACAAAAAGCTAAAGAAAGCAGAGGCCAGAAAAATTAGGACTGGGAATACAGGTCAGCAAAAGGTGGTACCAAAGTCCGGGTCCCAAGGGAAAGAGGTCGCGTCGTCAATAATTTCACTTTCAACCGCGGTTATTCCTCCACCTTTGAGGTGTTAGTACAAAATTCAGTATTAATACCTCAAGGTGCTGCTTAGAACTTTACAGATATGATCAACACAAGATTAAAAGTAAAAAGTGTGGAGAAAGTAAAGTGAAGACAAGTTTTAGAGTGGTTCGGCCTGAAGCTTGACCTACGTCCACTATGAAGGTAACTTTCATTATCATATCAATGTTTACAAGACATGAAATCTCTCTTTGTACATTCATCTTCTCTTATTACAAGTAAATCTCGCTTAGATCTATGCAAATCAGAGGAAGGATGGATGGATTTGTCTAAATGTAAGGAACATGAAGGAGGATCTTCAATCTCTTGGCCACTTAGATGATCTCGATGGAATCCATGGCTGATTAGATGGTAGAACTTCGAATGGAGATGACGTATGAAGGTAGGATTGCTTAGGAATGGTGGTAGGAAGGATCCGACAGCACTTCGTGGTCGCAAGGAATCGATACCCAAAAATGCGGAAGCCATGGCCTATTTATAGGGGAGCTTGAATGAAGAAATGGGAAGAAATCCATATATGCAGGTTCCTAGTCGAGCGTGCAGTATTTACAGAAATGTCACTATGCTAGTTGTTTCCAGCTGTCAAGACCGATCGCCCAGATGAATGCACGATCGACCAGTAAGCGTGCGACCGACCAGGGAGTGTGCAAGTAGCCATGAATCAACATAAGTACTTCTCTGCTCGACAGGTAGTTAGTGTCTGAATGATGTAGTGGTGTTCAACCAGGGAATGAAGGATCGACCAGGGTTGTAGTGTGCGAGCAGGCAGAGGATGTACAAGCAACCTCTTGGTATCTTGGGATACTTGCCCATGAGACATGCACGACCGACCAGGCAGTACAAGAGAACGACCAGGAGAAAGAATGAGCGACCGACCCTAGTGTTTGAACATCAGTATGAAGCTTGTCCTATGTTATTGAACGAACGACCGTGTGATTGGACCATGTGCGAGCGACATGTACATCGTGCGAACGACCAGTGAATCATGCTCTGAGCGACCGACCCCTATGTTTGTTTAGATTCAATCTATCAGTATGCGTGTAATTTATATGGATAAACATTTTCCCCTCGAAGTTTGTAATTTTAGTTTTCAAAGATTACAGGCTTCGAAATATAGCACGATTTGATAGAGTAATTTTAGTTTTTCATGGAATAGCCACATTTGTTAGAGCATGGGTCGGACCCTTATATTTTACCCCTGGTCGGTCGCACATGAGCACAAATCAGGTCTGCACGAAAGACCAGGCTGCACACATCATTTACGGGTTGAGCGAGCCCATTGGGTTGGGCATTTCCATTCGTCTTCCTCTTTTTATATTGGCGTTTGATCTTCATTTCCGCACCCTATTCATTTTACTGAAGGAAAGCACGTTAATGGTGGTCGTATCCTCTTAAGAATCTCGCACTGAATTCTAGTTTCTTTTATTGACTTTAGCATCGTTGATCACTTCGGAGTTTCATATTCATCAGCAAATCCGCTGTAAAATCCTTCCGAGCCTACCAATACAACTTCTTCTAGATTTGAAGCAACCTTGGAAATTAATCCAGCTGCAAAAGCCCACTATCCTTAAGTTGAATTGAAATAACCACCATAGATATGAAGCGTTGTGATTTTACACAGGTAATTAGCATTTTACTGAATTGGATTTGTAATGCTTGCGGTTTCAGATCGAGTTTGGTACTGCATGACTTTTGGGATTTGTAATGGTCAGGAATTCGAGAATAGATTGGATTGGATTTGGTTTGAGGTTGTGTATGATTGTTTCAGGAAATCGAATCACACAAGATCCCAGAATCTCTTATTTGTATTGAATGCACATTAGTTGCTCGACAAAATGTTTGAGACACGAAACCTTGTAACTGTAAATTTGTTTGAGTAATTCATGACATAGATCACCATATTTATTCATGATAAACTTGTTCCTTTGTTTCTAATGTTAACATATGCCTTGACCTGCTTTGATGTTGTATCAATACTTTAGTATTTGGCACAAAGTTTTCATGTTGAACGGTCTTCATAAAATTCAGATTGTAACCAATGCTTTTGATTGTCTTTTGCTGTGTGCAAAGTTTTAGTTGAATTATGGCACTTTAACAGCTTGGAAGCTTTTAATCTTACAGTCCCCTAACACACTTTCTCGAACACTTTGGTCGCTCATACTCGACCTTGCATGGGTCGTTCCTGCTCGACCACTATATGGGGTCTATGATGCACGACCTTGCCCTGGTCGGTCATGCGCGACCAGGAATGGATAGAGCACGCACGACCAGGCCAGAATGTTTTACGCACGACCAGACTTGTTTTGACCATGCACGACCAGGATTGGATTGAGCATGCACGACCAGGCCAGAATCCTTCATGTACGACCAGGCATGGGTCGTGCGTGACCGACTAGGTCTAGATCGTTCATGATCGACCTAGTTTGATTGGCATGTTTGCATCCCTTGGAGGCTTTCTTGCATTAAGTCCTCTATTGATTATCGAATTTTTCTTGCAATGCTTAACTTGTAGTGGCTAACATATCTACATGTTCTTGTGCTCATAATTTTGCTATTGACCGCTCTCATCAACAGTAGGTTAGTTAAGAATAAATATGCAGGGTAAGTTATGATTTTAGCTCAAATGTCATATTTGTACGGGATTGCTTTAATTTAATCACTTATAGTTAGGTTAAACATTTTCTGCACAAATATGGTCATTCTAGAGTTAACCGTCAATGATGCTCGCATTTAGTAAACCAATGCATACTGATCATGAAATCCGAGCCTCGTATTTGCGATAACTCATATAATTATGTATGTTATTCCCCTTTGGATTAGGAATCGCATATCTGCGATTTATTTTTAGACATAACTATTTGTGTAGAGATGGTACCTAGACATCAGTCTCGTCAAAATCTTGAAGAAGCAGCTATGTCTAGAAAGGATGGAAGTTCTGTCCAGGTGACTGAGACTACATCAACTATTGTCCCCGAAGCGAACATTGGTCAGGATTTCCCCCAACCCCGACCTCTTGACATGGTACCTTCTAATAGTCATAACACAACACTCCCTTTTGGTTCATATAAGCAGATGTGTGCTCGGTTTGGATTCTCGGAAGATGAAACTAAGTTTCCGGGAAAGGATGATTTGCCTGACCAACCACCCACCGGGTATGTTATAGTCAATCGCCATATGCTTTTAAGTGGAGCAGTCCCCCCTTTCAATCCTTATTTGGAATCAAATCTATGGCGCTTGGCTATTGCCCCATACCAATTGCATCCCAACGGCTATTTTATTATAATGGGACTTTACGTACTTTTTATGAGAGTCAAACAACGAGCGCCTACATTTCAAGATATATGCTCTTTATATGCCTTTAAAAGAAGGAAAATAGATCGTCCCTCTTTTATCTTTGTTGAAGGAAAGTATTCCAGAATTATTACCGGCTTAGTAGAAAGTGTTAGGGGATTCCCGGATCAATACTTTTACGTCCGATGCCCCGGTAACTTTTATGGCCGATGGATGGAAGGAGGTAATCACTCTTGCTTGAGGTTCTTTATTTTATTTTTAAACATTGATTCTTAATTCCTTCTTTACTTTACAGAAATTCCTTCTGATCAAGGCACTGTTCTTGACCAAACCCTTCTTGATTCTTTGAAAGCTGTCGATGAGACCGAGAGAAGCAGACAGTTCTTGCTTACGGAAAGATTCCTCCGCCAGTATCAATTACTTTACCCCTCACGGTCTATTGAGACAAACCCAGCTAATAAAAAAAGTGTTACTGGCAAATCTTCTGCTAAAAAAGCTTCTTTGAAGAAATGTTCGGATCTTGGAAGTAGTAGCGAAACTTTGTCAAAATCTCTGTTGCCTTCAATTGTTGGATAAGACATCCCTCATCGTGAAGGTAAGGAAATTGAGGAAGGCAGAACTTTTGTAAGGATGAAACAATCTCTGAGAAAGTTTTTGAGAATCCCATTGCCCCAGTTACTCAAGAAGAGGGTTCTACGGGAACCTTCGGGAGCTTAGGTGATCTGGACACTGCTAAAGATCTTAGTCAGGGTGACACCATGACTTCTGACCCTGCAATTCTAGCCACAAAGTCTAGTGCAGAAAAAGCTTGGGAACTTGCTCAATTGCCTGGGAAAACACTTGCTTTAGACACTCCTCTTGAAATTGGTTCGTTACCGGGCGTGCATTAGAAAATATAGACGCCATAGGCTCTTTATGTTTTCCATAAATCTTATAGTTTATATATATATATATATCAACGTAAGTGCTAAAACTCTCCTTTGCCCCCTTTTTCCAGATGCAGGAATGAGGCACTCGTTATCAGACAATTTCTCTCAACAGACTAGTTCTGTTAACCTACATAGTTTTTTACGGTCTCGTCTTTCCCATCACTCAAAGCGTTATCCACAATCTTTAGATCCTCAACCTCAGCACACTTCCGAGCTTTCATTGACTGAACATCAGAGGAAGGGAAAGCACGATCATGTATCCAACATAGGTGATAAGGACAAGGAGAAGCACCAGAAGAAGGGAGAGAGGAAGAGAAGCAGAGACGAACGAGGCGAGGATGAAATTCTGAAACGTCATAAGTCAACTGAGCTTTCAGATCCTGATATCTCCATTCCTCCTGAACAACCCTTTACCACTTCTCAATCCCTTGTCCCGACTTCTACTCAGATCCAGATGCTCCTTGACAGGCCTCCCTATAAAATTCCGCCCGAAAATTTGAAACTTAAGGATCGATTTGGAAGTTGGGATCTAGGAGGAATGTTATTCGACTTGGATTTACACCCGAATGATAAGAGGGATGCTGTCGATGAGCTGGGCACTATAAAGAGCTGCATGCTTACCCAACTCGATACTGCCAAGAGTCAACTTGAAACGCGATTAGATATGGTCATATGAAAAACTGAAAAATGATTTGAAGCATGGAACAAATTTTGCTATGAGTTTCAAATGTTGAACACCTGACATCTTGAGTATATTGAAACTTTGGAAAATGACAAGGCTGAAATGGTCCATGTGATCAATTCCCAAGAGTTTGAAATTGCATCTTTAATAGATAGAAATACTAGGGTAAATAGCTTAGAAGCCGATAATGAGAAACTTAAAAGGGAGTTTGAGGCTGCTAGAAAACAAGTTCAAGAAACTCAATCCACCCAAGAATTTTCTGAATCTCAATTGGCTTTGGAAAAGCAAGCTTCGGCTTCTTATCAACGGGAAAAGGCAGTTCTTGAAAACCAGATTATTTCCCAGAGCAAAGGTTTTAAAGTTCTGGAAGAAGATAAAACCAAACTGACTAGTTCTCTTGAACAGGCTAGGGTTAAAGTTGATGACACTTTGTTCCAATTTTTTGTTTATAGCATCATGAGTCGCGGAAGATTATGCTATTTGAAAGACGACTTTCCATGAACCCTGGCTCTAGTTTGGGAACAAGTGCTTATATAGTCTAATGGTACATAAGATAATGTCCTTCAGGAGACTCTCCTAGAAGTAGAAGATCGTGAGGCTTTGGCTAAGGGCATGAAGATACTGATGGATGAGCGAGCTCAATCCTTTGGCGAGAAAATCCCGGATGCTACGGCTATCCATGCTCCATCCAGCCCTGCCAATGTTGAGATTTCAAGTTCTCAGACTCCTCCTACAGGCCCTCTGGTTGTCCATACTGACAATAATGTTACTGAAGTTCATCCTATTGAGGAGCACATTGTAATAACCTGTATTTTGAATAACATGTAATAACATAAATCAAGGCAGAATTGAATGTTATAATCTGAATCAAGGGAAATGGGTTGTGCCATTGCGTTCGTCTCGGAAAAATACGCGAAATAGAGTCCGAGTTTTCGAGAATCGGAATCCATATGACCAAGTTATGGTCCGTCAAAGTTTTCAGAATTTTCAAAGTTCAAAACAGATTTGAATTCAAAAAGTCAAGCCAGGCCAAGGGGTGTCGACTGCCAAGTCGACACCACCCCCACCCATGTCGACTGCCCAGTCGACAGTGGTGTCGACACAGGTGGCAGGGCCATTTCGGCCTGGTGCACCTGACTTGCTCCCCAAGACATGCTTTAGGTCTGGTCTGTTGGTTTGTGACGGATTTTGATGGCTAGGATCTGATTTAGGGCTAATCATATGGCTAAAACTAATCCTAATCTCTATAAAAAGACCCCTAAACCTAGCCTAAATCATCTTTATTCAATCCTACAACTAGGTTATGCCAAAATTCCTAGTCATGGCCTCCATCCTCTTGTCATAATTTCTATCTTCATTCATATGAGAGATTCTATGATCATTTGAGTGATTTCAAGTTTATATGAGAGTTTAGAAGTTGCATTCAAGTCAAAGTTGCAACCTTTCTACTTCAAAGTAAGGATTTTTATTGATATTTGCTCAAGGGCTTTCTACGGAGTTTGTCATTTGGGGTTTTTGGTGATTGCTTGAGTGGCTTCGTCTCAATCTTTTTATTTTATATTGATTATTAGTCTTCATAGCATTGTAAGCCCTTTTCTACTATCTTTTTAAACTATGAAGTTAAATGTTACATGTTGCAAGTTTGAGTTTGAGCTTAAGTATGATACATGTTTTGAAAACTATCATGTTATGTCCTATGCAAGTTTGTAAATCTATCACCTTGATTTTGTGGGCTAAAAGCTATAAGCTTTATGTTGAAATGTTGCATTATGCAACATGAGAACTATCATATCCTTTATGTTAACTTGCATGTGATGTCATATGCGGACTTCTAGTCATTTTTCTATGTCATCTTTCACCATGATTTACCTATTTGCTAAGTTTGAATGTTATGCATGTTTTGAGGCTTATAATGTAACATGCAAGTTTAATGAACACATTTATGCCTCATATGCCACCATGTTTAACTTGTGGCCAACCTTATCACCTTATGCCCTTTTGTCATGCTTTTGCCAAGTTCCCTCTTTTAAATCTATGTTATGTTATGCGAAACGTACATTCGATGGGAATGCGTTGGGTTTGGGTAATACTAATGACATGAAAACATGGTTTTAAAATATGACATGAACATTGAATTGTGATTATGTTTGTAAACATAATGATGGACATGACACTTAGAAAATATGAGTGTGGCCAACTCGAGGTTGGGTTGAGTTTGTAGCATAAATCTACCCGGAACCAACCGGCTTAACTAGTGGCTACAAACAATAAGACCCAATGTGAGTAGTTGGTCATGTTGTACTTAAACCCGAGGTTAGATTAGGTTGTGGTGTAAAGCTACCCGGACCCGCCCGGCTTAACTAGTAACCACAACAAGGTCTAATGTGAGAGGCTAAGGTGCATTAAGTTAATTAATGCCACATGATAGGGTTAAGTCATGGACCACTTGATACTTAACCAACATGAACACGATGGGTTGATAGGGTTAAGTCATGAACCTTGGGTACACTTAACCAACTTGATGCTTGACTTGATCGGGTTAACCCCATTTAACCCGTTAGGAAACCCTAGTTGCGTGGTCCTTTTCAGCAGTAACCCTCTTGATAGTATCATGATACCCTAGGGACTAGGCTAGGGTGGGGCACGATTACTGGGCTGACATGTAAGCGACCAAAACGATGGCTGAGTAGGTGCGCCAGTGTGGGTTCAGGCGGACTATGGTCGTGCACATAGTCCGGAGTTGAAAAAGCATACACAGGCACCAGTAGGTTTAGACTGTGCATGCTTGATTCGTGTCTGTGGTTGGCACTCTAGGGCTTGATACACCCTAGAGTGGACCTAGCACAGTTTGACTACATTTCCTGATTGGGCCGTATGACACAGACACTTGACGAGTTAGGCTTATAGGGAGCCGATCGACTAGACCGTGTAGTTGGGCCTTGATTTAGGTCATCTCATGATATTGGGCCAATTTCGGTCCAAGGGATCATTTCTTGTTTACACTTGACATGGATTAGAATGCTAGTACACTCTTGGTGCAAAACACTTAACCTTGTATATGCGATGCCACTCTTGATCTATCTTGTTATCTAGTAATCATGCCAGTTTAGGTTACATCCTTATGCTAAAATCTTAAGTTTCTCATGTCCAGTTAACTTTATTAGTTTATGTACTGATAGTAGTTAGGGCTTACCAGTCTTTTTGACTGACTCGTTTTCTTTCGCTTCTTTTCTTCCGTTTCCCCCTCCCCCCCCCCCCCAGGTTCTCAGGGTGGGAACATTGGTGCTTAGCTTGGATTTATATCTTGCTTGCTGGATTTGCTCATGTACAGTTTGGACATTGAGCTAGCTATGGTTTACCACTTCATTTTGGGGATAGTACTTTATGTATCTCAGTTTTTCAGTTTATGTTTTCTCTAGACTTTGTTTGTTGGAAAATAATGACCAAGTACTTTGTTGTAACTTGACTATGGTTTGGAAATGGTTAAATTCTTCCGCTGTTTTACTTACTCTGTTTTTACATACATATATGTTTATGTTCTGCCTTGTGATATCTACATGCATGTTTACCTCGTTTAACGCCCCTCCAAAGCTAGTGTCCTTGCAAGAGTGACCCTGGCGGAGGTGGGGTGTTACATTTGGTATCAGAGCATAAGGTTTTACGAGATTGGACAAAATAAAACTTATCTTTTGAAAACTATTTTCAAAACCCGAATTTAAAGAAGTATTTTTCCAAGAAAAAGTCTAGTTTATTCTAAAAAGGCTATTCCCCAAAATCCATTAGCACTATCTTTAGTCAACTATCCTTAGTTTCCTCTTTTTGAATCTATCTTTTCCTTCGTTTCAGTATGGCCGATAACTTTGCCATTCCAGAGGGCGTACCAGTACCTGTTTGGTTCAGGAGACTTATGGAGGCGAGGGCAAGGGCGACTGAAGCCGGCCCCGCGGATATTCCTCATCCTCCCGTAGCAGAAGTTCCTCCTCCTCTCGTAGCTGAGGTTCCTCCTTCTCCTCAGCATCCACCAGTGGATTTCGCGAAGATTTGCAAGGACTTTAAGGCGATGGGTGGCAAGAACTTTATTGGGACAGAGACTTTTGTTGAGGCCAGAAATTGGTTGAAGGAGACTGAAGACCTTTTTGCTATCTTTGGTATAGAGGATCATAGGAAGATTTTGTTGGCGGTATGGCTTTTGAAAGAGGAAGCTGCTTATTGGTGGGAAGTCACCACCGCTACTAGGCCCGTTGAGACTTGGGATGACTTTAGGACGAGGTTTGGGCTTAAGTTTCTATCATCAGCAGAAGCAAATCTTCAGATGGAGAAGTTTATATCTTTAAAGCAAGGGGACACGACTGTCAAGGAGTATGTGAATAAGTTTAACCAGCTTGCTCGATTTGGTTTAGACATGGTTAACACAGCCGAGAAGAAGGCTCTACGTTTTGATCGAGGATTGAATGAGCCATTGCAAGGTTTGGCCATGTATCATATACCCATGGGGGCCACTTTTGAGAGCTTAGTGGACATGGCATTGCTTCAAGGAGATGGCAAGAAAGAAGTCAAGCTTAATGAAACATAGAACAAGAAGGTTGACTCCAGGTGGGGAGGCAATAAGAGTAATCAGAGCAATCAGAACAACAAGAAGGGGAACAAGGGCAACAACAATAGCAAGGCCAAAGAGACAAGGAAGTGCAACTACTGTGGGATCGCTGGACACTTGGCCAAAGACTATAGGAAGAAGAAGAGGAAGTTAGGCGAATGCTTTCTCTATGGAGAGATTGGACACTTTAGCAAGGATTGCCCTAAGAAGCAAGGACAGGGGCAAGGGCAGACTCAGCGCGCACTACCTTCTGGAGGGCAAGTGCATGCTCTCCACACCACTCCAGTTCTTGATCGAGGTAGTATTTCTGTAGAAAGTCTTGTTTACATTTCTGATTTTCCTGTTCGCACGTTGTTTGATTCGAGCGCATCGCATAGTTTTATTTCTTCTGATCTTGTTGAAAGTTTGCACCTAAGTACTAGTCTAGTTGATGATCCCGTCAGTGTTTCAAATCCAATTGGGGGTTCCGCCCATTTATCTATGATTTGTGTGGATTTGAAGATTTCTATCTTGAGTATAGAATTCATGTGTAATGCTTATGTTCTCGGGTTTATGGGATACGGGTTGATTTTGGGCATGGATTGGTTGTCCAGTTATGGAGCCATTCTTGATTGTGAGCATAGGGTAGTGAGGCTCATGACTCGTCTCGGTAATACCCTAGAAATTTCTTGTAACCCTATGGATCCCGTCATGTTATGTTATCTTGAATCTCTTGACTCGTCCATCAATGATCTGCAATCTGTAAGGGTGGTCCGAGAATATCCCGATGTCTTCGAAGAGGTTAAGGGGTTACCCCCTAAACGAGAGATAGATTTCCGCATTTATCTTGTTGATAATGCCAAGCCAGTTTCATTGCCCGTTAGGCACATGGCCCCGCGAGAAAGAAGAGAGCTTAGTAAGCAAGTCAAGGAGTTACTTGAGAAGAATTTTATCAGGCGAAGCATTTCTGAATGGGGTGCTCCAGTAGTATTCGCTACTAAGGCGGGTGGTTCGCTTCGTCTATGTGTTGATTATCTTGAGTTGAACAAGCTGACAAAGAAGAATAGGCACCCGTTACCGAGGATTGATGATCTTTTTGACCAGCTTGTTGGTGCTTCTGTTTTCTCTCAACTTGATCTAGCCACCGGATTCCATCAGCTTAGAGTGGCTGAAGATAGTATTGACAAGACTGCATTTAGGACTCCAGATGGGTTCTTTGAATGGCTTGTTATGCCATTCGGTTTGACTAATGCACCCGCCTACTTCGTAGATTTGATGAGTAGGGTGTTCAGGGAGTTCCTTAACAAGTTTTTGGTTGTTTTCGTGGATGATATTCTGATCTTCTCAAAGGATGAAGAAGAACATGCTAGACATCTCAAGGAAGTGATGGATACGCTTAGAGCTCATCAGTTGAAGGCCAAGTTCTCCAAATGTCATTTTTGGAGAAAGGAAGTTCGGTTTCTTGGACAAATAGTTTCTAAGCAAGGCATAGCTGTGGACCCCGCGAAAGTGGTTGCGGTTCAAGACTGCAAAGCTCCTAAGAATGCAACTGAAGTAAGAAACTTTCTCGGTCTGGCAGGCTTTTATAGGAAGTTCATTAAGGACTTCGCTAAGATTTCAGCCCCTCTTACTAAGTTAACGAAGAAGAATTTAGTCTTTGCATGGGACTTAGAGTGCGAGCTTGCTTTTCAAAGGCTCAAGAGGACCCTCACTACAGCTCCAGTTTTGGCATTACCCGATGGTGGTAAGATGTTTACCATGTACACCGATGCGTGTGGCACGGGGTTAGGCGCTGTCTTGATGCAAGAAGGAAGAGTGATATGTTATGGGGGTAGGCAACTTAAAGTGCATGAGAAGAACTATCCCACACATGATTTGGAGTTGGCGGCGATTGTCTTTGCACTTAAGTCATGGCGCCATTATCTTCTCGGTGAAAGATTCGAGTTATATACTGATCATAAGCCTCTGAAGTATCTCTTTTCGCAAAAGGATTTGAATCTAAGGCAACAGAGATGGTGGAATTCTTGGCATCTTATGACTTCAATATAGCTTATACCCCTGGCAAGGGTAATGTTGTGGCGGATGCGCTAAGTAGGAAAAGGTTGACTTTGAGCCCTTTGTTTGTTGAGATGAAGAATCTAGAGTTCTTGGCAACCTTTGATTTTACTTTTGTGGTTGAGTCGATGACTGGCACGTTAGCATCCCTTGAACTTAGACCTACGCTTCTTGATCAAGTAGGGACATCGCAGAAGGAAGACCCACAGATAGTCGAGATCATGGATAAGTTGATTCGTGGTGCGACGTCTAGTCACCTAGCTAGATATACTATTGATGACAAGGGTTGGCTAAGGCGTGATGGAAGACTATGTGTCCCACAAGTGGGAGACTTGGTGCATAAAGTTCTTGAAGAAGCACATCACTCGAAGATGACTATACATCCTGGAGGGGATAAGATGTATAGGGATATGAAGCGCATTTTCTTTTGGGCCGGAATAAAGAAGGATGTGGCTGAGTATGTTTCAAAGTGCATGGTGTGCCAACAAGTGAAAGCCGAGTCGAAGAAACCCAGAGGGATTTTACATCCGTTGGAGATCCCGCAATGGAAGTGGGAAAGTATTTCTATGGATTTTGTGGATGGATTGCCTAGGTCAAGGAAAGGGAATACGAGCATATGGGTCATAGTTGATAGACTTACGAAGAGTGCTCATTTCATTCCAGTAAAGAGCAAGAGGACCACATTATGGCTAGCATCTGTTTATCTTCGAGAGATAGTGCGATTGCATGGAGTTCCTTCTAGCATAGTTAGCGATCGTGACCCGATTTTCAGTAGCCAGTTCTGGAATAGTTTGCAAGAAGCGATGGGTACGCGATTGAACCTAAGTACTGCTTATCACCTGCAGACAGATGGTCAGACGGAAAGGGTGAATAGGGTACTGGAAGATCTGTTGAGGATGTGTATTCTTGACTTTGGTGGTACTTGGGAAGATCATCTTCCTCTCGTGGAGTTTGCTTATAATAACAGCTATCAGGCAAGCATAGGGATGGCACCTTTTGAAGCTTTGTATGGGAGGCCGTGCAAGTCACCAACATGTTGGTGGGAGACGACGGATGAGATTATACTTGGGCCCGACATGATAAGGGACACATCCGAGAAGGTAGAGTTGATTCGAAGGCGGATGAAAGTGGCCCAAGACAGACAGAAATCCTATGCAGATAAGCGAAGGACAGACTTAGAGTTTGAAGTGGGAGATATGGTTTTCTTGAAGGTTTCTCCTTTGCGGAATGTGGTTCGTTTTGGAGCAGTTGGAAAGCTAGCACCAAGGTTTGTAGGACCATTTCCTATCATAGAAAGAATCGGGCAGATGGCTTATAGAGTGGAATTACCCGAGAAGCTGGCTGAAGTGCACAATGTTTTTCATGTCTCGCACCTTCGGAAGTGTTTACATGAGTCAGCCGAGGTGGTTGAGCCGAGTATTCTGGAAGATGTGGAAGTAGAGAAAGAGGCAACCTTGAGGAGAGCTCCGATTCGTATCTTGGGAACGGAGATCAAGAAGCTGAGGAATCGAGAAGTCAAGTTGGTAAAGGTTCAGTGGAGTGAAGCCGAAGAGGACGCAACTTGGGAAACCGAGGAGAAGATGCGTGGGCTTTACCCATTTTTTTTTGAGGGTACATTCTCGATCTCTTTTCCTAATTAGCATATCTTTCTTTTGCTATCCATGATTATCTTGTTTACCTTGTTTATCTTGTTAATCTTGTCATGAGAACCTTAGGTAGAAAACCCTTTGGATGAAACATGTATTTGAAACATGTTATGCTTGATGTTTGCAAGTGGTTGCAAGTGTTTGCAAGTGGATACTCGTGGATGCATGATACACATTAGGCACTAAGATCAGCTCACACACTTCCATATTGCATATGCATGAGTGCTTATACTTAATCATGGATGAAAATTGTTATGCTATCATGTGGAAGTTGCATATGAATGAATGTTATGTGCACTCATGTAGAGATTATAAATTATGTTAGGAATTTGCATACATATGGACTCATTTCACTAACATACTTCGCATTAAGGAGGTTTACTGAATCAGTAACCACCTGATTTTCGCATTAGATAAGTGCATATACACACACTTTTGCATATGTTCATACAGCATTTAGAATTTGTTAAGGACAATGATTACTTGTGGATGATGTTTTGAGTAGATGGATGATGGATGGTAGGATACGTTCTTCCTAGCTTAGAGATTTCGGGGACGAAATCCTTTAAGGAGGGGAGAATGTAACAACCTGTATTTTGAATAACATGTAATAACATAAATCAAGGCAGAATTGAATGTTATAATCTGAATCAAGGGAAACGGGCTGTGCCATTGCGTTCGTCTCGGAAAAATACGCGAAATAGAGTCCGAGTTTTCGAGAATCGGAATCCATATGACCAAGTTATGGTCCGTCAAAGTTTTCAGAATTTTCAAAGTTCAAAACAGATTTGAATTCAAAAAGTCAAGCCAGGCCAAGGGGTGTCGACTGCCAAGTCGACAACACCCCCACCCATGTCGACTGCCCAGTCGACAGGGGTGTCGACACAGGTGGCTGGGCCATTTCGGCCTGGTGCACCTGACTTGCTCCCCAAGACATGCTTTAGGTCTGGTCTGTTGGTTTGTGACGGATTTTGATGGCAAGGATCTGATTTAGGGCCAATCCTATGGCTAAAACTAATCCTAATCTCTATAAAAAGACCCCTAAACCTAGCCTAAATCATCTTTATTCAATCCTACAACTAGGTTATGCCAAAATTCCTAGTCATGACCTCCATCCTCTTGTCATAATTTCTATCTTCGTTCATATGAGAGATTCTATGATCATTTGAGTGATTTCAAGTTTATATGAGAGTTTAGAAGTTGCATTCAAGTCAAAGTTGCAACCTTTCTACTTCAAAGCAAGGATTTTTATTGATATTTGCTCAAGGGCTTTCTAAGGAGTTTGTCATTTGGGGTTTTTGGTGATTGCTTGAGTGGCTTCGTCTCAATATTTTTATTTTATATTGATTATTAGTCTTCATAGCATTGTAAGCCCTTTTCTACTATCTTTTTAAACTATGAAGTTAAATGTTACATGTTGCAAGTTTGAGTTTGAGCTTAAGTATGATACATGTTTTGAAAACTATCATGTTATGTCCTATGCAAGTTTGTAAATCTATCACCTTAATTTTGTGGGCTAAAAGCTATAAGCTTTATGTTGAAATGTTGCATTATGCAACATGAGAACTATCATATCCTTTATGTTAACTTGCATATGATGTCATATGCGGACTTCTAGTCATTTTTCTATGTCATCTATCACCATGATTTACCTATTTGCTAAGTTTGAATGTTATGCATGTTTTGAGGCTTATAATGTAACATGCAAGTTTAATGAACACATTTATGCCTCATATGCCACCATGTTTAACTTGTGGCCAACCTTATCACCTTATGCCCTTTTGTCATGCTTTTGCCAAGTTCCCTCTTTTAAATCTATGTTATGTTATGCGAAACATACATGCGATGGGAATGCGTTGGGTTTGGGTAATACTAATGACATGAAAACATGGTTTTAAAATATGACATGAACATTGACTTGTGATTATGTTTGTAAACATAATGATGGACATGACACTTAGAAAATATGAGTGTGGCCAACTCGAGGTTGGGTTGAGTTTGTAGCATAAATCTACCCGGAACCAATCGGCTTAACTAGTGGCTACAAACAATAAGACCCAATGTGAGTAGTTGGTCATGTTGTACTTAAACCCGAGGTTAGACTAGGTTGTGGTGTAAAGCTACCCGGACCCGCCCGGCTTAACTAGTAACCACAACAAGGTCTAATGTGAGAGGTTAAGGTGCATTAAGTTAATTAATGCCACATGATAGGGTTAAGTCTTGGACCACTTGATACTTAACCAACATGAACACGATGGGTTGATAGGGTTAAGTCATGAACCTTGGGTACACTTAACCAACTTGATGCTTGATTTGATCGGGTTAACCCCATTTAACCCGTTAGGAAACCCTAGTTGCATGGTCCTTTTCAACAGTAACCCTCTTGATAGTATCATGATACCCTAGGTACTAGGCTAGGGTGGGGCACGATTACTGGGCTGACATGTAAGCGACCAAAACGACGGCTGAGTAGGTGCGCCAGTGTGGGTTCAGGCGGACTATGGTCGTGCACATAGTCCGGAGTTGAAAAAGCAGACACGGGCACCAGTAGGTTTAGACTGTGCATGCTTGATTCGTGTTCGTGGTTGGCACTCTAGGGCTTGATACACCCTAGAGTGGACCTAGCACAGTTTGACTACATTTCGTGATTGGGCCGTATGACACAGACACTTGACAAGTTAGGCTTATAGGGAGCCGATCGACTAGACCGTGTAGTTGGGCCTTGATTTAGGTCATCTCATGATATTGGGCCAATTTCGGGCCAAGGGATCATTTCTTGTTTACACTTGACATGGATTAGAATGCTAGTACACTCTTGGTGCAAAACACTTAACCTTGTATATGCGATGCCACTCTTGATCTATCTTGTTATCTAGTAATCATGCCAGTTTAGGTAACATCCTTATGCTAAAATCTTAAGTTTCTCATGTCCAGTTAACTTTATTAGTTTATGTACTGATAGTAGGTAGGGCTTACCAGTCTTTTTGACTGACCCGTTTTCTTTCGCTTCTTTTCTTCCATTCCCCCCCCCCCTCAGGTTCTCAGGGTGGGAACATTGGTGCTTAGCTTGGATTTATAGCTTGCTTGCTGGATTTGCTTATGTACGGTTTGGACATTGAGCTAGCTATGGTTTACCACTTCATTTTGGGGATAGTACTTTATGTATCTCAGTTTTTCAGTTTATGTTTTCTCTAGACTTTGTTTGTTGGAAAATAATGACCAAGTACTTTGTTGTAACTTTACTATGGTTTTGAAATGGTTTAAATTCTTCCGCTGTTTTACTTACTCTGTTTTTACATACATATATGTTTATGTTCTGCCTTGTGATATCTGCATGCATGTTTACCTCGTTTAACGCCCCTCCAAAGCTAGTGTCCTTGCAAGAGTGACCCTGGCGGAGGTGGGGTGTTACACATATTGTCCAGGAAGATACAATTAAGTAGTGTGCAGGGAATGGTGAAGAAAATGATAGCACCTCTTTGAATGTAAATGATTATGAAGTTGAGCTCATAAACCCGCAAGCCCCAGGTAAAACTGATATTCATCAAACCATATCAGATTTGGATTATCTTATTTCTTCACCCGGGTTTGCCAAATTTCGTGCTCACTATTCATTTGTGCTAGGTTTGCCTTCGTCACCTCTTTTTCCTACTGTGCCACCACAGTTCAAGCTACTACTGTCGATTCGATCTTAGTGTCAACTAGCACAAGCCCGCATATCACTTCTCCCCTAGGTGATACATCATTACTTACTGCATCTGACCTAGAAGCTATTGGTTATTATTATAGTAATGATGAGGACGAGGTTTGGGATACTAAGGCATTGTCTACTTTGAAACGTAGTAGGAAGCATGTTGTGAGTTAGCCGAGAATTACTAACCTATCTTCTCCTGAAAGTCCTTGAGCGGAGAAAGAAGCGAAAGATAGAAGCAAGGCAGCCGATATGCCTCCCATTTCCTCCATCAAACAATCATTACGGTCTAGCGATGGGAGGAAAAAGAAGTAGTATTTGGGATTTCAGTGCTTTTATTTCAATTTGTTTCCCTTCTTATGGTACATATAGACCGGTTGTATATGCGAGTGTCGGTCCTCGCTTAATACTTTATGCCTATGTTGTGACATCCGCCCACAGCCCCCACACTATACAAGAGGAATAATGCGCTAAAAGGTGTGCCAGGCAGCTATGGATGATCATCAGGGTATGGTAGATAAACAAACCCTATCATAAACTCACAGCGTAAGGATAAAATATAATAGAATATATACAACAGGTAGTGATAGTGAAGCAGAAAACACTAAACTTTCATGACAACTAGAAAGTATTTCCCATACACGTGGATAACAACAATAGTGTTTGTACAATTTGCCTCACTACAACACTCAGAGAAATAACAAACAGTGGAAACAAATACTAGATAGTAAAAAAACTGGTATGTGAGCCTCCTGCTCGCCATCGATCAGCATCGCCATCCTCACTAAAGCAATACATGCCACCTGTTACTCAGTCTACCCATCCACAACTGGATGAACAGCCCAAGGTAATAAGAGGAAACATAAAACCTTGAGTCAGACAACAGTCTTAGTGAGCGATAAAACAACTAACAAACTTCATCAATAAAGTATATGAGAATGGATAAATAATCAACTAATCTACCCAGCTTCAGAGAAGAAATCTCAATTTCCTTCCCTATTACATGACAATGATAGCCTTTACAATCCATACACCCAAAGGAATAACAATTCAGTCACGACAATTAAAGCATTCATTCATATGAGGAAAAGCAACTAAATCATGATCACAACATGCATTCAAACGTCCACAACTGACTCTGGCTGTCACCGCCAACCTTGCTTTGGAAACTTCATTATCGTATGACTAGCTAACAATTTGAGGTAAATTGTCAAGGACCACACACGACGCCCTAGTTCTAGCAAAACTCCACATGCTATACTCAACACATGCTAAACGCTATACTCAACACATGTCTAGGCCATACACGACGCCCAAGGCACTCGACCTACAATTGGTCTTCAATTGTACCTCTGCTTTGAGTCCGCTAGAACCTAGGACAACGAAAATTCCTCGGCCTTCGTCTCTCTAGTCGTTATCAATTACGACTATTGATTAGCTCAGAACATCTTAGAGCTATCACTTCACACGAACTCAACACATCCTTGAGTTGTCTCCCCACTTGTTGTATACAATGAACAACAAACACTTTTCAACACTTCCTAACTTCTCAATTGAATTCACTTTGAAGTCACATCATCACCAGAAGTGTCCGACCAGAAATAGCCGACCAAAAATGGCAAAAATGGCTGACCAGAATAGGCCGATCCAGTTATGGCCGATCCAGTTATGGTCCATCCAGTTATGGCCGATCCAGTTATGGCCGATCCAGTTATGGTCGATCCAGTTATGGCTGATCCAAAACCTGCATATTGCAATTCAACTCCGATTTCGACCAAAACTTCGCCAAATGATAGATTCGAGGAAACCAAATCATCAAAAATGACCACAAACATGGTATGAAACCATTATCAACATGATTACAACAATTCTCATCCAAATTATGTAAATCACTCCAAAAATCATAATGAATGATCATATGAACAAAATTGTAAATTTAACTAGCATAATCATATGAAATAACATAGAATCATTGATTTAAACTTACTAAATGAGATCATAGGGTGATTCATATGAAAATGGACTTACAAATGCATAGATCTAAGGAAAAACACTTGAATTTGATGAAAAACATGATCCACTACTCACACACTTCATTGAATCCATGTGAGAGATGTAATCCACTCATCGATTCTCCAATACAAGCTAAAATGATAGAATTATGAATACAGACAGCGAGCAATTCGAACCAAACTCCTCGGTCCGATGAATTCACCTTTGAAATGATGTAGATGTAGCCTCCGATGGTGTAGATCTATGATTTCTCTCCTTAGATTTCGATTTTTTAATGCTGGAAAGGTGTTAGAGGAAGAAGGAGATCAATGCCTCCAAATGAGAGAATGGGAAAGTAAACCTTTTCCCTCCACTCTCATCCCCTATTTATAGGATTCCAAAAGCCCATTAATGGGCCCCCCAAATTCAGCCCATTAGGCTCTCCAAACCTGAACAGCCAATTGAAAAACCTTAAAACAACGATTTCTCCCAAACCGCTGACCCAAATCTTTAATGTAACCACTCTACGGAAAGGCAATCATCAATTCCTTTCCAATGGCATAGGTCTCACTCTTTGATTCGACCTGAGTCAAAAGTTATGCCCTGTACAAGACTGATAGGGGCAAAATGGTCAGAAACAAAGTCGGTAAAAATTATGGACATGTCTCACATCCCCATAAGCAACATATTAAAAAATGAGAATGATCCAACCCTTAGGGAATAAAATAAAAATATTTTACGATCTTCCGATACGTAAAAATGTGGGCTGTTACATTCTCCCCCCTTAAGAATTTTGCCCTTGAAATTCCAAACAAACACAAGCAACCACAACAATTCTGCATGCCTATCATCCATGAGAAGCCAATTCTATCATCCAAACTAGCAACCATTATGCCATGCATCCATAGCCTAATTCTAGCATGCAGAATTCTATCAAACAATCAACAAGATACAACTATATAACGATGGTACGATATCAAAGGGTCCTACTGATGAAGAGTTCTCGATGAGTCTCCTTCATGCTCTCTTCCGTCTCCCATGTACACTCGTCACCATCTTCACTCTATTGTACCTTGACAAGCTTAACCATCTTCTTTCTAAACTGTTTCGTGTCATTTCCCATAATACGAAGTGGCTTACGAGGTCTCGTAACTATGGCTTCCACATCTAGGTCTTCGTACTGCTCTGGAGATACCACCTCATTCGAATCATGCACGTACTTCCATAGAAACAACACTTGGAAAACATTATGCACACTCGAGTTCTTCTCAGATGACTCCAATCTATATGCGAGCTTTCCAATTCGACTATCGGAAATGGTCCAACGAACCTAGGAGCTAACTTTTCTTTACTTCCAAATCTCACCATATGCTGCAACGGCGAAACCTTCACAAAAACCATATCGCCAACGTCGAGTTCCAAGTCCTTACGACGCTTATCGACGTAACTTTTCTGACGATCTTGGGCTGCCTTCATTCGTTGCCGAACGATCTCGATACAATATGAGGTCTCTCTTATCATCTCTGGCCCAACTACCAACTTATCTCCAGTTTCTAACCAACAAGCTGGGGAATTGCACAGTCTCTCATACAACGCCTCGTATGGTCCCATCCCAATGCTAGACTGGTAGCCATTATTATAGGCAAACTTAACCAGATGTAGATGGTCCTTCCATGATCCTCCAAAATCCAATACACAAGCTTTTAGGAGATCTTCCAAAATTCGATTGATTCTCTCGGTCTGACCATCAGTTTGGGGATGATATGTTGTACTCAAGCACAACTCGGTTCCCAAAGCTTCTTGCAAAATCTTCAAAAATCCGCTAGTGAATAACGGATCTCGATCTCTCACTATACTCTTTGGGACGCCATGGAATTGAACTATCCATTTCACATAAAGTTTAGCTAATTTCGATGTCGTCCTAGTCGACATGACAGGAATGAATCTTGCACTTTTGGTCAAGTGATCCACAATGACCCAAATCCCTTCATTTCCTACCCTGGTTCCAGGTAGTCCATCGATAAAATCCATCAATACTAGTTCCCACTTCTACGTAGGAACTTCCAATGGCTGAAGCAAACCACTTAGCTTCTTCTGTTCAGCTTTCACTAACTGACAGTTCATGCACTTGGAAATGAACTTTCCAGCATCTCGCTTCATCCCCTCCCAGTAGTCAATTCTCTTCATGTCCAGATACATCTTATTACCATCGGGATGAATCATCAACTTAGAATGATGACATTCTCTCAGAACCTCATCTCTCAATCCATCGATATCAGGAACAACTAATCGTCCTTACTTCCGAAGCCAACCTTCTCGATTGACTCCGAACTCTTTATCCTTTGGCTCTAACTTCTGAATAAGCTCGACAAGCTTTGTATCTCACTTTTGGCTCTCGCCAATCCTTTCGATGAGAGTAGGTCTTATCGGTAAGCTTGCCAACATTTCAGGTTCCAACTCACACCTTGACCTGAAATCAAACCTTGCCAAATACTCAAGGCTCTTCCATTCTGAAAACATCGCTCCCAAACTTGCGTGTCTTCGACTCAACGCATCTGCAACTGCGTTACCTTTACCAGGAGTATAGGCTATATCAAAATCATACAATGCCAGAAACTATAACCATCGTTGCTGCCGAAGATTTAAATCCTTTTGGGAGAAAAGAAACTTCAACGACTTGAGATCCGTAAGCAACTCGAATCGAACTCCTAACAGGTAATATCTCCATGTCTTCAAAGCAAACACAATCGCCGCCAACTCCAAATCATGTGTTGGGTAATTCTTCTCATGTGGCTTTAGTTGTCGACTCGCGTAGGCCACAACCTTATCCTTTTGCATTAGCACTGCTCCAAGCCCAGTACCACATGCATCGGTGTATACCACCATCTCGTCATTCCCATTTGGAATGGTCAACACAGGAGCATTTGTCAATCTCTCCTTCAGGATTTCGAACGCTTGTTCACACTTTGCATCCCATGTGAATAATTAGTTCTTCTTCGTCAATGCTGTCAACGGTGCAGCTATCTTGGAGAAATCCCTGATAAACCGTCGGTAATATCCTGCCAACCCAAGGAAACTCCGAACATCCGTCGCATTCTTAGGTCGATCTCAGACCTGGATTGTTGCAACTTTAGCGGGGTCAACCGCTATCCCTTTTCCAGAAACTACATGGCCTAAGAATCTCACCTCATCCTTCCAGAAGTGACACTTCGAGAACTTAGCTTTCAACTGATGCTTCGAAAGATCTCTAACACAACCCTCAAGTGTGTCTTGTGTTCTTCCTTATTCCTGGAGTAAACCAGAATATCATCCATGAACACAAGCACAAACTAATTCAACTGATCTCTGAATACCCTATTCATAAGATCCAAAAAATATTCTGGCGCATTAGTCAACCCGAATGGCATCACCAACCACTCGAAGAAGCCGGATGGTGTCCTAAAAGCAGTCTTTGGCACACTATCCTTAGCCACCCTCAATTGGTGAAATTCCATTGCCAAATCCATCTGAGAAAACACTTTGGCTTCGTGAAGTTGATCGAACAAGTCATCAATCCTTGGCAACAGATACTTGTTCTTCTTAGTCACCTTGTTTAGCTCACGATAGTCCACACACAATCTTAACGAGCCATCTGCCTTGGTTGCAAACACGACCGATGCACCCCATTCGGAAACACTTCTCCGAATGAATCCCTTCCTCAGAAGGTCACGAACTTGCACCTCCAACTCTCGCTGTTCCTTAGGCACCATCCGCCTAAGAGGCATAACAATTGGTCTAACACCCTCGACCAAATCGATCCTAAACTCGATCTCATGATGCGGAGTCAACCCTTTGACCTCGTCAAAGACATCCTCATACCCATTAGCGATCAGCACAGATGACAAGTCTTCGTATGGAATCACGAGCGAATATAGATAGCTAACGAAGACACCCTCTTCGCGCTTACACTTTATCAACACCTTTCGCCCTTCCACATCCCCGACTCTCACCTCTAGCTTCTCGCAATTCACCCTTGCCGCATACCTCTTGAGCCAATCCATGTCCAAGATGATCCCAAACCCAGCGAAGTTAAGAACAAGGCAATCACACACAAAATAGCAACCATGACTCGACAACACCAGACTTCGGCAAATCATGAAAAGATTTGACGAACTCCCAATTGGATTAGTTACTACGAAAGGTCTATCACATATCTCGGGTTTCAAACCCAAGCGGCACCCAATCTCATTGCAAATGAATGAATGAATGAGATGCTCCAGTATCAAACAAAAATCGAACTGAAACACCATGAACAGAAAGAGTACCTTGAACCACGACACCCTTTCCCTTCTCCGCAGCAGTAGGAGCCCTCAAAGATGATGGCACTGCCCCCAAAGCATAAGCCTTAACCACTTGCTTCCATTATGCTGATTTTGGACAATCTTTCTTCTCATGTCCTGGCATCCCACACTTGAAGCACTTCTTCTCAGCTTTAGGATTCTTGCATTCACTAGCAAAATGGCCCTTATGCCAACAATTGAAGCAAGTCACTTCTCCTTTCTGCTTCTTTTGGCCATCCTTTCCTTTCTGTTGTTGTTGCTTCCTTTTCTTATTACGACCACCCTGTTGTGGCTTCTCTTCCTCCTTAGGTGCTAGTATAGACATCTTCTTAGGGAACAGACTTTCATGCCTCAAAGCCTTCTCGACGATCTTCTCAAAGCCATCATCAAGGTGATCCACAAGCTGATCCCCAAGATATTCATCCAATCCCAAGACAAACTTCTCATTCTTTTGATAAGGAGTACCCACATATGAACGAGCATACTTTGACAGAGCCTCGAAGTCGGACATATAGTCAAGAACTGGGCGACCATTCTGTTTAAGCTCCACGAACCTCTTAAACAGAACAGACTTTTGCACGGTGGAGATAAATTTTGCTTCAAACTTGACTTGGAACAGCTCCCATGAAATATCCTCTTCAGGGGTCTCAAGTGTGATAGAGTTCCACCAATCCATTGCTCTACCCACTAACTACCTTGATGCAAGCTTCCTCTTTGTTGCATCATCAATGCCCATGTCTTTGAAAATCCTAACACAAGTATCCATCCACCTCTGGACTTCTTCAATTGGATCAGTGCCTTTGAACTGTATTCCTCCCAATGAAGAAAAGTCTTTGCATAGCTTTGCAAATTCTACAGCTCTAGGCACTTGGACTCCAACATCAACCGTAGCTGCCGCTGGAGCGGGGTTCCTTTGAAGGCATGCTTCAATCATAGCTTCAAACATGGCTGGATAGTCTTGTACCCTGCCATTACCTCCTCCAGTATTAGCTTCCCTAGAAGCATGTCTTGATGATTGTCTACTCATTCTAAATCTGCAATTTAGAATAATTAGCCACTTCCAAGAAAAACTGCTAAAGAATACAACCGCTACTACTATATATGCTAATATGTATAGTAAGCATCCAACCGAAATCTACAAGTACGTCTCTTACGTGATTACGTCTTAGAACTTTGGCTAAAATCATTAATCAGAGCTCTGATACCAAATGGGATGACCGCCCACAGCGCCCGCACTATACAAGAGGAATAATGTGCTGAAAGGTGTGCCAGGCAGCTATGGATGATCTTCAAGGTATAGTAGACAAACGATACCTGTCGTAAACTCACAGCACAAGGATAAAATATAATAGAATATATACAACAGGTAGTCATAGTGAAGCAGAAAACACTAAACTTTCATGATAACTAGAAAGTATTTCCCACACACGCGGATAACAACAATAGTGTTTGTACAATTTGCCTCACTACAACACTCAGACAAATAACAAACAGCGGAAACAAATACTACATAGTAATAAAACTGGCACGTGAGCCTCCTACTCGCCATCAATCAGCATCGTCATCCCCACTAAAGCAATACCTGCCACCTGTTACTCAGTCTGCCCATCCACAACCGGATGAACAACCCAAGGTAATAGAGGAAACATAAAACCTTGAGTCAGACAATAGTCTTAGTGAGCGATAAAACAGCTAACAAACTTCGTTAATAAAGTATATGAGAATGGGTAAATAATCAACTAATCTACCCAGCTTCAAAGAAGAACTCTCAATTTCCTTCCCCATTACATGACAATGATAGCCTTTACAATCCATACACCCAAGGGAATAACAATTCAGTCACGACAATTAAAGCATCCATTCATATATGGCAAAGCAACTCAATCATGATCACAACATGCATTCAAACGTCTATGACTGACTATGGCTATCACCGCCAACCTTACTTTGGAAACTTCGTTATCGTATGACTGGCTAACAATTTGTCGTAAATTGTCAAGGGTCACACACGACGCCCCGGTTCTAGCAAAACACCACATGCTATACTCAACACATGCTACATGTTATACTCAACACGTGTCTAAGCCATACACGATGCCCAAGGCACTCGACCTACAATTGGTCCTCAATTGTACCTCTGCTTTGAGTCCGCTAGAACCTATGGCAACGAAAATTCCTCGGCCTTCGTTTCTCTAGTCGTTATCAATTACGACTATTAATTAGCTCAGAACACCTTAGAGTTATCACTTCACACGAACTCAACACATCCTTGAGTTATCTCCCCATTTGTTACATACAATGGATAACAAACACTTTTCAACACTTACAATCCATACACCCAAAGGAATAACAATTTAGTCATGGCAATTAAAGCATTCATTCATATGAGGAAAAGCAACTAAATCATGATCACAACATGCATTCAAACGTCCACGACTGACTCTGGCTGTCACCGCCAACCTTGCTTTGGAAACTTCATTATCGTATGACTGGCTAACAATTTGAGGTAAATTGTCAAGGATCACACACGACGCCCTAGTTCTAGCAAAACTCCACATGCTATACTCAACACATGCTAAACGCTATACTCAACACATGTCTAGGCCATACACGACGCCCAAGGCACTCGACCTACAATTGGTCTTCAATTGTACCTCTGCTTTGAGTCCGCTAGAACCTAGGACAACGAAAATTCCTCGGCCTTCGTCTCTCTAGTCGTTATCAATTACGACTATTAATTAGCTCAGAACATCTTAGAGCTATCACTTCACACGAACTCAACACATCCTTGAGTTGTCTCCCCACTTGTTGTATACAATGAACAACAAACACTTTTCAACACTTCCTAACTTCTCAATTGAATTCACTTTGAAGTCACATCATCACCGGAAGTGTCCGACCAGAAATGGCAAAAATGGCTGACCAGAGTAGGCCGATCCAGTTATGGCCGATCCAAAATCTGCTTATTGCAATTCAACTCCGATTTCGACCAAAACTTCGCCAAATGATAGATTCGACAAAACCAACTCATACAAATCATCAAATATGACCACAAACATGGTATGAAACCATTATCAACATGATTACAACAATTCTCATCCAAATTATCCAAATCACTCCAATAATCATAATGAATGATCATATGAACAAAATTATAAATCTAACTAGCATAATCATATGAAATAAAGTAGAATCATTGATTTAAACTTAGTAAATGAGATCATAGGGTGATTCATATGAAAATGGACTTACAAATGCATAGATCTAAGGAAAAACAATTGAATTTTATGAAAAACATGATCAACTACTCATACACTTCATTTAATCCATGTGAGAGAGGTAATCCACTCGCCGATTCTCCAATACAAGCTAAAATGATAGAATTATGAATCTGAACAGCGAGAAATTCAAACCAAACTCCTCGATCCATTGAATTCACCTTTGAAATGATGTAGATCTAGCCTCTAATGGTGTAGATCTATGATTTCTCTCCTTGGATTTGGATTTTTAATGGTGGAAAGGTGTTAGAGGAAGAAGGAGATCAATGCCTCCAAATGAGAGAATGGGAAAGTAAACCTTTTCCCTCCACTCTCACCCCCTATTTATAGGATTCCACTAGCCCACTAATGGGCCTCCCAAATTCAGCCCATTAGGCTCTCCAAACCTGAACAGCCAATTGAAAAACTTTAAAACAATGATTTCTCCCAAACCGCTGAGCCAAATCTTTAATGTAACCACTCTATGGAAAGACAATCATCAATTCCTTTCCAATGGCACAGGTCTCACTCTTTGATTCGACCTGAGTCAAAAGTTATGCCCTGTATATGACTGATAGGGGCAAAATGGTCACAAACAAAATCGGTAAAAATTATGGACATGTTTTACATCCCCATAAGAAACATATTAAAAGATGAGAATGATCCAACCCTTAGGGAATAAAATAAAAATATTTTACGATCTTCCGATACATAAAATTGCGGGCTGTTACATATGTCATTGACTTTGTGACTCTGTGATTGACCTGTGACTCTGTGATGAAATTGTGCTTTATTTTTTTCCATGGGACAACATTTTTGTTTGTTGTACTACATCCTTTTATTCAGCTTTGTCGTACTTTTTATTTGCACATTGCACTCGCATGTTACACTTGTGTCACAGTACACTTGTATCACAAACACTTTGTCGATTATGCGGTTGAATGAACTCATGGTATGTAAAGTTAGCATTGTTTTTTTTGCTTTTGATGTTATGGTTATGCCCCCATACCAAGGTTCATCACAATCTCGTTAGGCTGGGAATAACCAATGTTTCTTAATTCTCTTAGTTATAACTAGAAAGCTGGAAGCTTTTGTTCCATTAAGTCTTTGACTTTGTTATTGGATTTTGAGCTTCTTGGCTTGCCTAGCGATGAATTTTAGTTTAGTTGGTTGATCCATGCCACTTTCCCTATGCCCCTGCTTGAGAGGTCTTGTATTTATAATGTATTCAGTCGTATTTCTCGCTAACCTAGAAGTCCAGGCCCTTCGGAGATTAGATTTGAATACACACCCCGGAGAGGTCTTGTGTGCCTCTGAAGAGGTCTTTTACTCAATATCTTTCACATCCGGTTTGACCAGATGCTACGCGGATAATTGAATGCCTCTAGGGAGGTCTTTTTAAATCTGTTATTAATTGTGATTAAATAATTCAAACACTTTTCGAATTTGTTGGATTCCCCTGGAGAGGTCTTTTTGAGTTTAATCCAATTTTGTGTCTTGTCCATTCTGATTAACTCAGAATCATGAAGATTGTATTGGATACCCCCTTTCTGCTGGGATTTCTATTTATGCTGGCCCTTCCAGCTTGTTGTCGGTCCTTCCGGCCTAGGACCAGTACTTCCAGCCTAGGTTTGTTGGTCCTTCCGACATGGTGCTTGTCCTTCCAGCTTGGGTTGCCGGTCCTTCCGGCCTAGGACGGGTACTTCCATCTTGGGTTGCCGGTCCTTCCGTCCTAGGACTGGTACTTCCAGCCTACGTTTGTTGGTCCTTCCGACATGGTGCTGGTCCTTCCAACTAGGGTTGAATTGTCCACGAGGCGGATGCTAGTTTTGTTATCGAGAATAATCATGATTTGTAGAACTGAGGTCTTGAACTTTTCATTTAAGAAGGTGCCTCTACGGTGGAACTTGCAACCTTTTGTTTGTTGGCCTTTGGCTAGGTTGAGTTTCCTCCCCTGTATTGCTTCATGAGGTTGATGCCAATCTTTCTACCGGATGTTTGTCTTGGCAAGTGACTACAGCTGGAGATTTGATGTTTCTAACTTCATACTTTAGGAAGTGCCCTTTTGATGAAATGTGCAGCTATACGACTCTGTGCCCATTTGTTGTGCTTTTCATTGCTTGACTCTGGACAGATCTTTCTTTTGATTTGCAAGGCGGCGCGCTACATCACTTGGTTTACTCCATATGATGCTTTCGATCGGTACCCAATACTTGAACTTTCCTATCGGGGTATGCTGGTAAGGCTCACTAGATCCTATCAGACCGATATTAAATCGATTTTAATGACATCTGATCCATTGGGATAATCGAAATAAAGCAAATGTAGACTTCTTATATATGGAAATTGACATAGTAATTGCTCAATTACAATCCCCCTTTTACTAAAGGAGGTTAATATTTGTAAAAGAAAGCATAACAATTTTCTATAAGAACTAAGCAGTGCTTTAATGCAGAATGTTGACACAAGCGATCGTTATTCCAAATTCCTAGTAATGAAACTCCATCAAAAGTCGACAATTTGTAGATGCCTTCTAGAAGCTTTTGACCGATGACATATGACCTTTGCTAATTAGGCTCAAATATTCCAACATCGGCCTTTACCGAGCTTTGGTATGAAAATGCCTAGCGATCATTGAACGAACAGAAGCTTCTAATTACATTGGGATAATAGCTTCTATCGGACTGTACTCTTGAGAATTTTCGTAGCTTTGCATCTTCTCCCAGCTTTTATTGGCCGAGTGAGAACTAGTTGCTATGGCATTGAATATCGGCTTCGCATTATTCCCGATTGGAGCTTTGCCATTTGGGCTTGGTCAATTGGCGGGTATGCTTTGATCCTGAAGAGTTGGGAGAGAATTTGCTGTATGCGATTTCCTGACATATTGTTGTATCTCACTCTTCCTAACCAACATCTCGATCGAGCTTTTTAGATATCTGCAATCATTAATACCATGACCAGGCTGATTGTGATAGTGATAGAAACTTCCAGATGTAGCTGCTTTGTTCGAAATTTTTAATATTAGTGGTGGCTCCGGAAAGAACCCTGCGCCTTTCGTAGCAAAGAAGATGTTCTCCGGGGTATCGTTTAGTAGAATTAACTCTTCAGACTTAAAAAAGTGAAATCTCTTATTCCTTTTTTCCTCTTTATCTCCATATGACCTTTTTCAACCCTCGACATCCTTTTTGTTTCTTTCTGAATAGACAGGGAGGAAAGGTCGCTTGGACTTGTTTCCCTCATTATCGTGATGACCATACTTCTCCCTGTGAAGATCTGAAGCAGTGGGGTACGTGATCCTTTCTACACCAACCTGTACTACGCGGTTTGTGCGACTGGCTTGAGCAACCTCGAGAGACCATATTTGATCTAGCATCATCTCATTTAAGCATCTATTTTCTGGTACAAATTGGTCATAGCGGAAACAAACTCTTTTCGAGTTACATAATCTCTCGGAGTTTCATTCGTGGTTAGATTGTTGGCTTGGGAAGCAATAGAAGCATCCACAATAACATTGTTAGAGATCCCTGCAAGCTTAATGTTATTTCCTGAGATAGGATCCTTGTCTTTACCTTGTCCTATGAGGCAGGCATCGGCCCCTTTCTTTGACATTTGTTTGGACAAGTGATAACAGTGAGCAAACTGAGGGCTTGTACTTCCAGTCTGAAGAGATGTCCCTTCTTTAGGACTTGCAACTTCTTGGAAACATGCTTGTTTTCCTGTCTTTCATTGACGGGGCTTGTTTGAACACTTCGAGATTTGCTTTGGAATCTTCAGTGTTGGTTTCATTTCCATTATTTGACCGATCACCAGCTTCCTTTACGTCATGATCATGATTGTAATCTAACACCGATGAGTGCACATCGCTATTTAGGTCAATCTTAACTTTATGAGGTGCCGACTTGGCTCGAGCAACAAGGAGAGTTCCCGTCAAAGCTTTATTTTGCTTATCAAAATAGGTGACAGCAACTTTCAACTTGCCATGGGTTACTCTAGCTTCCACATTTTCAGTGACAGTCGGGTTATTGGTTTGTGGAATGACGGAGACATCTTTTATGGCTTTACTGCATTTTTGCAAATCAACTTTTAAAGATACGAGATTCGTTTGAGCGACCAGAAGCATATCAAGCTTATCCATTAAGGCTTTGTTTGAAATTGCCAATTTGTAGATTCAAGTTGCCCACAACCGTATCCAACTTATCTCGAGTTATGCCAACTCCAATTCCCAAGGATCGATCAATATTTGGAAGATTAGCTTAAGGAGTGGTGATGTCTTCATGATTGACAATCCCCGAACTTCTGTCGGACTTATTGTCGTACTTCTTCGGTAGAGGCATAACTTCGTGCAACTCTTCTAACTTTTGTAGAGATCTTTTGAACGGACTGACTTTTAGATCGTGAAAATCTATCGTAGAATGACAAGCTTCAATTTGACACTTTAACAACCCCCCACAAAGGCTATTAACCTTGTGATCGTGGGTTCGAGCCCCACAGTGGGAGCCAAAAATGTTAGTACAAAATTCGGTACTAACACCTCAAGGTGCTGCTTAGCACTTTACAGATATGATCAACACAAGATTAAAAGTAAAAAGTGTGGGGAAAGTAAAGTAAAGACAAGTTTTAGAGTGGTTCGGCCTTAAGCTTGACCTACGTCCACTATGAAGGTAAGTTTCATTATCATATATATGTTTAAAAGGCATGAAATCTCTCTTTGTACATTCATCTTATCTCATTACAAGTAAATCTCGCTTAGATCTATGCAAATCAGCGGAAGGATGGATGGATTTGTCTAAATGTAAGGAAGATAAAGGAGGATCTTCAATCTCTTGGTCACTTAGATGATCTCGATGGAAGCCATGGCCGATTAGATGGTAGATCTTCGATGGAGATGACGAACGAAGGTAGGATTGCTTAGGAATGGCAGTAGGAAGGATTCAACAGCATTTCGTGGTCGCAAGGAATCGATCCCCAAAAATGTGGAAGCCATGGCCTATTTATAGGGGAGCTTGAATGAAGAAGTGGGTTGAAATCCATATATGCAGGTTCCTGGTCGAGCGTGCAGTATTTACATAAATGCCACTATGCTAGTTGTTTCTAGCTGTCAAGACCGATCGCCTAGATGAATGCACGACCGACTAGTAAGTGTGCGACCGACCAGGGAGTGTGCAACCGACCAGGAATCAACATAAGTCCTTCTCTGCTCGACCGGTAGTTGGTGTCTGAACAATATAGTGGTGTTCGACCAGGGAAGGAACGATCGATCAGGGTTGTAGTGTGCGAGCGGGCAGAGGGTGTACAAGTGACCTCTTGGTATCTTGGGTTACTTGCCCATGAGACATGCACGACCAACCAGGCAGTACGAGTGAACAACCAAGAGAAAGAATGAGCGACCGACCTTAGTGTTTGAACATCATTATAAAGCTGGTCCTATGTTATTGAACAAACGACCATGTGATTGGACCATGTGCGAGCGACCTGTACATCGTGCGAACGATCGGTGAATCATGCTCTAAGCGACTAACTCCTATGTTTGTTTAAATTCAATCTATCAGTGTGTGTGTAATTTTTATGGATAAACATGAGTGAAATCCCGCAACTTGTCAGCAACGACGAGGAGGAGATCTCGCTAGCCACTCATTTTCCATCCTCACCCAAAGGGAAGAAGGAGAAAAGGGGGAGATGATTTGTCAAGCGGAGACTTGAGCAAGAAGAAGAAAAAAGGAGAGAAGGAGCCTGAGGAAGTGGAGGAGGGTGACTTGCCCAAGTGACCAGGGTATTTTGTCTTTCAATAATGTAGGTCGATAGTATATGCGAGTACAGCTCTTGCCTTTTGGCTCTTGGAGGCATGGTGTGGTTTTCATGTACACCCTGTCGTTAGAAAAGAAAGATATTAGTATATGTAGTCTGTTTTAGTTACGTGAGTGGAAATAGTAATTAGTTTTTCTTATATCGCATTTGTGTTAAGTGTTTGATGTTCGTCTTATGTTTTCCAATGTCCCGTACTTACACAAGCATACTTGTTGTTACACTTAAACAGATGTGATGGAAGACTCCGCACCGGGGGTGCCCCAGGTTATGCGGAGGTCATGCGCTGGTTTCGCTTTTGGGTCCTCTGTTGGTAGGGAGTCCCGAGTTGCACGGAACCCAGGTCAGGTGCCCTTTCTCTTGGACTTCCCGGAGGTCGTTGGTCCAAAGTCGAGAGTGGGTGTGGACGTTGCGATTCGTCCGACTTTTGGCTCTCTCGTCATTCCCTCTGGCTTAGAGCGCAAGGGAGTCGTTTATTCGCTAAAGGGTGCCCGGATCTATAACCGTTATATCGAATGGTGGCCAATGGGCTGCTCCTGTACACCCACACTTTTCTGCACCCAAATTTTGACAAAAATCAAAACTTGAACACATCTAAGCATAGAGCTATATCAGGTACCTGGAATAAATGAGCATGAGCATAATCAGAGTATGATAAAATAACTCACAACAAAAACAAAATAGGATAAATCAGTATTAATTCAAGCAACTACCTTTTTCAAAGTAAGTCACATTGCCAATAACGAGCATGAGATAGAACAAGAACTGAAAGTCAAACTTAACCATTTGTGAGAACTCGACCTTCTCTATGAAACCTGGAGGTTGTAATGACGAAGGGGGTCAGAACAACAAGTTCTGATGACTAAGAAATGTACAACATAGTCTATAAAAAAGATATATTCCATTTGCTTCAACCCAAGCTGTATGCCTAAACAGGTTAGTGATTCTAGCTCAACCTAGTAAATGTTTACGCACGATTTTACTATTTATCCCAAAGTAGTATTCCCAATTTATATTACCGAGATAGGACATTTACATTCATTTTTGTGAAGCCTTTATACCAGAGTTCAACTTCTTAATTATATCGAGAGTGGGCCCCTAATTTCGGGGTTTCTATCTATATCCTCATTTCCTATTCTTTATTATTAAACGCCTCACTATCAATGATAGATAGGGTGGGTTCTCCCTGATCACTTAAGACCCTAGGTGGACCTATTGGTCACTTATTAACCCACGATAATATATTAAATGTTAACATAAAACTAGAGGGCACTAGATATGGGACCTATTAGATAAGGCTTCCGTCATTCATGCCTATACCCTTACCCCGCATAAGGTGAGTATGCATTTTATCGTTCGTTATACCTTCTAGCTGACTTTATTTGATAACCTCCTTAGTCGCTTATTACTTCCCGTAGGATAGGTAGCCATTTCTGACGTTTTTAGTTTCCATGTTTGGGTATGCCTACACACACTTGCCATTTAAGACCCCTAAACTGAAAACCTATTCCCACGTGGACTCCTCAACCCTAGTCACTTAAGACCCAAAGAAGCAGACTATATGCGAAGGTTATTTGTTCGCCTCCCATTTTCCTTTAACACCTTTCCCTTTTTGGGATAAAGTAGGCTACGTTATTAATTTATTCCCATTTAATCCCTTTATATGAAAATACTATACGTACACCATTTATTTGTATCACGGGTTTATATGGTTAATAATGTCTTATATTATTAACCTACTAAGTCCCAACTATATTTTTATTTATAACTGTTATTGACATAAATAATGAAGGTTATATTCTCTTTTCTCTAGGATATTTATTTAATTTCTTCCCTAATTTGGACTTAGTATTTAAATGACAATCAATATCCATTAATCCCCTTTTTGACACCCATTTCTTTTTATTTCCTTTTTATTGCCCTTTATGACTCTAACAGTCATATTTTCCTAAGGCAACTACTTATCAGTCCCAAGTTATCTATTTGTTGTACCCCAACTGACAATTTATATACTTATTTTTTTATTTTTTTTATTGACTGATGTGTGTATACATATATATATGTATGTATGTATATGTATATGTATATGTATACATATATATATTTACATACCAGGCCTCTTACATTAATTTGACTACCTGTGGATGTTGGATATGTCGGTCAGTTCCAGGAAGATTTCTACCACAAGTGAACTTAACCTCATGCCTTAGTACGGTTATGTTTACGCATTAGACCCCTCACACTAAACAAACTATGTTTGGTTGCTGGATTTGCCAGCCGGTTCTGGACAGGCTTACACCACAAGTTGAGTTTAACCTCGTGTCTGAATGCGACTATAATTTAAATTTCTTAATTGGGGTCCACAACAATTATCCTAATTTATTCTAGGAATTGTAACCATTTTCCTATTCACCTTTGTTTTCCCCAAATCAATATTGGTTACAATGATTATTTCTTTATTTGTGGTTTCATTTATAGTTGTTAATTACATTTATTGCTACAAATAGTCACCACAAATATATTAATTCAAAATGGATTATATTTAAACATAATTCCATATTTGAACATTAATCCAAACATTTCAAACATTCCACACAATTTGTATTTCACCGTTTTACGCTGATTTAGACGGATAATATGTATACATTTATTTTTATGTTTTCGTGCGGTGAACGTGGTTATTAATATTTATTTATTATTTATTATTCTGAAATACTTATTTCTAAACCAATGATTTGGTCTAATACATTTGCCAAACATTCACTTTTTACATTAAATCTTGCCAAGAAGGTTTCAAGTCACATAAGGATCGTTAGCCAAAATCACTGTAAATCATGCCTATTTTGTGGAATAGACACATTTCCAAATCACAAGAAATATATGTACTATATTTTTATTTTGGAATAGTCGATGCAAATTACATACAAAACGTGTATTTATTTTTATATGTACTTTTTCACCACTTTTCCCTTTTTAATTCTTTTTGTCATACTTCTTGTGATTCTAGAATAATACCTCTTTATTTAAAAATATGGAAAACGACATAATTTACACTGCTTGAGCCAAAAACCCAAGAATATTGAATATAAACAAGGAATAATTCTTTTATTATTAAAATCATATAGTACACAAATTCGAATTTTTACCCAAATTTACATATTTCATATTTCAGCATTGAACTAAAGATCTGAAACATAACTACAACAAATTTATGTTTAATGGGACTGATTTCCAGATTCACAGTGCAATGTGGCATACATGACATATTCATAATTCATGACATAACTTGTAAGAATATATGAGAATTTATATAAAAGTCCTACAATTCATGTTTATACATAATCACAACTTTATCATTTACCAATTTCAAACATATTCATAGTCAGATCTGATGGTTATCACATCTTTCAATCATTTAAATAACATATCTGATAAGAATAAGACATAGATTGGATTCAAAAGAAATAGATAAATCATTATATCTGTATTAGTAAATTTGTCACTTACCTTATATCTTCCAATTTCTCAGTTTTGAACATTTTTAGGCTTACAATCCCCAAATTCTTATAAATCTACAGTTTTTCTAGAAAGGGGAAAATTTTAGATCTGTAGAAATGTAAGAAAAAAGGGAAGAGAGCGAAGAAATCTATCGTTGAGCATCCTCTTCCATTCAATCTAATAATCTTCCCAATTGCATATGAATTTGATTTGATATGTGTATGAGTATATTTTATTTATAAATTAGGTTAGCGAAGGAAGAAAAATGGCAGAGCTCCGCTGCCTCTGTAGATTTGAATGAAAAAGAATTAGGCTCTACCCCTTTATTTATAGGGGTGGAAATGGCCTTGGACCATCAGATCAGATTTAAATTTATATTCGTCCGTCAGTTATAAATATTATAAATTAAAACTCTATATGACCCAACCGTCACTGGGCATCTAATTGCCCAGTAGGTCGACCGCCATGGTCGACCGCCTGGGTAATCATATGCCCAAGTCGGCTGTTCATATATGGTACAATACATATTATTTATTTTGTTTAATTATTTTCCGTCCATTTTCGTATTTCGTGTGTAACTTTTTCATACGTACTCCTTTCGCGAAACTCCAAACATGAAAATTGACCAGAATTCCAAGACGAATGCAAAGTTAAAATTTCATGGTCAAATTCCATCATTTCCAGAAATTCCTATTTTTGAGCTTCTAATTAAATAACTATTTATTATCAAAATTCCGGGTTGTTACATTCTTCCCCACTTAAAAGGAATTTCGTCCTGGAATTCTGACACCTAGTTATCCTATCCTACACAACCAATTTGTGTGCATCCACTTTGCAACCATGTGTATATGTGCATGGTGTACTTAATGCATTTCAACCATAAAATATGCATGCAAGATGATTCTAAATAGGGCCCTCTATATGTATGCATTGAGATTTTTAAAACACTTTCAAAAACATGATGCAAAACATCCTAAATATACTGGCAGTTCTATATGAATGCAAAATTTGAAATTCCTTTTTTCATCCATTACCTTCACACAATTACAAATAAATGTATGAAGTAACCAATTTTGCATCCAAACCCTACCATCCAAATCGTACGCAATCTAATCGTTTTCCATTTAATTTCTCTTAAACCGGAAAAAAGGAAATCAAAGCGAAGAATTTTAACATTTTTCCCGCTTGCAACTTTTCCATTTTCCGCCCAACAGTTGCATTTTCACCTCAGTTACCCAAAATACACCAAAAATTTCCAACTGTAGACTATAAAGGAGGCTTAAAACAAGCTCTAAAACGTAAAACGAGTTAATTAATAACTTACGTGCATCGTTGACAAGGTATGAAAACAGCATTTCCCAGGCTAAAACAGCCTTTTTCTTGTTAACGTTAACGTTTTTATCGTATCGTCGGTCCTGTTACACCGCTAAAACGCACACACAAAGCATCCAAACATCTTCCTTATGCTATTCTTGTGGCCAAGAATCAAAATTTTTAATAAAATATAATATTCGGTTAAAACTTCTTGTGTTTATTTTGAAAATTCCTTTCCAAAACCGTTTCACTTTCCTATAAAATAAGAAAATGATATAAAGAAAAAAAATCAAACAATGTTTTCCAAAAACCTTCAAAAATGTATTTTGTGGAAACTTAAATGATTCAAGTCACATGTTGGCGAAGAAGGAAGTCAGTTACACCAAAAATACGAAAAATGAGATCACACACAAAAAGACCAAAATAAATTTTAGTTTATACAAGGAACGGTGATTTATTTATTTATATATCCGTGACGTAGAACCGATCCTTTGCTAAATTTATTCAACACAAAATTCTATTCTTTCCAGCCCTAGGACAACTGTTAGTTTAGATACAAAAATGAGTTTTCATTCAAATAGGCATGCATGAATGACATAAACATCTCCAAACATAGAAATCTCATTATCCTAAGTCGTGCGATTTAAACAACACTAATAGTCACAAGCACGAATCATCACAAAGCCAAGAACCCATGCTGGAAAGCGATAACAATAAAACAACCACTACAAGAAAAGGAGTTATCTACAATTGCAACTCACAGCGTTTTGGTCTCCGTGCTGTAGAAATAACGCAGAATACGTTGGTTTTATATTAAAACGCTAACATAAATTTAAGCGGGAATGAATTTTCACATCCCTCCACTGTTACTAAAATCGGTCGCGAATCCATAATATTTCCCCAAAATTTTAAATTCTCAATTACAATTTTTCCATCCACTTTTCGTCATCCGCCTGGTCTCCATCTTACTTTCGAATCTCCGGTCACTTCGCACGGATTCTCTTGGTCTCTCGGTTGTCATAACGGAAGGCAATCGGTTCTAGTGAAGGAATTTCCATTCCAGTGAAGGTCGGACCCAAAGATCCCGTTCAGTCTTCGTCGCCCTTAAGTCGCTGTAAGCGTCGCCTTGATTATTTTATCTTTTTCATTGATTAGCCAATGTTCAGTTTTTTCTAACATCTGGTATGCCTGCTAAAAATGTTGACTGTGTTATTAGCAGTTAAAAGTTGTTGTGTCTCGTTTAGTACCACTGTTTTATTTAAGTAGTTATGTTAATTTGCTTGTACTCAACAATAGACTATTACTTCAAATTTTAGAAATTTGCTTGCTTATGTAGTAGACGATGATGGATAAAAATTGGGTGAATCTACACAGGCAACTACGTAATTCTCAACATAAATGTAGTTTGAAAATCATATCCTATATTTTGACAGAAGCTAAAAGATAAAAAAAATTCAAAGAACTAGTAGTGAGTATCAGCAAGGAGCTCGGAAGTTTGTGCATACCGCTATGAAAAAAATCTGGAAATGTAGAAAAAATTCTATGTCCTTGCTTAGATTGTCGAAATCTTAGTCATCAATATGAGAAGGTGGTAGTTGAGCATCTGATTATAAGAATAATGGATCGTGTAATATGGTTATCACGACGGTAAGTCGAGTCGAGTCGACAGAGGTCCAACTTGTCGACTAGTGGTCTAATTGTAGACTAGTCGAGACTAGTTGATAAATAAATATATACATATATATAATTATAAACTTCTAACTAATACAGTCTGTTAGTGTTGTACGTGGAGCATTGGATGGACTCTGTGGCTATGGTCAGATAGCAAAAAGTTGTAGATTCATTAAGATTTAGTGTTCAAAGATTGTGAGTGGTATAACTTTTGGTTAAATATATGTAGATGGTTCTAGGTTTGTTGCTTTAGCCGTTAGTCCTATGCTTGACTCCACTATAGTGTTCTTTATTTTGTTTAGCAAAAAAATATTTAACTAGATTAAGTTTTAGACCGAATTTTTGAGGCGTAAGCTTTATGCGCTTTGTATGCCGCAAATTTTTGAGGTGTAAGCTTTAGAGGTAAAAAGCCTTTTGGAATAAGCCTCAAGGCGTTTTATCTCTTTTTTCCTCGAGGCGAGCCTTGAGGCGGGTTTTTTAAAACAATGTTTAAGGCATAATTCTCTTACTTAAAAAGATAGACAACTACACAAATGCTACTCTTTTTTTTGGTAACGAGAGCGGCAAAGTGAATGCAATGAGAATCCATTCGTGTGGTGGTTTAAATATATATGTATATGAAAAAAAAGTTTTCATTTTTTGTCCAAAATTTTGCCTTCCGTACTTTACTTTATGTTGATAAATCATTCCTTTTCAGGATCAAGATATTGCAAAAAGAATTTATTGTGACAAAGCCCTGCTTCTTTTTGCAAAAAGAATAAATTATTCCTTTTCAGGATCAAGAGTCCATCCATTGTAATGTTATCAATACTGGAGACCTGCTTCTTCCTTTTCTTTTTCTTTTTTTTTTTGGTTTTGGGCCCAAATTGAAACAACTTGAAACCAGTCTGTTAAATCGAGTCGACTAGTCGGCTGACTAATCGACTAGTCCCTCCATGTCGTTTCAGTCACTCGACATACTAACAAAATTCATGTCGAGAGTCCTAAACTGCCGTTATTTGTTGTGAAAAGCAATGTTGTTTTCCTGTAAATGACATATTGAGGTGTAGCATATTCAGGATCGCCTTAGCGCACAAGTGTTTGGATTGTATAGTTGTGCAATATATTTTATGTTTTTCCTCATGTTTTAGTAATAGGAAATGAGGGCAATAACGCGGAAATAGAAAAAAAGCAAAGGAACCAAAAATATATCGTACAAGCCTAATAAACGGAAGAAGCATATTGAAGACAACAACGTTCAAAGCGAGGGCAATCCACAAGTAGTAGTAGAAGATAATGCACAAGTAGTAGTAGATAATCGAGCACAACCAGTAGAAAATAATCCACAAGTAGAAGATAATCGAGCACAAGCATTAGAAAATAATGCACAAGGAGTAGAAGATAATCCTAGTGCATTTGAGAACCGTACAATGCAAAACGAACAACATGTGGAAGCCGATGGACCAACTGAAAATGCAAATGCCAGTCGGCCAAAGAAAAGAAAGAGCAGAGGTCCTACGAAAATGAAGAGGCTTCCTTCAAACTTCACAAATCGTGTTGAAGTTGAATTTAATGAGAATGCTGAACCAATAGGTCAAGGATCAGTCCATTTATCGTCTTTTTTAGGACCACTTGTACGAGAGCATGTTCCAGTCACACTTAGTAAATGGAGACACCTTGACGCTGGTCTGAAAGCCATTTTATGGGATTGCACTCAGGTATATTTTGTAAATTTTATCTAGTTGTGTCTATTTAACTCATTGTTTTATACCAAATAAAAAATCCAGAAGTCTGGATTTAATATCAGACGTCTAGATACCTATTCAGGCATAATATTATAGGCGCAGAAAAATATAAGACGTCTGGATAAAATACCCAGATGTCTGTATTCTTCTTTAAATATAATTCTCTAGCCCGAGAACACTATCAGACATCTGGATAAAATATCCAGACATCTGAAAACAGCTTCAGGCATTTTACTTTAGACCGGAGAAAAATCCAGACGTCTGGTAGATTTTCAGACGTCTGGTTGATATTCATATTGCTTTCTTTCTCTACTCTCAGATGTCTGTAAAAATATCCAGACGTCTGACACACCTGTTTCACCTGTGCATGTCTTCCTTGTTGTCGAGCTATAGCCATATATAATTAAAGTTCCTTATCCACAATATTTTCCATCCATAATAACATACCCGAATTACATAACAATAGCATATCCAAATTACATAACAATAGCATATCCGAATTACATAACAATAGCATACCCAAATATCATAACGAACATAGAACCAGCATGTCCGAATTGCAGATTGAACATAACATATCCAAGCTGAAGGTTTTAAATTAATTTCTGGTTAAGAATTTACTCGGTGATTCAGTTAGTGGATGTATTTTAGCGCACGCACCCAACCGGGATTTCATGCTTATTAACTTTATTCAAGTGACAAATGCTGCTTCACTTAAATTAATGAAAATTGCAACTCCTTGCAGTTCATTAATATATTTTGAAGCAACCTTTACTATATTTGAAGCAAACTATGTAGTGGAAGTAATATACATTTGTGTTGCTGTACATGAGAATTGTTTTCATGGGGTTATCTGTTTTTCCATTGCAGCAAAAGAAAAAGAGATAACCTCAGGAAAACACTTCCCTACAGCAACACAAATGTATATTACCTACACTACACAGTTTGCTTAAAAGACAGTAAAAGTTGCTTCAAATTAAATTGTTGAACTGCAAGTAGTTGCAAATTTCTTTACGTCAAGTGAAACAAAATTTGTCCCTTGAATAAAGCTATTAAAGCATGAAAGCCCGACTGGGTCCATGCGCTAAAATACATCAACCTATTGGATCACCGAGTAAATTCTTCAGCTTGGTCACGCTTCGTCTGCTTTAGTCTGTAAACAGTTAAGATACATGCATTAGTACATCACTCAATCAACGAGAGTCACAAATAAATATGGATAACTTGATCTTTAATCACAAGTTTAATTTTAAACATACACATACAAGCTTTATACAACAAAGTTAGGCAAACTTACTTGTAGGAGGCGGTTGACAATAGAAGGACGCCATTGAAGTTAAATTCAGAGGAAATTTTTGATTTTTGGCCATTGAATTTAATTTTAGGAGGCCACTGAAGTTTGTACCCAAATGAGGCCTAAACCAGCAATTTATATCCGTTATAAGTTCTCAAAAGAGGGCTAAATGCAAATTTTCCTTTTTTTTAATTACAGGCTAGATTTGTGTTGAATGAGGAATGGCAAAAGGTCCCCATATTTTGGCAAATGGGGTGTATTTTTAGGTGTTCAAAATGCACGTTAGTTAATAAATTGGTCAAACCAAAGTTCAAGGAGGAAAGACATCAAATGAAACCGGATAATATCAAAACTCTGACGGAGTGGAATGAATTTATCAACTTGAAAACTAGTCCACAGTTTAAGGTAAATTATTTATAAATGGTCATCTTCGTATATGTGAATTAACTAGTCAGTATATTTTAATTTTTTATTTCAGCAACAAAGTGAAACATTCAAAGCCATCAGACGCAGACAGATGCCACATACATGCAGCCGTAAAGGAATGGCACGATTAGCTGCTGATTTGGTCAGAAATATTTTTAATGTTGTGGTCTTGTCAAACCATTTATAGAGTTATGATAAATTATTTTATTCCAATTTTTATTCCCGTAGAAAAACTTGAGTCTAGATCCCTCTTCTGTCGGTCGATCTGATGTTTGGATTAAATCTCACACTCGAAAAAACGGTGAACCGGCGAGCTCGGTTGTTGAAGAAACTATTGTATGTGATTTAATTTTAAATTGGCATATTACAAATGATTTTAAAATGTGATAATGTTGAAAGTTACAATGTATGTTGTCCTTTACTGGAGAAGATTAAAAAGTTTGACGCTGAATCACAAGCTACCCCGACAACTTCTGTGAGAGAAGATGCTCTTTCAGCAGTGCTGGGAAACGATAGACCAAGACGATTAAGAGGAATGGAAAGAGGTATGACCCACACCAAGTTTGTTTTGTCACAAGCTAATCAAAAACAAACAATGCAACTACAAAACAGAGTTGCAGATTTGGAGAAGATGGTTCAAATGCTAGTATCACAAAACCAGGTATTTCTAAAACGAATGGCAATAAGTTATAACTTGTACTTAGAAATTAGTTATTTGCATTCTATGAGTTTAGAATCGTAGTAAATCATTGAATAAACTCTTTGTTGAGTAATGACTACATAAATAATTCATAATAAAATTCAAGTTGTCATATAAACCCAAAGATAAAATAAAGATTGAGTACATGCAACATTTTCTTACTTCACTTTTCTCAAAACCAAAAGATGAATCCAGAGATAGAATAAATTCGAGCTGGACACTGCTGCATGTACAGGCTTGACACTGCTGCATGTACACATGGTTTCTATGTTGTGGTATGCTCAAAAGGGGAATTAATGAATCATAGCTATATGCCAAAACATAAAAAGTTGGACCTTGTTCATAAAAGATGACTCAATATGTGTATATACATGTATCTCCTCATCTAGAACTTATCAAAATGAGTTGCATGTCCACGTTGTTCCTTATCAAAAATGAGCTGGCTCTTTCATCCCTATCTAAAACTTACTGTGTAAAGTTACTTCTTGTCTTCACCATACTTCAAAATATTATGATAGAGCACACTCATAGAGACATAGTAACTTAAAGACACAGTCCTACTGTTTTAAGTTACTTCTTTCCTCTTACATAAGCCTTATTACCATGTCAGTCATGAAGCAATGATGTCATGCTCGCATCTATTGGGAGCAAGCCATGCTGCTTTAGTGCCTTGGTTAACGTTAGTACTGTCATGAGGTTATTTTCAGATCCATTTAGAGGGGTATTTAGTACCTTAAAGATATTAAATACCTCATCTATATGGTTCTGAAAATAAACTTTGTGGCAGCACTGCTTAACATTTTAAGGGGCTACATTGCTATCATATATCGATGTGTCCAATATATTATTTGTTTTGATATTTGATCAAGTTGTCCACTATATCGTTGTATTCTAAATGTATATCAATTTGTCCAATATATCACTGTGTTCGTTATGATATTCAATGCTTCTGCAGACATTATTTTAGGCCGAGAAAATATTCAGACGTCTGGGTAAAATATCCAGACGTCTGAATGATTCTTCATGCATAATATTTTAGGCCGAGATGTAATCCAGATGTCTGATTGCTGCTTCATTTACAATTTTTTAGGCCGAGAGGAATTTCAGACGTTTGAATAAAAATTCCAGACGTCTGAATACTTCATCAGGAATAATATTTTAGACAGAGATGAAATCCAGACGTTTGGGTAAAATATTAGACGTCTGATTATCATTCAGATGGTTTTATGGTTCTGATATCAGACGTCTGACACATCAAAATCATCTGTGCATGTCGCAAAATCATTACATTCTGATATCCGCCTGTATCCGAAAATTAAGGGGATACGATTATCCGATATCGAAAAATTAAGCGGATTATCCGCTATCCGAAAATAATTCTGGATACAGATACGGATATGGCACTATCATCAAGTTATCACAAGTTATCACAAGCTAACATACGTCAAAGTCACAATCAAAACACAACCATCAAAGTCACAATCAAAACACAACAAACTAACATCATCTAGTTATCACAAGCATAGCATACATCAAAGTCACAATCAAAACACAACCATGTCACAAAATAAAGTTTAATACATAGATAATTTTTCATAAATTGTAAATTAAGGTTCGGCGTCTTTAGGTTCGACTCTCGCTTTTGTTGAGTCGATATCCCCCTCTTTTTCGTCCACTCTCTCCTCCTTGTCATCGGATATCTTTGGATCTTCTTTTTCTTTAGGTTCGACGATCACTTCTCTTGGGTCGCCTTCCCCCTCTTTTTCTTACTCTATCTCCTCCTTGTCATCGGATTTCTTAGGTTCGATGCTTGCTTTTTTTGGGTCGCCTTCCCTCTCTTTTTCTTCCACTTTCACCTCCTTGTCACCAGATTTATTTGAATCTTTTTTTCTTCAGAATTATCTACTGAAAAGCTTAGAGATGGTGGAGATGGCGGAGTCCGTGGTCGAGTACGTCGTAAAATTTCAATGAGAGACCGTGTTGTTGCACTCATTGTATACTTAATAGTTGCTAGGCGAGACGCTAGTGTAAGTTCCATATTCGCAATATGATTCCCCAAGGCAACTTGATTTTGATACAATATTAGTTGATTATGCATGACGACTTGCCGAAATGATTCGTTTGGAAGAATTTGTTCCTTGGGAGAAGTCATACCTTCAAAAGTTTGATATTGAAAAGCTTGTTGGGAGGAAGATTCCGGCATATCCTGAATTTGCTCTTGAGGATGTTCTTGCGGCGGAACTTGTTTACCTTGACATTTAGCTCTCCATTCGTCCAGAGTGCAAAATGTTGATGGTTCTTCCGGGAGACGCATCAAGGAGAAGAATTTTTTACCTGCTTTCTTAATCGGAATTTCCTCAAACGTTGATAAATAAGTCAAAACTTTTTTTGCCTTTACTAATCTCATAATAAACGGAACATAGATAATTGTTTGTCGAGTCCTACTCCAAAATTCCTTTAGTTCATCAAAGATAAATTGAGACCAGTTAACTTGAATACCACCAAATATAGCATATAAGGCCCTATGCTCTAGATCAAGTATTTTTTCATGGCTTCCAAGCCGAGGAAACACAATATTTATAAGAACTCGGGTAAGAAATCTCACTTTTGGTCTTAAATATTTAGTACAAAACTGAGGCATATCATCTTTCCAAATTTGATGAGTAATGTTATCCCGTGGCTTAAAACGCATATCGGGAATATCATTGATATTTGTCCCGGTGTTAGAACATTGCAATATACCTCCTTTGTCCTTGGCTGTGAATCTAACAGTAACCCCGCTAACAATTGACCAAATCCAATCTTTTTCTACTTGAGGATTCCAAAAACCTGTATTATCTAAGTTCGCATAGAATAGAAATATGGATAGCAGGTCAATGTTAAGGTGATTAGAAGGGAATGAGACCAGTGTTACAAGACCAACATCCTGGCATAAGCTATGTAAATCATACATCGGAAAATCAATGAGACTGTAGAATGGACCAGTATGTAGGATTTTATTCTGCATCAATCCATATCTTTCTATTTCCAAGGGTGCTTTGTTCATCCATCTCTCGATTTTTGATTGCGAAACTGGTTGGCGTGTTTCTTCAGTAGTTTGTGGAGGATTTGACGATTCTACATCTGCCCTCTTTCGTTTTGATGAAGTTTTTCTTTTTGGACCCATGATTTGGACCGGATTTGGGATTTTAGGGTTATAGAAGTTTCAATTTGATCGGTGAAATGGAAGAGTGAGGAATAGAAGGTTGCGGTTATTTTTATATAGAAATAACTGACATTTTATAAATCAGACCTCTGGTTTGAAAAACAGATGTTTGATTTAGGGTTTTTTTAAACCTGATGAAGTTTTCAGACGTCTGTGGTGGATGTTTTTTTAACCCGTGTTTATTTTCAGACGTCTGCTAATTTTTTCAGACGTCTGATTTTAGTTTTTCTGTTTTTTATTTTAACCCTGTCAATTTTCAGACTTCTCGTGTATTGTTTCAGACGTTTGGTTTTTAATTTTTTGTGAGACATCCCCTTAATAATTTGCATAATTTTTTACATAATTGCATCACGATCACCACCAATTAATAATTACTTGCATCATTGTTTATCAGGTTAAAGGAAGCAGCAGGGATTAGAGTCCATCTCAAGCTGTACAAATGATTTATATTACTGTTGCCATAACAGCGGAATTTATTTTCATTTAACATATAATATAAATGATTTTGACTAAATGAAAAGTAAGTATGACCAACCGAATGTCAGATGTAATTTGTTGGATCGGACTGGGAAGGACGAAATAGTAGCTTAAGGAAGCGTTATATCAAATGACCCTAAAGATCTTTTGTACAATATTCCACTTGGACCAAATGCCATGAAAATTTTGATAGAAATCCCGAAGAAATTGAATGCTTATTTATGGAGGTCTACTCCTAGGATGATCTCACATATTGGAGAAGCTAAGGATGAGATAGTAGCATGGCCATCTGATAGAGTTGTACTCCACACTACGATAGTCTCTGAAAATGATGAAAATGCGGTATACTTAATTCTTTATGCACTAATTAGCTCTATGATTTAATATAAGAACTTGATGATATATTTTTTTTACTAGAGTAAACTTCATCAAAAAATAAGAAATGCAAGTTGTATGATTAGATTGGAAGCAAAGAATTAGTTGCCGAAGGGTGGTTGTACTCTACTGATCCAACTCAGCTCGTGGATAATATTCCACTTGGACAGTCTACTGCGCTTGTTTTGATTGATGCGGCAAAAAAATCAGATGCATTCTTATGGAGAGCACCAGTTGGTATGACATATGTTGGAGAAGCTATTGGGTGCAAAGTAGCTTGGCCGCAAAAAAAAATGTCGTTCTTGTGGATATTAATGCTACGGAATCTGCTGATACGCCAAATATAGTATCACATTCAGCGGTATTGTGTAGTTTATGTATTTAATTTATAAAAACATGCATATACCTTGATACTATTTTATATTATAATCACTTCTGTTTTGTAGAAAACATATTTATACTATTTCAAATTTTGCATGACAGACCACTAGTTTCAAGCCAAACATTAAATGCAAATTGATTAGTGTTTATAGAGAGAAAGAAGTTGTTGCTGAAGGACGCGTGTCTTCGACTGACCCAAATGCGATGGTCCATTTTGTTCGTTTCGGAGAAGGTGCCATTAAAGTTTGGGTTGATATTGTTAAAGTTCCAAATGAACCTTTATGGAGACCTACATCTGAGTTTGAGTTTATTGAAGATGCGATTGGTTCTACTATAGCTTGGCCTTCTGCAAATGTCACCGCAGAATCGTCTTCAAGTAAAAATGACTTATACTTCTCTTTACTTATCGTCAGTATGAATGATGGAAATACTCCTTATTATGATTGTTTTGGTAGAATTTCACTTCAAGTATGATTTCCCTTTTCACCTCTTAAAACTGAATTAATATTTAAATTTCGTTTAGGTAAGACAAAACCGGAAAAAAATAGAAGATACGGTGACCTCGATGTGCTCAAACATTTTGATCTTATACAATTTTTCTTTCTTGCAATTTGGAAGTACTAAGCCGCACGCATATTTGTTGACACAAGAGATGTTGCGAAGTTTAGGATGCTGGTTGGAAAAAAAAAATGTTGCCTGTGCATGGAACTGAACCATGCCAATGTTGTCAAGTAGTATAAGCATTACGACCAGTCAAACAAGCCAATATTAGAAATGTTATATTTATACCAGATCCAACAACAAGATGACTTGATCACACTTGACCTCGTTTTCTTTTCACATTGCCATGTTTAGCCGTACTTTTTAGTTCAGTTGTTAGCAGTTTCTCAATGTCATACATATACAACAAAGTAGTTATGTATTTTCTTATTGCCAAATCAGGTGTTTATGTTTGATGCATGATGTAAATTCAACTTTGGAGCACACAAGCTTGGACTTTGAACGGTTTATATTTTCTTTTTTGTCAGTAAGCATATTTTGTAAAAACAAGTTATGGGAACATCGATTACAAAATGTTATGTCCAACTATTGTATATTTGGCATACGGAATTATTATAACTTATGTGATATAGTTTTATATTTATAATTCTTTTGTGTTGTTTGAATTTCGTGATGATTTTGAACTGCATTGTGTAAAAATGATAAATGTTGATAGACGTACTTCAACAACTCTGCAGAAACGCTGTGATATATCTTGAAAAAACGTTGTGGCATGCAGGAAAGAACAACATTTGTAGATGATAAAAAAACGCTGTGATATATATGGTAAAACGCTGTTATATGTAGAGATTAACAACTGTTCTAACCAGAATTAAACGCTGTAATATATGTTGGGAAACGCTGTGCTATATAGGCGGGCGTAACGTTTCCAGGCTTTATAAAACGCTGTATATGGTCTTAAAACGCTGTAATATATGACCACTGACAACGGCTATGGCCATATAAAATGCTGTGGTATGAAGACGATAACAACGTTTCTGCCCATATAAAACGCTGTTATACATGTGATGAAGGAGGAATGATTTGTGTTAGTTATGCAAGCACAACAGCACAAAACGCTGTATAAACATAATGAAAACGTTATTAAAACGTTGTACAAAACGTAACAACAACACCAACTAAAACGCTATAGTATCTCCTTTTTCTACAGCGTTTTCAAAGTATTATGGTAGTCCCCTTGACCTATAACAGCGTGTCGTTAGACAACGTGCTTCGAAACGCTGTAAAATTATATAACAGTGTTTTTTCAACGCTGTCAATGAGCATATTTCTTGTAGTGAACACCAAAATTCCCCAAAACAATGGTTATAAACAACGAAATGCCTTGCTCCACGGCTGGAGCTCAAACATTTTTTATCTTTGATTAACCATAACATGGTATCAAAAGTGCACAATCTCGTGTTACAAACACTGTTGGTGTTGTTGGAGGTTTCCACATCACCATCTCTTCTAAGAGAGAATTTATGATGAGAAAAGAAACCTACCACAAAACTGCTTCTCATGGAAATCCACCAACAGAAAGCAACTCCATGAGACAATACGCAAGAACACAAGCTGAATTGAATATGATGCGGTACTATATGATGGTTATGCCATCAATCAAGCAAAAGATTTATTTCTTCATCATGAGACAAATCTAGTCATAACTTTCCACTTATAGAACGATGTGCTAAATGGATCACATGTCTACATGGGCAGTTCGAACATAGATTCCTGAACACAAAAAACTGACATCAAGAAAAGAGATTTGCTGCCAAATATCCAAAGTCGGTCAAACAAGAGACCATTTAAGTCCGCATAAGACACGGATTCCTCTAAAATCTCTTTGAGATTCTCCTTACAAAAACTATCCAAAGATAGCTTAATCTTCATCTCCAAAATGACGATCGCCTTCGAAAGAACCTATTTGAATAAGGTATAGCAAAGGCAGATGCAGCACAAACAACAAACCTATTCTAAGATCTCAAAGCAATGGGCCGGTGCAAGCCCAACCGCCTTGCCAAATTTTCTTAACCCTAACATGGTAAGGCCTTTTTGCTTATTCTGATCCAACCAAATGATCTCTACCCAAGGATGAAACATAAGTGGTGTGAGTAAGATCGAATAGTGCAACTAGGTGTTATAGGCCAAGAAATGGTCGGAGAGGGGAAATTAGATCTTGGAGTATTAGTGAGGCAAGATCTAAGGTGAAAAGAAGCACAAAAACGAAGAGACGAGGCAGCAACAAAGAAAGAGAAGAAGGATAGAGATATGGTTCGGCTAGACGAGGAAGGGAGGACGAAAGAAAGAAGTTAAGGGGGTAATTTGAATGCAACTTTTATGGTTGAGTCCTAGGTCCAAATTGTACAAAAGCTCATCAACTAATTGACCGTCCTAGTATGGCATCAAACGGTCAACTACCAAATGAGCTTTGGATAGAGGTTGAAACTTGGCATTATTAGGCCAGATTAAAATATTAATCGTCCCACGTTATCTTTTAAGATTTAACGCGATCCCAAAAACAATTATCCATATCACAATGGTATCACAGACCTAGTTAAATTCCGAATCAACCTCAAGGATTCATAGTCTCAACAACGATGCTTTGACTACACAATGAACGAGCGAATTCCAAAATAATTCAGCTAGAAATCCGTAATATAAATTAAAACGGATTTCCCCCTTACCTAGCTGACAAACACACGATTCATGAAATCAAATACCCCAAAATCGGAACAAAGGATTTTCCTTAGCCTTTTCGACAAAAAATTAAAACTTTTCCAAAAATGGAATTTCATTATAAACTAACGGTTTCGTATTTATAAATCTATATTATCATTATTACTATTTATATTCTAGTTTTATATTTCAAACTGGGAAAAATCTTTTCATGTCCAAAAATGTTAGAGCTTTAAAATCTTAAGGGTCAATCGTGGTAATTTCAATAAATTATCCAATATAAATAGGAAAATGGATAATAAAAATCACAAGAAATAGATATTTATTGTTTTCATATTTAGTGGCATATTCCTTATCCTTCCTAATTCCATCTTTCCTACCAATCAGACTATATTTATTAAAAGTACACAATAACTCAAAAAATTTGAAACACGAATAGATTGAAATTTAAAACCATATCTTCACAAATTACTTTCCGAAACCGTAACTCAAAACATATTTTTATACTTTCCAATATAGTTTTAAAATTAAAATTTCCTCGAATACAAGGCTAAGAACTCAACTGAATATTTCAACAAAGGTAGATTCGGAAGTTCAACAAAGTAACAAATGGATACACCTCGTAATTATATTTCCGAAATGGATACGACATACTAACATGGGCTCTTTCCCCGTTTTGGATCGAGTAATGGTCTTAACTGGAACTACCAAACAAACCCAAAAACATGTAATTGTGACTATCTTGGTTGTAGCTAACTTTTTATTAGTATATAATTTTCATGTTTCCAAATCTCGAATGAACGGAATCCACCATATGTCGTCTCATGCTCTTCACGACGAGGTTTCCAACGTACTGTGGGATAAGGCAGAATTGGCTAGAAACCCGAACTCAACATATTTCAACTCTTATCATTTGGCCCACGACTAAGTTTATTGTCAAAATAAATTAAAGCCGAGTAAGATACACAAAGAAAAACAGAAAAGAAAATCGAATTATGTTCTCTCACGATTCCTAATTTAACTAATTCCTCTGATCGTTTAACCTAAGCTCAGATACCAAATGTAACACCCCACACTTTTTTTGCATTAAATTTTGACAAAAATCAAAACTTGAACACATCCAAGCATAGAGCGTATATCTGGTACCTGCAATAAATGAGCATGAGCATAATCAGAGTACGATAAAATAACTCACAGCGGAATAAAATAGGATAAATTAGTATTAAATCAAGCAACTATCTTTTTCAAAGTAAGTCACTTTGTCAATACCAAGCATGAGAGAGAACTACAACCGAAAGCCAAACTTAATCATCCGTGAGAACCCAACCTTCTCTATGAAACTTGGAGGTTGTAATGAGGAGGGGGTCAGAACAACAAGTTCTGGTGACTAATAAATGTACAACACAATCTATAATACAGATATATTCCGTTTGGTTCAACCCAAGTTGTGTGCCTAACCAGGTTTAGTGATTCTAGCCCAACCTAGTAAATGTTTACGCACGATTTTACTATTTATCCCAAAGTAGTGTTCCCAATTTATATTACCGAGATAGGACATTTACATACATTTTTGTAAAGCTTTATACTAGAATTTAACTGGTTGATTATATCGAGAATGAGCCCCTAATTTTGGGGTTTCTATCAATATCCTAATTCCCTATTCTTTATTATTTAACGCCTCACTATCACTGATAGATAGGGTGATTCTCCCTGATCACTTAAGATCTTAGGCAGACCTATTAGTCACTTACTAACCCTCAATAATATATTAAATATTAACATAAAACTAGAGGACACTAGCTACATGCCCTACTCGTTAAGGCTTCCATCATTCACGCCTATATCGTTACCCCGCATAAGGTGAGAGTAGGTATTTTATCGCTCGTTATACCTTCTAGCTAACCTTATTAGATAACCTCCTTAGTCGCTTATTGCTTCCCGTAGGATAGGTAGCTATTTCTTATGTTTTTAGCTTCCAGGTTTGGGTAGGCCCCCACACACCTGCCATTTAAGACCCCTTAAACTGAAAGACCTATTCCCAGGTGGACTCCTCAACCCTAGCCACTTAAGACCCAAGGAAGCGGACTATACGCGAAGGTTGTTCGTTCATCCCCCATTTGCCTTTAACACCTTTCCTTTTTTTGGATAAAGTAGGCTACGTTATTAAGTCATTCTCGTTTAATTCCTTTATTTGGAAATACTATTCGTACACCACTTATTTGTATCACGGATTTATATGGTTAATAGTATCTTATATTATTAACCTACTAAGTCCAACTACATTTTTATTTATAAGTTTTATTGACATAAATAAGGAAAGTTATATTCCTTTTTCGCTAGGATATTTATTTAATTTCTTCCCTAATTTGGACTTAGTATTTAAACGACAATCAATATCCATTAATCCCCTTTTTGTTGCCCTTTATGACTCTAACGGTCATATTTTCCTAAGGCAACTATTTATCAGTCCCAAGTTATCTATTTGTTGTATGTACCCCAACTGACAATTTCTATACATATTTATTTATTTATTCACTGTTGTGTGTATATATATACATATATTTACATGCCAGGACTCTCACATTAAGTTGACTACCTGTGGATGCTTGATATGCCGGTCAGTTCCGGGAAGACTTCTACTACAAGTGAACTTAACCTTGTGCCTTAATACAGTTATATATATATATATATATATATATGCATTAGACCCCTCACATTAAACTGACTACCTGTGGTTGCTGTTTGTCGGTCGGTTCCGTGCAAGCTTACATAACAAGTTGAGTTTAACCTCGTGCCTGAATGCAGTTATAATTTAAATTTCCTAACTGGGGTCCACAACATTTATCCTAATTTATTTTAGGAATTGTAACCATTTTCCGATTTACCTTTATTTTCCCCAAATCAATATTGGTTACAATGGTTACTTTTTTATTTACAGTCTCATTTATAGCAGTTAATTACATTTATTGCTACAAATGATCACCACGAATATATTAATTCAAAATGGATTATATTTACACAAAATTCCATATTTGAAACTTATCCGAACATTTCAAACATTCCACACAATTTGTATTTCATCATTTTACGCCGATTTGGACGGATAATATGTATACATTTATTTTTATGTTTTCGTACGGTCAACGTAGTTATTAATATTTATTTATTATTTATATTCTGAAATACTTATTTTTAAATCAATGATTTGGTCTAATCAATTTACCAAACATTCCCTTTTTACATTAAATCTTGCTAAGAAGGTTTCAAGTCACACGAGGATCGTTAGCCAAAATCACTGTAAATCATGCCTATTTTGTGGAATTGACACATTTCCAAATCACAAGAAATATATGTACTATATTTTTATTTTGAAATAGTCGATGCAAATTACATACAAAACTTGTATTTATTTTTATATGTACCTTTGCACCACTTTTCCCTTTTTTATTCTTTTTGTCGTACTTCTTGTGATTCTAGAATAATGCCTCTTTATTTCAAAATGAGGAAAACGACATAATTTACGCTGCTTGAGCCAAAAACCAAGAATATTGAATGTAACAAGGAATATTTCTTTTATTCTTAAAATCACATAATACATAAATTCGTCTTTTTACCCAAATTTACATATTTCATATTTCAGCACTGAACTAAAGATCTGGAACATAACTACAACAAACTTATGTTTAACGGGACTGATTTCTAGATCCACAGTGCTATGTGGCATATACAACATTTTCATAATTCATGAGCTAACTTGTAGGAGTATGTGAGAATCTATATAAAAATCCTACAATTCATGTTTATACATAATCATAACTTTATCATTTACCAATTTCAAACTTATTCATAATCTGATCTGATGGTTATCACATCTTTCAATTATTTAAAATAGATCTGAAAGGCGTAAAACATAGATTGGATTTAAACAAAATAGATAAATCATTATATTTGTATTAGTAAATTTGTCACTCACCTTATAGCTTCCAATTTCTCAGTTTTGAACATTTTTAGGCTTACAATCCCCAAATTCTTATAAATCTATAGTTTATTTAGAAAGAGGAAACTCTAGATATGTAGAAATGTAAGAAAAAGGGAAGAGAGTGAAAAAAAATCTATCATTGAGCATCCTCTTCCATTCAATCTAATAATCTTCCCAATTGCATATGAATTTGATTTGATTTGATATGTGTATGAGTATATTTTTTTCAGAAATTAGGTTAGAGGAGGAAGAAAAATGGTAGAGCTCCGCTGTCTCTATAGATTTGAATGAAAAAGAATGAGGCTACACCCATTTATTTATAAGGGTGGAAATGGCCTTAGACCGTCAGATCAGTTTTAAATTTATATCCGCCATCTGTTATAAATATTATAAACCAAAACCCTATATGACCCAGCCGTCACTGGGCATCTAATAGCCCAGTAGGTCGACCGTGGCGGTCGACCACCTAGGCAATCAGATGCCCAGGTCGGCTGTTCATATATGGTGTAATATATATTAATTATTTTGTTCAATTATTTTCTATTAGTTTTCATATTTCATCCGCAACTTTTTCATATAGATTTCATTAGCAAAACTCCAAACATGAAAGTTGACCAGAATTCCGATACGAACGCAACGGTTAAAGTTTCATCGTCTAATTTCATCATTTGTAGAAATTCCTATTTTTGAGCTTCTAATTAAATAACTATTTATTGTTGAAATTTCGGGTTGTTACAACCCCCAAATTCGGAGACATGGAAACAAAACGATTTATGCTCTGTCTCGTCGTTGATTCAAGATTCAAGAGGTTCCCAGATCCGGACCAGAATGGGCCGGATGGAGCCGTGAGAGTGGTCGATGTCACACTAGCTTGGTTGTGGGGCTTTCCCCAAGTCCGGAGACTTGGGAACATAACGATTTATACTCGGTCTCGTCGTTGAATCGAGACTCGGGTGACGTTATTTATACTCGATTTCGTTGTTGATTCGAGACTCGAGTGGGGTTATTTATACTCGGTCTCGTCGTTGATTCGAAATTCAAATGGCGATAACGGCTCTCGTGCTCGGGATGTCGATCCGGTGGCTTTTGTGTTTGTGTGTGCAAGCTAGTTATGATGGTTAATCAAACATAACATGCAATAAGTAAACACATTAGGGGCACAGAGAAAAAAAACCCTATCTTTACTAATAACTGATGCAGTAACAACCTTTACAATGCCTTGAATTTAAAGAAAACAAAATATTGTTGGAAAGCAGAAAATCTTTACACTAAGTTATGTGAAGTAGCGGCGATGTGTTCGTTTCTCCATGCCCTTAGGAGTTCAACGCCATCGACAGTCGCTAGCTTGAAGGTTCCATCTCCGAGCCTTCGTTGTATGATGTAAGGGCCTTCCCATCGAGGACTTAGGCCAGTCGGTGTAGGAAATATCCGCTTTACGATGAGATCGTTGACATTGAGGTCCTTGGGATGGACTTTAGAGTTGAAGTTTCAGCGACTCGTTGGAGTTGAGCGGCGCCTTTGAGCTCGGCATCGTTCCTTTTCTCTTCAAGCAGGTCAAGCGACTCCAAGAGGAGATCTTGGTTGGTCTTTGGATCATAGTAGGTGACTCAATGAGATTGGAGCTTTAGCTCAATGGCAATGACGGCTTCGGATCCGTAGGCAAGAGCGAAAGGGGTGTGACCGGTCGCTGACTTGTGGGTAGTTTAGTAGGCCTATAGCGCCAGACGGAGCTCTTCAGCCCATAAGCCTTCGGCTTTTTCCAGACGCTTCTTGATGATGGATTTGATCACCTTGTTGACAGCCTCAACTTTCCCATTAGCTTGAGGATGAGCCACTGATTAAAATCTCTTCTCGATGTTGTGCAGCCGGCAGAAAGTCTTGAACTCGGCACTCTTGAACTGGGTTCAGTTGTCGGAGATGATAACCAAGAGGACTTCATATCGTGCGATGATGTTGCGGATGACAAAGTTGATTACCTTCTTAGTTTTGATTATGGCGAGGGCCTCGGCCTCGTCACATTTAATAAAGAAATCCACCGCGACGATGGCATAATGTGCCCCCCTCTGGCCATTGAGAGAGTTCCGATGATGTCTATTCCTCACATGGATAATGGCCAAGATTTGACCATTTGCGTTAGCTCGTTAGGTGGGGCTCTTGGAACTTGGGAAAATCACTGGCATTTTTCGCACTTGCGGGCATAGTCCGCCATGTCTTGATCGAGTGTCGACCAGAAATGACCGTGTCTGAGAACCTTATTTGCTAGAGTTTGCCCTTCGGTGTGATTGCCGCATTATCCTTCATGCACGTCTATTAACACGCGATCGACATCGTTGCGGGCTAAACACCAACGTAGTGGAACAGAGAATCCCCTGCAGTAAAGCACCCCATCCAGAATGATGTAACGTGATGATTTTCAGGTGAGTTCTCTTCTGTTTTTGTGGCGTTCGAGGGTGATTCCATGCTGTAAGTAGTTCTTGATTGGCATCATCCATGACTCAGACTCGGTCCCCGTCTTTGCTGCTAAATCAATCTGCATCTGATCGATGCTTGGAGAGTCGAGTACTTCAACGGGTGCAAGCCCCATAAGCCATGCATCCTCGGAGCTTGCCAGTTTGGATAAGGAGTCAGCCTTTTCGTTTTGTCCATGAGGGATGTATGTGTTGAGGTACTAGTCGAAGTTGGTGAGGACTTCACGGACCCGAGCGAGGTAGGTAGCGAGTCGTGCCCTTTGGCTTGATACTACCCTAGAACCTGATGCATGACGAGAAGCAAGTCCGTGAATATTCGGATTGCTTTGATGTCGAGTTCAATTGCAATCTTAAGTCCGACTATCAAGGCTTCGTACTCGGTATCATTGTGGTAGCAAGAAAATCGAGCTTCAGCGGGAGCGATGAGCACGACTCTGACACTGGAACACTGGTCGTCGGAGGATCCATCCACATAGCGTTTCCATTGGGTTCTGGAGTTTTGGGGTCCTCTGGAGGAGGGTCTTCCGGAAAGGTGAACTCCACGATGAAGTTGGCGAGGACTTGTTCGAGGATAGCCTGGCGAGGGATGAAAGTGATATCGAACTGGCTTAGCTCAATGTTCCACTTTAGAAGTTGCCCAAACGCCTCAGGTCGCTACAGGACCTGTCGTAGCGGTTGGTCGGTGAAAACTTTAATGGGATGAGACTAGAAGTAGGGTCGTAGCTTCCAGGAAGAGATCAACAGGTTGTAGGCCAACTTCTCAAGCTTAAGATAGTTTTTTTTGCCCCAGTCAACCTCTTGCTGATGTAGTAAATGGGTCGCTAGACACGATCTTCAATGCACACGAGCGCCTAGCTGATTGCCTGCAAAGAGACAGCCAAATAAATGTATAAGTCTTCATGATCCACGGGTTTGGACAGAATAGGAGGTCGCTCTAAGTGATTCAGGAGGTCCTGAAATGCAGCTATGCACTCTGGTTTCCATGTGAAATGGCGCTTCCCTTTTCTGAGCAAGTCGAAAAAGGGAATGCACTTGTCGGTTTCTTTTGAGATGAATCAACTTAAAGCGGTGAAATTTCCATTTAAACTCTAAACATCTTTGATGCTCCGAGGAGCCTGGATGTCCCGAATAGATTTGATCTTACCAAGATTGACTTCGATGCCTTACGAATGGACAATGAAACCTAAGAATTTTCCCGATGCAATGCCAAAAGAGCATTTCAAGGGGTTAAGCTTCATGCCATATCGGCGAAGGACATCGAACATTTCGAAGAGGTCATGGACGTGGTCATTTGATATCTTCGATTTCATGAGCATATCGTCCACGTACACCTCTATGGATCTCCCAGACTAGTTATTAAAAATGAAGTTGACCAGTCGTTGGTATGTAGATCCCGCGTTCTTGAGACTAAAGGCATGACAAGATAGCTGTAGAGTACGAGGTCAGTAATGAAAGAAGTGTGATCCTGGTTTGGGAGGCACATCGGAATCCGATTATAGTCTGAGTAGGTATCCATGAAGGACAGGAGATGGTAACCGGCGGTTGAATCGACAGGTTGGTTGATTGTCGGGAGTGGAAAACTGTCTTTAGGGCATGCCTTGTTCAAGTCGGAGAAATCGACACACGATCGCCACTTTCTGTTTTCCTTCTTGACCAAGACTAGATTTGAGACACATTCAGGGTAATAGGCTTCTCGGATAAAACCATTGTCGAGTAACCTATCAACCTCTTCTCTTAGCGAAGTTGATCTTTTTGTTCCCAAGATTCGACGTTTCTGTTTTATTGGGCATTTCCGGGGGTTGATGGCGAGCCTATGGCGCGGTACCACACATATCGGAGTGTGTCCAAGAAAACACGTCGAGGTTGGCCCTTAACAATTCCACGAGATCTTCCTTTATTGCGGGGTGAAGTTGCGATCCAACTTTCAAGACCTTTGTCTGGTCGTCATGGCTGATCGGAACATCCACTGTTGGCTCTAGCGGGGTAGCCCTTTCGGAATCGGGCTCTTCGTCCTCCCTTAGATCAGGATCATCGGAAAGACAGCAGTAGCACTTGAGTCAGGACTCAGGCGCTTTTGATTGATATGCGGAGTCGATCTTGGCGCAAGAAGGTGAGGGCACGTTATTCCCCTTGTCCTTGTTGTGCACGTTCCTCCACTCTACGATGTAGCAATATCTAGTAGTGGCTTGGTCGCCTTTGATGGTACCAATACCATTCTCTATTAGGAATTTCATCAGTAGAGACCATAGGGATAGGCAAACCCAGAATTTTGTGAGGAAAGGTCGTCCCAAGAAGGCGTTGTATGGAGAGACAACGTCAATGACCACAAAGTTGAGGATACGGACCCGACTCCGGTCCCCTTCTCCGAATTTTATGGGAAGGTCTCCATGCCGACCAGGTGGTTGGTGGATCCTTTGAAACCGTGGATCGTGGCATGGCAGGGCTTCAAGTCTTTATCCTTTAATTCATTTGATCGCATGTCGCCTTGAATATGATATTGGCCGAGCTTCCTGAATCAATAAGGATCCTTCGAACGAAAGCTGGGCCAACTTGAGCAGAAATGACGAGGGTTTCTCAATTGCATCCCTCAGATGTGTTTCTCAATTGCATCCCTCAGATGGCGGCAATCGTTGGTATTGTGCCCATACATGTCGTGGAACCTGCAGTACTTGCCGGGGTTCTTCTCACAGTCAGTCAATTCCCTCATGTTGGGCTTCTTGTATTGGAGCATATTGCAAATTTCTGGGTAGATGTTCTTCATATCTCGACTCAATGGAGTGTAATTTCTATAATTTGGATAGTGGTCGTGCTTCTTAGGGTATGGAGGAGTCTGATTGTTGTTGTGGCCGCCTTATTTGCCGTTGTTCGGCTTTTTCTTGTAGGGGATCGCTCCTTTGCCCTTGTCGGAGGATTCTCCAACCTTTTTTCCTTCGACATTGTCATCGACAATGCCGGTGTGTGGGTAGTTGGAGTGATTGACCCGTGAAGCCCTATTGCATCTTGCGTTCTCTTTGCACAAGAACTGCCCGCCTTTTCTTAGAAGGCATCAAGATTCTTAGGCTGTTTCATGTTGATCCAGGCCCCAAATTCAGAAGCAGGGAGAACGCCTTTTGCTAGCTGGAAAAGTACGGTACAAGGCTCAGAGTCATCGACCTTAGCAAGAGTCGTATTGAAACGCGAGAGGTAGCTCTTGAGCGACTCCGCATGTCCTCGGTAGAGATTAGAAAGAGTTAGGGCATTCTTTGGAGTCGGGACGTGCAATGCATGACCAACTCCATGGCCAGTTGGCCAAAGTTATTGACCGAATGGAGAGGAATATGGGAAAACCAAAGTAAGGTCGTTCTTGATAAGAAGACTGGGAAGCATTTGCACTTAACCACGTCGGTGGCCTGGCTGGAGTCCATCTTCCGTTCATAGCGGTTTAGGAAGGCACACAGATCGGTTGTACCATCGTAGGATGCCATCTGTGGCATGTTGAAACGTCAAGGCCACTCGGCTTCATATACGATCCTAGTGAAGGGGTTACGCCTCAGGTAGGTTTCCCGCGAGTCGTTGGCGTTTCCCTGCATATCTCTCATGATCCTTTGGACCATGTCGGGGAGATATGATGGATGTACATCTTCTGGTAGGACCCACCAGTTTCGGAGAACCTCGGGAGTTCTGTTTCATGGGCATATTCTGTGGTGTACATCCAGATCATCCTCTTCCACATCATCGACATCGATTGTCTAGTTCCGGTATGGTTGAGGAGAGTGAGCGGGCTGACGTTCAATTTGATCTTGAGGGACTTTAGCTTACTGAGCTGCTGAGAGCATGTGTGCCCAGTCCTGAGTGGCGACAGTTGGGTTCTGCGGAGGAGGGGGGACTACTTGGACCTGGTTCATCATTGATGACCAGTCGGGATCGATCATGATGGTGCAGGGCCCCGCTATAAGTAATGGTGATTCTGTCACAGTTCCCGTTTCCGTTGCCGTTGTTATGACCATTAGTGTGAGCATTGGCGTGGACGGCAACGTTATTGACGAGGTTGAAACTCCTCCTTTGATGTAGGTCCCTTGATTTAGAAGAAGAAGTTTCTGAGATAGTGCGCCGCGGTCGGGCATTGTTCTGAGTAAGCTGAAGTCGAGCAATGGTGCGCTGACTTTCTTGGAGTTAGAGTATCAGGTCAGTTTTGTTTTTCAACACTTAGTTGAGTTCAATAGCCGTGTTTTCATACTTCTTGTTCAACACGTAAAGCTAGGCTTGAGTTACAGGGGCTACGGGGTCCATAGGAGGAAGCATGTCCATTTCGGCGGGAATATCCGCTGGTTGGGGTCGCTGAGATGTCTCAGCTTTGGCTTCAGTGGAGGAGCCGACCAAAGTCTTCTTTGTTTGCTTCACCATCGTAAGCGGACTTAGAGGCAGGATAGAGAAGGAACCTAAAGCACGTTGGACTAGAGATGGTAATGTGTAACAAAGAAGCGACTCTTAGGTTCCCATTGAAAGCACCAGAATGTTGACGCCAAAAATTGTCGCCAATAACCAAGGTTCTTAATTACTTAAGAATATGGTTTCGCGTAAGGAAAACAAGTGCGGAAGAGCAGAAAAGCAGTAAATAACACTTAGGATTTATATTGGTTCGGTCCCGTATTGGGCCTACGTCCACTTTGGAAGAGCTGCTGATATTTTATTGACAACAATGAATTTCAAGCGATGAGCCTCTTTTAGGCATTTGATTACAAGAATTTCCATGTAATTTGAAGTCATAGTCATCATATGTGATTATATGGAAAAAGTAGATTTTATCCTTCTTCTTCCTCAAAGTGAAGATGTCATTAGAGAGGTCCCTTGGAGCTCTAGGGAGGTCTCAAATCATCAATTTTCCAACCTTCGTAACAAATGGGCTTGGGGTATTTATAGTGGAGTGGTTAGGTGGGAGTAGGTAGGATTTGGGGACCACTCAGCAGAAAATCGCATCACAAGCTCGCACGCCCCAAAAAATTGCATCACATTGGAGAAATTAGGGGAAAACTTGCATCCCTTTCTGGTACGCGTTGTGGAGGCACCGCATCCATCTGGATACAATAGCATCGCATCCAGAGGGATGCGGCGCTATCGCATCCCTTTGGTAGGATGGCATCGCATCACGATGGATGTGATACCATCGTAAACATTTGGATGCGATGTGAGGTGCGCAGGCATGACACGATGCGAGTCAGTATGGGGTGAGGCGAGCGAGTGAGGCGAGGGGAGTGAGGCGAGTGAGGCGAGGCGAGTGAGGTGAGTGAGGCGAGTGAGTAAGGCGAGGCGAGTGAGGCGAGTTAGCCTTTCGTGAAGTAGTGAACGCTATTGCTTGCTCGCCCTCTTCTCGGCTTGAATCTTCAACAATTTGGCAACACTTCGAGCACTTCTACCGCGTGACGTGTTGAGACGAGTGGGTCTTGCGTGCCTTTGGTAACCGAACAAAAATACTGGTTAACAATATCTTAATCCCTTTTCCATGCCATATCCAGTTTTTAGCTAAAACAAACCCCTCTCCATAGTCAAGACCTTCAAACATTACCCTATCACCATCCAGGTAACTCCACTGACAGCTCAACATTCATTCGGTCATCACCCAGCACTTTAAATAAGACCGAACTCCCTTACTCATTACAGCAAACTTCCTCCTACATGTACATGACCGGTGCCTTCCCCCTGACATTGATAACTCGTTGTTTCAACCACCTAGGCCATCTACTAACCCCTTCACTATCACTAATACCACTGTTTCGCAATCCCCTTTAAACACAGAGTTTCATCGTCTCTTAAAAATCACGCCACCCACCTCTGGTCTTCCCAATTCAAAAAGAATCAACATCGGTCTCCCATATACTCCACTTGAATCGACTATAAGTTGCAACCCTAGTGAGAGTGGGAAACTTTGGTTTCCAGTAAGTAAAATCACATCAAGCCATTGTCTTCCATTATGCGTATGCTCGAGGCCTAGTTCGCGTCCTCTCCTATTCGAATTCTAGATTTAAGATGGGTTCAATTCCCTTTTTTTAGTTTGATTTTGTTAACGATATTTTCCGTCAACAACCGGATTATACTATATAGAACATGGGTTCAAGGAATTCAAAGTGATCGTGACCCAGGGTTACCGAAGGATATCCGTAGATCAGCGTTATTAAACTAAGTTTTTCCTTTCTTTAAGCATCGGAATCACGGTGGAGTTCCAAAATAACTTGAAGGAGGTTTACTCAGCCAGACATAACTAAGGTCTCATGAGATCAATGACTTCCTAGGCCGCGAATACAATGATACATATTGTGATAAGAAGAAAACAGGCCAACGCTTCTTCATCTTTGGGAAAGAGATCACTACAATGCTTATTAACTCCGATGAACATTTCGCATCGGATCAGCCTAAAGGGCCTTCGATGCGTAAAGAACCAAGTTATAAGCCTGTGGATAAATTCCTTTTCAGGATCAAAAAGCATTAGGCTCGTTATGAGAACGCTGATCAACGTGCGAAACTCTCAAAATGAAAGGATAAGGTCTTCGAATTTCTAGGAAGTCCTTGTTCGTATATGAAGATATCGTCATCAACTTTCCCATACGAAAAGTGAGTGTTAACTCCCTGTTTCATCGTAACAACACAACAAGATTATCAAATTGTAAGATATTTAAGCCCTGGAATTCTCCATTCATAAATTGTAGATGTATTACAAGAGTTGAAGAAAATCCTTAATCCGCTTTGGGGAATTAGGATTTGCTCTTTTTAAGAAGAAAGAACAAGATTGAAAATGAAAGATTCATTCATCTCTATGTGGCCCTTAGGGTTCTATTTATAGAGAATCTGGGGCCCCTTCTACTGTTGGGCTATTGGGCCTGCATGGGCCTTTGTCGGTCGCCTTTTCCTTCGTCTCGGGCGTTTGGCTTCCGGCCGTCTTTGGAGTGATAATTATAGTTTTTGAGGTGGGGATCCCAGTCAATTGGGGGTTCTTTGGGATAAATATGGGCTTATCGATGTGGTGGCCTTTGGATGGTATTTGAACCCTTGGTAACAGCTTCCGAGTGTAGGCTCTCGGACGTAAGCTTTCAGATGTAGGCCTCCGGCTTTATCGTGAATACTTAGAGGAGCCTGCCCTCATGATGTACGTAGATAACTGTCAGTTCGAAACCGTTGTTGGTTTCTGTACTTGGTAGATTAGTACGGGTAGCCTGTATCTCCGCTTGGGTCTCGGTTGGCATTTTGGTGGAGCTTTGGGATAGTCTGATTTTCCGGAAGGTGGCTTCCGGTGATGTTTCTGTTACTTGTGAAAGTATCCCTTCTCCATTCATGCAGGCGATATTTCAGAGGTTTTCTCTAGATAATATTTATGTACTGGCCCGATATCCTTCCCCTTCTGATGTGTTAGTGTTAAGAAGGTTAATTCTAATAGCCCTCCGGAGTTTCGATAAGCGAAGCCTATGCCCTCCTCTTTCTTGATTTCTGGCTTAGGTTACCTTTCGTCACAGAACTCTCCTTCGGTTGACCCCGTCGGATAGACCATGCCGGATGAACCCTGCTAGATGGACTTCGCTGGCATTATGTAGGCTTTGAACTCCTTTCTTCCTAAGGGGTGTCGGTTTATGCTGCTCTCGGATCATTCTCTCCGCGCTTATATTCATCCAATACCCCTACACCATCGGCCTATGCTAAGGGTAATTTTGGTAGTAACATTTTCCCCTCCCCCCTTATTGAAGGGGTTCCTTCGACTTCCCAGGTCAAGCTTCTCTTTCCAAACCCTTTTCTATTCATTTTTCAGTTGTTTCTTAATGCGAGATTATGTCATGAAACCTAGTAAAGAGATCCTCTTTCGGCGTTTGTGGAGAAATGAACCGACCCAGACTCGGATATTGATATAAATAGAATACTAGAAATTTCTTTCGGTATTTGTGAAGGGCTTAATCGACCCAGATTCGGGTATTTGAAGATTGAAGACCGGGAATACTTTCCGGTATTAATGAAGAGCCGAATCAACCCAAAGTCGGGTATTAGAAGATTGAAGATCGGGAACCCCTTCCGGTATTAATGAAGAGCCGAATCAACCCAGATTCGGGTATTTGAAGATTAAGGATCGAGAACCTATTCCGGTATTAATGAAGAGCTAAATCAACCCAGATTCGGGTATTTGAAGATTGAAAGCCGGGAACCCCTTCCGGTATTAATGAAGAGCCAAATCAACCCAGATTCGGGTGTTTGAAGACCGGGAACCCCTTCCGGTATTAATGAAGAGCCGAATCAACCCAGATTCGGGTATTTGAAGATTGAAGACCGGGAACCCCTTCCAGTATTTTTGAAGAGCCGAATCAACCCAAATTCGGGTATTCGGAGATTGAAATTTGGGAACCCCTTCTGGTATTATTGAAGAGTCGACTCAACCCAGATTCGGGTATTTGAAGATTAAAGACCGGGAACCCCTTCCGTTATTAATGAAGAGCCGAATCAACCCAGATTCGAGTATTTGAAGATTGAAGACCAGGAACCTCTTCCGTTATTAATGAAGAGCTGAGTCAACCCAGATTCGGGTATTTGAAGATTGAAGACTGGAAATCCCTTCCGGTATTAATGAAGTGGCGAAACAACCCAGATTCGGGTATTTGAAGATTGAAGACTGGAAACCCCTTCCGGTATTAATGAAGAGACGAACCAACGCAGATGCGGGTATTTGAAGATTGAAGACCGGGAACCCCTTCCGGTATTAATGTTGTTGGCATCCCCCTTGGATTTAATTCGTGAAGCAGAGGTTGTACGTGCTTCCTGAGCCACCCTTTGGGCTTTCGATGTCAAAGCAGAGAATGTACGTGCTTTGTTGGCCACTCTATGGGCCAGTACGTCCGGTGCGCTTGGCTAGCTTATCCACAAGCAGGGCCCAAGGACTTACCCGTCCTCCCTCCAGGAGGCGCCTTATCCTGACCATCTTAGGTAGTGACAAGGTCTTAGAAACTTAGACGGGGCCATTGTAGACACAGAACTAAGGTTTACTCTTTTGACGTTCTATACTGACCATCGTAGGTATTGATAGAGGCTTACACACCACCCCCCTCATAGGGGTGCCCTACCCTGACCATCGTAGGTGGTGATAGGGGTTGGCGTTCCCTTCTACGGGTAACGCGGAACATAAGCAGAGGTAGGACGTGCTTAGTCTAGCAGAGGCAGGGTGTACTCTTCTGCGAGCATAGGTTCAGGGCGTGCTAATTTTAGATGCATCGCCACGACCAATGCTGGTGCGAAACGGCGGCTTACATTTTTGATGTTTTAACCTAGCCCCCTCTGATTTGGCCATGAAGAAAGACTAACACACCATCCCCCTCCGGGGGATGCCATGTCACGATGACAAGGGATTTGATCCTTTTTTCAGGTTGACCTCTTTTGGGTCTCTTTTAAGCCATATGAAGGGTTTCCGTGCCCTTAGTTACATGTTCATCTTTGGAGGAAAGCCTTTTCTCTTATTCCTTTACCACTGAGAAATGTGGCCTTAAATGTTCCGAGTTCCGTGTTCTCGGAACAAGATCCCCGTTGGGCCTGCTCAATCGATATGATCCGGGTATAACTTCTTGATGGATGACCAAAGGTCCTTCCCAATTCGGGCCGAGGGGGCATCTATTGGGTCCTTTATGTTAGCCATCACCCTTCGTAAAACTAGCTCCTTTTTTGCGAAGGTTCTACTCCTGACCTTTGAGTTGTAGAATTCCGTAATCCTTCTTTGATATTCAGTTGTTCTGATTGCAGCCTCATCTCTTAATCCTTGTATTAAGTCTAGGGATTCTTTTCTTAACTCTTGGTTGGGGCTGAATGCATATGCTATTCTTCTATGAGATGGCATCTCAACCTCAACCGGAAGCATAGCTTCGCATCCATATGTTAAGGAAAAAGGGGTATGTCCCGTTGCTTTCTTAGCAGAGGTTCTATACGCCCAAAGCACTAATGACAACTCTTCTTCCCAACATCCTTTAGCCTTGTTTAGGCCCTTTTTGATAATTGTCTTTACGGTTTTGTTGGAAGCTTCCACAGCTCAGTTAGCTTTCGGATGGGCTACCGAGGAGAAACTTTTGATGATTCCATTTTTCTCACAAAACCGAGTGAATTCTTCCCTCTCGAATTGTGTTCCATTATATGATATGATTTTGTGAGGGATTCCAAAGAGGGTAACAATATTCTTTATTATGAACCTTAACATTTTTTTGGACGTGATTGTCGGAAGGGGTTCTGCCTCTACCCACTTGGTGAAGTATTCGATGGCGACTACAGCATATTTAGCTCCACCTTTGGAGATTAGTCGGGGTTCGATTAAATCTATTCCCGATATGTCGAATGGCCAGGGGATCGATATAGTGGTTAGTTCGCTAGGAGGAAGCTGAGGCACTTTAGAGTACTTTTCACACTTATCACATTTCTTGACGTACTTAGCTGCTTGATTAACCATTCATGGCCAATAATAACCCTGTCGCATGACCCTTTTTGCTAGCTTAATTCCGCTGGAGTGATCTCTACACCATTCCTCATGAGCTTCTTCCAACAGGTCAAGACCATATTCGGAACTTACACATCTTAAGTAAGGAAGCAAATGTCCCTTTTTATAGAGTACATTGTCTGTAATCACAAATGTAGGAGCTTGGTGCTTTATCCTTCTCGCGTTTTGCTTATTAAGGGGTAAGATCCCATTTAGGAGGTAATCTACTATGGGAGTCATCCATGTAACTTCGGGGTGGCGACTCGTTTTAATTAAGGGGGTTCCTCATTGGAGTTTTCCTCTTTGTTTCCTTCGTCCTCCCTTCTCAAGGCTTGGGACCTAGTTAAGACTAATAATTCTTTCCCTGTTTCCGACACTTCATGCTCAGTACTAGGCTTTTCCTGATAACCTACAGGAACTAGTCGAGTTTCGGGGGCCCCCGGGAACTGGTTAGTTTGGCTAGTGAATTCGCTTGGGTATTCTCCCCGCGGGGTATTTGGTGAACTGAGAAATCCTCAAACTGGGAAAGCATCTTTAACACCCTTTTCACATATAGGATTAACCGTGCATCCCTGTTCTGATAGGTTTGCTTTATTTGGTTTACCATTAGTTGTGAATCACTAAAGATTTCTATCCGTGGTATCTTCAATTATAGTCTCAAGTTTAAGCCGACTATCATCGACTCATACTCGGCCACGTTGTTAGTTACCGGGAACCCTAACTTCATGGCGTAGTGCAAGCGGTGTCCATCAGGGGTAATTATAATATATGTTACTACCAAAATCAACATTGAAGAAAAGTCAGCGGCGAAGGGGTATTGGATAAACAAAATCCCATGGAAGGCTCAGTAGAAAGTGGAGCCAAACAATGAGGAGGGAGAGAGCAGGAAGACATGATTCGAAAGATCGCATCAATAGTAGCCTTTTCCTTTTCAACCCCCTTTTTAAAGAAAAAGGGGTTGTGAAGGACTAGAAATTTTAACTGACAGGAGCCCTTCGCCAAAGTCATTCCAACAAGACCCTATCGACAGCATCGGCTCGACGAAAGGGTCCGAGTAAAGAACCACTCTGGTCAAGAACCAAAGAGAATCAAAAGCAACAAACCAGACAGACAAAACCTAAAGGCGAAAGCACTAAAGGCACTAAACCGAAGGGGCACAAAGACTACTTGGAACCAGCTCCCGAAGCACCTACTGCATGGATACCGAGAGGATGAAGTTGCAAATGATAGGAGGGACATCAGAAACCATCCCCTTGAAAATCCAGACTACCACAAAAGCCCCGTCGAAAGGCTAACCGAGACCCAATCGGGTACACAGGCTATCCGTACTAATTCCCTTAGTACCGAAACCCGTGGTGGTTTCGAACTGGCAGACATCAACATACACCACGAGGATAAATTCCTCTAAGTATTCATGATAAAGCCGGAAGCCTACACCCCAAAACTCGTACCCGCAAGCCTACACTCAGGAGTCACTCCAAAGATTTCGGTATCGCCTAAGGACTATAAACAATGCGCCAAAGCACCCGAAGGCCAAGCACCCGAAGCAGAGAGTAAAGCGACCGGCAAGGATCCCTGAGCGTCCACTAACCCATCAACGGGAAGAGCCCCAAGCCCCTATAAATAAGACCCCGGAGGTCACTTAAGGGGGGACTTACTTTTTTTCTTACTTTTTGATCCTCAGTAATAACTTAGAAAAGAACATCAATGGAGGATTCTTCTTGAGAACCTCAATGTATTTCCATTAAAAGCTTGATGAAAGGATGTCATGTTATAAGAAAACTACATTGTAAGTGTGTACTTCTATTTCTTTAATTGTGATAATCAAGTTCATTACCCATCCTGCAGAGAAAGTCGAGTTTGTCCCCATTTCGCCCTTGAGCGACGCTTAAATCTTATTCACCAAGTTCATATTCGATATGGTGAACCTCAGTGAGCCTGCATCTTCGACCCTTAGCCTCCCCATCCCCACCAAAGTCAATCAGTGCGGAGGATCGATACCTTTTATTTTCCCTTAAGATCTGTCCCTGCTCACCTATTTCCGGTGTTGACGAAAAACATCGTTAACATTTTGGCGCTAGAAGGAGGACCCTGAACCTCAGACCTTGTGGTTAACAGCCACATACCTACCTGTGACCATTCCATCCTGAATTAAAATCTTGAGAACCTTCTGAGCAAGGAATTCCCACCAATTACTGATAAATTTCCTATAGCTAAGGCAAACATCGACGAGCCATGGGCAATTGAAAGATCCAAGTTAGAAAACCTCCACATCCAAGAGAAAAGAGGTAAACATGGAGCCTTACGACCCTGACCGATGGAGCATTAACCCCTTCCATGTAGGGTCGACTTCGATTTTTGCCCTTTGCAAACCCTCAGCCGAGAAATATAATCCCTTCCTCCTCACCAATAGAACCATTCTCGCAAAGGCCAGACAAAACATGATGGAACGGATCATAGAGAAGGTCCCTACCCCCTAACCAACGTAAAATATAAAAAAATGTACCCCCATATCGAAGAGAAATAAAGAGGAAGTGCAAAGAAAATGAAGAAATAACAAAACTATGTGCCAAAAAGACCAAAATGCAACGGCAGAAAAAGGATTTCGAATCAAGGTTACCGAAAGGTTATAAGTTCACTGTATCAGTTGAGGGTATCTATTTCCTGACTAGGCATGAGTTAAACTTCTGGCCATCACTCAAGAAGAAGCCTAAAAACGAAGCTAAAAGAGGTGGGTCGTATTGCTACTATAATATGGTAAATGGACATGAAACCAACCACTGCAGAGTACTGGAGGGAATGATCATCAGGTTTTTGAACCAAGGAAAATTACAAAATTATGTAAGGAAGGCGTAAGCAGTTATGCCACCAAGATCCTACTAAAATTGAGAGAGAAGACTTATTCCCTGTAGGCAAAATGACCAAGGAAGGGTCAGACCACAAATGGATAAAGAGAAGAAAAACCCTTGTCAGCACTAAAATAGTCCGGGCAAGGCATCCCCCGCAGGGGGATGGTGTGTTAGTCTTTCTCCATGCCCAAATTAGAGGGGGCAAGGTTAAAGCATCGAAAGCGTAAGCCACCGTTTCACACGAGAAATGGTCATGGCGGTGCATCCAAAAATTAGCACGCCCTGCCTCTGCTCGTAGAAGAGTACGCCCTGCCTCTGCTCGAACTAAGCATGTCCTACCTCTGCTCGCATAAGAGCACGTCCTACCTCTGATTATGTTCCGCGTTACCCGCAGAAGGGAACACAAACACCTATCATTGCCTACGATGGTCAGGATAGGGCACCCCTCGGAGGGGGGTGGCGTATAAGCCTCTATAAGTGCTTACGATGGCCCGTGTAGAGCGTCAAAAGAGTAAACCTTAGTTCTGTGCCTACGATGACCCCGCCTAAGTTTCTAAGCCCTTATCATCGCCTATGATGGTCAGGATAAGGCGCTTCCTGGAGGGAGGTCGGGTAAGTCCTTGGGCCCTGCTTGTGGATAAGCTAGCCAAGCGCACCGGACGCACAGGCCCAGAGAGTGGCCAGCAAAGCACGTACATCCTCTGCTTTGACAACGAAAGCCCAAGGGGTGGCTCAGGAAGCACGTAGACCCTCTGCTTCCTAAATCAAATCCAAAGCAGATACTCGCTCTAATTAATAACCGGAGGAGGTTCCGGTTCGCTAAACTAATACCTGAATCTGGGTCGATTCAGTGCTCTAATTAATAACTGGAGGAGGGTCCGGTACTCTAAACTAATACCCGAATCTGGGTCGATTCGCCACTCTAATTAATAACCGGAGGAGGTTATGATTCTTTAAACTAATACCCGGATCTGAGTCGATTCTCAAATTAATAACCGGAGGAGGTTCCGGTTCTCTAAACTAATACCCGAATCTGGGTCGATTCGATGCTCTAATTAATAACCGAAGGAGGTTCCGGTTCTCTAAACTAATACCCGAATCAGGGTCGATTCGGAGCTCTATTAATACCGGAGGAGGTTCTGGTTTTCTATACTATCACCCGAACTTAGACGGATCCGACTCTATACAAATACCGGAGGAAGTTCCAGTCAACTATTATGGACACCCGCACCTGGGATTGATTCGGTGAGTCACGAATATCGGAAGGAGGCCCCAACCGTCGGGATGACTATCTGAAGAGACATCTGTAGGATGCCCACGGAAGAAGACCCACAAAATTCGGGAACAAACGAAAAGCCCATTACGATGTTAGGTACAAAGAAAAGAAAGGTTATGCTTTTTCATACTCAAAGAAAACCTCTTAAATCATTCATCATTGAAGTATCTCACAGTCGTGTTTTATACCAACAGTTATTTACATATTAAAAATTATCACTGCGAGAGTTTATTCATCAAAGAGATTACATAGTTGACACCGTTATCATAAAGAAAATTATGTGTCGCCATCACAAAACATCATTGAACATCTAGGTCCTCTCTATCCTTGGATAGAAGGGGGTTGATAGTATGACGCAGTGCCACACCTAATAGCTTGTTAAGTCTTCGAACTTTTCTGTTTGTCTCGTCTAAGTGACCGGAAGGTTGCGGTTGGAGTCTCAAAGCTCTATTGAAAGCTCTACACGCTGCCTTAAGAGATTTGTTTTCCTTTTCCAAATCAAAAATGCTCATGCGAAAATCATGATTTTCTTCTTGCAAATGTCTGACCTGATCGGCGTACCTGACAACACGGTCGTGAGAATTCTTGATTAGTTTAGTGTCACAGATTCCTTTCATCTTAGCTACCACTCTTTTACACCACTTAGAAATAACTGTTTCCTTTAGACCCCATGGAGGGTTATTCAAGTAATAACATTTCTGAGGAGCGGAGGTTTTATGGGCGGTCGTGCCGCCAAGGGATGAAGTCCCCGTCATTATTGGGATGTTCTCATAACAATATTCCCATGTGTCGCACTTTGTGGTAACATTGTTTAAATTGATCTCCAAGTCGATGACGCATTGAAGAAGGATTCGTAGCTCGGCTTCAAACTCGATGGAGGGTTTAGTCTTTATGTACGTCCTTAACCCCATAATGGTTCTATCCTTCTCTTCCAACTTCCTTTTCAAAGTATCTATCCTCCCGGTTAAATGTTTGATAGATAATTCCAGATGAAAAAGCTTCCTCTTATGAGATATAGGAGTCGCCTCTCTTTCCGGCGGCGTTCCACCCCGGGGGGAGGACCTCGGACTGATCAACCTGCCCACAAACATACAAAAACTGATTACAACTTTACTTTCTTTTATGTTCCAAAAGACATATCCCTTTCTCCTCCTTACACACCATTACACAGGCTAAACCCAGGACCTACCAACTATAACATATGTGCAGAAAGGCGGATTATAAATACATCACTATTTCACAGCCTACTGTTTACATAGCACCTCTGCATGTTTAATCCTAAATTTCCTTAACATAGCTTCATGATCCCCACTCCACAAGTTCGAGAAGAGCTGAGGAAACATGATACAAGCACAATCAAGTTCCTCGAGGAAACGCGTTTCTTTGAAAATATGAATAGGAATCATGCGCAACTCTTCTCTCCACCTACAAGCTGTGCGTAATGCCTCCTTATAGTAAGTTAAACTCTGTCATAATGCGAATAACCACACTAGCCCTCGCTGACAACAAAAAGGGGGTCCATACAGGCATTGTATATATCACGGAATCAAATACATATATAAGTATATCGTTTGACCAGTATAGAAATAGTTCGGACTTTATCACCTAACTTTGCTTAAAGTAGGAAAACGGTTTCTTTTATCTATTATAACTAAGGGAAATTTTGAAAGTCAAACATCCAGAAAACAAAAAAGAAGGGGGAAGATGCATCCAAGGAAAAAGCTATACCCGAAGAGAGGGAGCTCCATAATCAATTATTCCTCTCTTCCCCGGATGGCTAGAAGATTCGTCCTCCCTGGTTAAGGGCAATTCCGAATCACAAACAATGCACCTGCCTGGACGGTCGTCAGCTTTGGGACCGATACCCCCTTTCTCTCTATCACTGCCCAAGGAAGCAGGAATTACCCTCACTTCGCCTGAATTACCTGAGAGATTGTCGATGTATAAGAGGTCCTCAGATGTAGGGTCACCCCTCTGCAATGCCTCCACTCCTTCCTCACCCGACTCAATCCTTTTCATAACCTGATCCTGGATGAAGGAAGGAATGGAGGAAGTTCGGAGTTCAGAAAGATTCTGAAGATTGTTAGAAAAAAGGTGAAATAAGGCATCTTCGTAACAATAGATTTAATCCGTGGGAGATGGATTGCAAGAAATCAGAAATCCTATCTTGGGCTGCATAAATGATATGGACGACACGAGAGAGTTCTTCATCTTTCTTCCGAAGCTCATCAACATGAGAAACCACATCCTCCGCCATCTGGTGCTCTAAAGCTGAAACCCTGTCAGGAGTTACATCCCTAGCCTACCTCTCCTTCTCCAAGGTCAACTCAACATGTTCCAAGGAAGCCTTTAGCCTCTCACATTCTTCCCTCAAAACTGCATTGACCTCCCGAAGCCGAATAATTTCAATAGCGGAGGAAGAAGGAATAGGCTTGAATACATGCCACCTCTTAATAGCTGTAAAAGTACAAACTCCCGGCATAAAGTTTCGATAGCCAGAAAACCCAAGAATGAAAGGAAAAGCGTTGTATCTTAAGCTGTTGAGCAATCAGGTGTCGATAAAAATCCATCGTGTCGGGAGAAGCAGAACGTAACAAAATATCAGAAAATTCAGGTCTAGAGAGAATGAGATTCACAAGATCAGAAAAATCAGACGAAACGTCAAAAGGGCTCGAAGAACCGACAGTCTGAGAAGCAGAAGTATACGGTGTTGTGCGTATACCCGTTTCGGATGTACTTGAAGGAAAAAGTGGGAAGTAACCAGTTATTGCTTCCCCACCAAAGACATCCCCGGGAAGTGTGAAGGTAGGAGCATTGGGCTTCAATCTCTTAGTTGGTGGATCGGCGGGAAAGTCAACTAGCCTCCTGAGAGCAGTTGCGGTAGCCTGATTCAACACATCGACAGAAGTTTGGGCCTCCGCAACCGGAACCCCTAACCAAACGAAAGGTCAAGAAAAGGTCAAAGCGTGAAACAGTGGTATCGAAAGAAGATTTCCATGAAAAAGCTATTGAATCAACAGAACATACCTAGGGATAATGGGGCAGAAGGAGTGAGCGCTTCCGAACCCGCCAATAAATGATTAGTACCGGGGAGACAGACTGGCGGACGCCCAAAAATATCCTTTGACCATGAGGAAGTAGATTATAAAAACACAGCTTATCTTTGTTTAACATAGTGGAACAGCTCGGCGGCGTCTCAAGCAATTCCAAGATGAGCTCAGCCATGCGAGATTCGCTCTCTGTTAGATGTGTCCCCGCAGAAGCAAAACCTGAAAGAAGAGAATTAGAGGTGCATCGTGAACGAGAAGATAATCACGTACGAAAGGTTAAAGAAGCTTACTACAATCAGCAACTTGGCCGAAAACCCCGACAGGACATTTAAAGAAGAAGAATTGGTCTTCCCAAGGCATAACCTTGCCCGCACCATCATTGACAACCTTCCGTAAAGGGGAAACACAGAGTAAGGGAAGGCCCTCCTCCTTTGAAAAGCGCACCAAGTGACGAACAAGATTCGGCGTAAGAGAAAATTGACCCAGTTCCAGGGAAAGAACTTCCAAACATAAGAGTAACGTATAAACGCTCGGAGAAAGCTGGATTGGCGCGATTCCCAAATCCCGGAAAAGTCGAAGTATGAAGGGTGGAAAAGGAAAGAAGCCCCCGTGCCAGACATGAATGCCTGAGTATGCAAAATATCCCTCAGGAGGATGCATGATGTCATAACAATCAGCAGTAGGAACGGCCTCCACATCGTCCATTCCAAAACTGGCAAGAATCGAATCAATATCATCCTGAGAAGTTACCAGTGATTTCCTTAAAAAAGATTTTCTCTTCCAATAAGGGCTGTAAGCATTGTCGGATGACAATCTGATACTCATCTTGTCAGACATGACACTACCAGGTGATATAAAAGGCGAAGAAGAAGCGGTGGTAACTATGCAAGGATATCTACTCAAATCTATGCCTCGTAAACAAGAACCAATCAACATACCCTTGCCAAGGAAGATCAAAAGGCTCTGATATGACACTTTAGGGGGTAATCGGGAGTTTGACTTGAAAAGTCAAAAATACCCCTTCACCTGGGGGGGCAAATGTTACTACCAAAATCAACATTGAAGAAAATCCAGCAGCGAAGGGGTATCGGATAACCAAAAGCCCGCGGAAGGCTCAGTAGAAAGTGGAGCCAAACAATGAGGAAGGAGAGAGAAGGAAGACATGATTCGAAAGATCGCATCAATCGTAGCCTTTTCCTTTGCAGCCCCCCTTTTAAAGAAAAAGGGGTTGTGAAGGACTAGATAGTTTAACTGACAGGAGCCCTTCGCCAAAGTCATTCCAACAAGACCCTATCAACATCATCGGCTCGATGAAAGGGTTCGAGTAAAGAACCACTCTATTCAAGAACCAAAGAGAATCAGACAGACGAAACCCAAAGGCGAAAACACTGAAGGCACTAAACCGAAGGGGGCACAAAGACTACCTGGAACCAGCTCCCGAAGCACCTACTACATGGATACCGAGCGGATGAAGTTGCAAATGACAGGAGCGGCATCAGAAACCATCCCCTTGAAAATCCAGACAACCACAAAAGCCCCATCGAAAGGCTAACCGAGACACAATCGGGTACATAGGCTATCCGTATTAATTCCCTTAGAACCGAAACCATGGCGGTTTCAAACCGGTAGACATCAACATATACCACGAGGATAAATTCCTCTAAGTATTCATGTTAAAGCCAGAAGTCTACACCCCAAAACTCGTACGCAAGCCTACACTCAGGAGTCATTCCAGAGATTTCGGTATCGCCTAGGGACTATGACCAATGCGCCAAAGGCAACCGAAGGCCAAGCACCCGAAACTGAGAGTAAAGCGACTGGAAAGGATCCCTGCGGGCCAGCTAACCCATCAACAGGAAGAGCCTCAAGCCCCTATAAATAAGACCCCGGAGGTCACTTAAGGGGGGACTTACTTTTTTTTCTTACTTTTTGATCCTCAGTAATAACTTAGAAAAGAACACCAGTGGAGGATTCTTCTTGAGAACCTCAATGTATTTCCATTAAAAGCTTGATGAAAGGATGTCGTCTTATAAGAAAACTACACTGTAAGTGTGTACTTCTATTTATTTAATTGTGATAATCAAGCTCATTACCCATCCTGCAGAGAAAGTCGAGTTTGTCCCCATTCTCCCTTGAGCGACGCTTAAATCTTATTCACCAAGTTCAGATTCGATCCGGTGAACCTCTGTGAGCCTGCATCTTCGAGCCTTAGCCTCCCCATTCCCACCAAAGTCAATCAGAGCGGAGGATCGATACCTCATATTTCCCCTTAAGATTTGTCCATGCTCACCCATTTCCGGTGTTGATGAAAAACATCGTTAACAATATACCCTGCCCCTGCCCCTGTTCGTTGGAGGCTCCATCTACAAAAAGTTGTCATTTGGCCTTTAAGTCATTTTCCTTAACTTATTGCTCTGAAATGAAGCTTGTGCACTCAATCACGAAGTCTGCGAGCGCTTGTCCTTTAATTGCCGCCCGAGGGTGGAACTCAATTTCGTATTGGTTAAGCTCGATACCCCATTTGATTAACTTTCCTGAGGTTTCCGGTTTACTGAACACTTGCTTGAGCGGGAAACAATTTAAGACCCTAACGGGATGAGCTTGGAACTATTCTCTGAGTTTTCGTGCGGTAAGTATTAGGAAATACACTAATTTCTCTACCATAGGGTATCGGGTTTCTGCATCCTTTAGCCTTCGGCTAACGTAGTAAATGGGGAACCGAGTCCCGTTACTCTTTCTTATTAGAACTGAGCTTACCGCATATTCTGAAACAACCATATATAGGTATACATCTTCTCCCTTCTTGATATTGGATAAAATCGGAGGCGTTCCCATGTAAACCTTCAATTCTTGGAATGCCCTCCTACATTCTTCATTCCATTCGAAATTCTTCTTTTTCTTTATAACATCGAAGAAATGGACACACTTGTCAATGGCTTTGGAAATGAACCTGCCAAGGGCTGCTACTTTTCCGTTCAGGCTCATGACCTCTTTGCTTGTCCTAGGTTCTTCCATGTCTCTTATGGCTTGGATTTGGTCAAGGCTGGCCTCGATCCCTTGTTCACTTACCACATATCCCAAGAACTTTCCAGATTGAACTCCAAAAGAACACTTTTGCGGGTTCAATTTCATTTGGTAACTTCTTAAGACATTGAACATTTCCTCCAGTCCTCTAGGTGGTTTTTTGTCTTGGTGGACTTCACTAGCATATCATCCATATATACTTCCATATTGCACCCTATTTGTTCTTGGAACATCCTGTTTACCAGTCTTTGGTATGTTGCCCCCGCGTTCTTCAACCCGAAGGGAATCATTTTATACCAGAATGTTCCCCAATCGGTGATAAAGCTTGTATGCTCCTTGTCGGGTTTATGCATCGAAATTTGATTGTACCTTGAGTATGCATCCATAAGGGATAGTATCTTGTGACCACTCGTGGCATCGACTAACCAGTCAATCCGCGGAAGGGGATAGCAGTCTTTTGGGTAAGCCTTATTTAAATCCGTGTAATCAACACACGTTCTCCACTTCCCATTGGACTTCTTCACTAGCACAGGATTGGCTAACCATTTCGGGTATAGGACTTCCCGGATAAACCCGTTAGTTTCTAATCTCTTGACTTCCTCTTTCAAAGCTTTTAACCGGTCACTATTGTATTGTCTTTTCTTCTGCTGAATCGAGAGCATCGAAGGGTCAATGTTTAAGGCATGGCTCATGATAGAAGAGCTAATTCCGATCATGTTTGAATGTGTCCAAGCAAGAACATCCTTATTGAGTTGTAGGAATTGTATTAGGTCGCTCCTGAGGGGCTTCATCAGCCTCTTCCCTATGTTTACGACCTTTGATTTATCCTCTGAATCAACATTTACCTCCTTCACATCTTCTATTGGTTTGATTCTCTCAATGTCTCCTCTAGAATCTAAGTCCGTGATGATTTCCACTTCCTCAATCAGATTTACATCATCGGATCTCTTCCTCTTTCTTTTCAGAGAAATGTACCTACCATTCGGACGTTCATTAGCCTTATTAATTTTTATTTTAGTTTCGAATGTGGGATGTGAGAATCCCTTATCCGAAGGTGTAAAAACAGTAGAAGAATCGAAGTACGAAGAACACTCCCTTTTATATTTGTCGATCATTGCGAAGTGCATTTCGCGGGAGCTAAATTGTTCTTCCCTAATGGTACCCCATCCCTGCTTGGTTAGGAATTTCAACATGAGACACTTGGAAGAAACGAAGGCATCCATCTCCTCCAAAGCCAGTCGTCCAAAGAAGGCGTTATAATAGGATGGTTGATCAACGAAGAGAATTTCGAAGGTCCTATGAAGCGGAGACAGTCCAACTTGAACCAGAAGGTCGATTTGCCCCCACCGGAGTCAACCCCTTGTTGTTGAAGCCGAAGATTGGTTCATTGCTTGGCTCTAACTTTTTCTCAGAAATTCCCATCTAATTAGAAGTGTGTTTGAAGACAACATTGACAGCACTCCTAGTATCCACAAGGATTTTGGAAACGACCGAGAGCACTATTTGCGCCGTTATCATAAGGGGATCATTATGTGAGTAGTAGGGCCCCTTCTTCATTTCTTCCGGAGAGACCACCAGGTTGTGCATCTTGAGAGCATAACGTGCGTTCTTCAACGATGGTTCTTCTTGAATGGAGAAGATTCCCTCCATGGCTTCCTTCATGTACTGACTCCTGGATCTCGGACAGTTTTCGGTAGGGTGTGGCCCTCCGTGAATCACATTGATTCGATTTATGGGCGGATCCAAGTCTAGGTTACCTTCTTTCATAGTAGCCCTTATCGCGTTTACCGAAACCTTATGTTGTCCATTTGTATGCTGAGCTGAGATTGTCTTGTTTAGAATGAATTCTTTCAAATGCCCCTCTCGGATTAGCTTCTGAATAATCTCGTCCAATACCTTGCATTCGTCAGACTTATGTCCGTTGGTTTTGTGGAATTCACAATACTTGCCGCTGGAATAAGGTTCAGGGAAATTTTTGGCTTAGAATGAGACAGGGAAGTTACTAACTCTTTCTCTTGCGACAAATGAGATGGGCTTGTTTAGAGCAACCGAGTTGGTGTTAGAATCTTCCCACCTCGATCTCTTTTGATTTCCTTTCGGGGGCTTTCGTCCAAAGTTTGGCCTTCCTCCTTCCCCTCGAGGCTCGAACTTCCTCTTCGTGAAGTACAATTCATCCATGCAAATAAACTTGTCGGCTTGGAAATGAAAGTCTTGCAAGTCTTTACAGCCGTGAATATATCACTCCTTCCAGAAGGGGGTGTTTTCGATTAACCTTGAGTGTACGGCAATCAACTTGTCACGGTTTATACCCTTGGCCTTCAGAGCCTCGATGTTGAATCTCTTAAGATAATATCCCAGTGACTCCCCTTGTCTCTGTTTGATGTTAGCAATGACTACATAGTCAACTGTCGGATCCTTGCAGATGCGCGGAAAATTTGTAGGAGAATTGTTTCCATGAGTAAATGGTGTTTTCCCTATAGTGGCGATACCACTTCGTCGCTGCCCCTTGAAAGGTAACTGGGAAAAAGCGGTATCTGACGGCACAAGAAGCGTTGTAGAGATCCATCTGGTTGTCGAAAGCCATCAGATGATCGTCAGGGTCAGTTGTCCCAAGATACTTTATGGTTGGAACCTTCACTCTCGATGGTATTATGGTGCTCATAATTTCATTGATGAACGAAGCTACTCTTCCGTTGTCGTTAACCTTGTCATCTTGGGTCCTCTTCTCCTTGCTTCCCAACAAGTCTTTGACGATCTTCTGGGTGAGGTCTTTGATGTAAGCTTTTGTGTCGTCGTAGTTTACTCTCTTGGGATCATATCCTTTGGAGGTGGAACTCCCAGACTGTTCATGCTCGCATTGATTCCCTTGATGGTCTATTCTCGTCAGATGGGACTACTTCTTCTTGGAAGAAGTCGCCTTAAGCTTCTCCTTTTCTTCTGAATGCTGAATGGGAGCCTTTCTTTTCGGAGATTCATTTGTCTCTCTCTGACTAGATCTGGTGAGCCTTGAGGACTTTTGTGCGTGGACAGCATTGACTTGAGCCTGCATTTCTTAGAGTTGCTTCTCCTAGACCAAGATTCTTGCGACATTATCTTCCATGGTGTTTGAGTTTGGTGGTTGTTGTGGATTGGATGTGGCTCCTCTTTCGTTATCGTCTGGGTTGAGCTTTAGATCCACATTTCCTTCAACGGTTGTATTAGGATCCAATTCCTTGTTTCGTTCCTCCAATCTTTTCAATTTCATCTTTCCAGCCATGGAGCAATAAATTCACCAAATTAATTTTGACAAATTAACCATAAAGGAGGAGGTTCAAGCCCCCCATCTAGAGCCAAAATGTTAATGATATTTTCTGTCAATACCCGGATTATACTATATAGAACATGGGTTCAAGGAATTTAAAGTGATCGTGACCCAGAGTTGTCGAAGGATATTCGGAGATCAGCGTTATTAAACTAAGTTTTTCCTTTCCTTAAGCATTAGAATCACGGTGGAGTTCCGAAATAACTCGAAGGAGCTTTACTCAGCCGGACATAACTAAGTTCTCATGAGATCAATGACTTCCTAGGCCGCGAATACAATGATACATATCGTGATAAGAAGAAAAATAGGAAAACGCTTCTTCATCTTGGGGAAAGAGACCACTGCATTGCTTATTAACTCAGATGATCATTTCGCATCGGATCGGCCTGAAGGGCCTTGGATGCGTAAAGAACCAAGTTATAAGCTTGTGGATAAATTCCTTTTCGGTATCAAAAGGCGTTAGGCTCGTTATGAGAACGTTGATCAACATGCGAAACTCTCAAAATGAAAGGAGAAGGACTTCGAGTTTCTTGGAAATCCTTCTTCTTACACGAAGATATCGTGATCAACTTTCCCATACGAAAGGTTAGTGTTAACTCCATGTTTCATCATAACAGCACAACAAGATTATCAAATTGCGAGATATTTAAGTCCTGGAATTCTCCATTCATAAATTGTAGATGTATTACAAGAGTTGAAGAAAATCCTTAATCCACTTTGGGGAATTAGGATTTGCTCTTTTTAAGAAGAAAGAACAAGATTGAAAATGAAAGACTCGTTCATCTCTATGTGGCTATTAGGGTTATATTTATAGAGAATCTGGGGCTCCTTCCGTTGTTGGGCTATTGGGCCTACAGGGGCCTTTGTCGGCCCCTTCTTCCTTGGTCTCGGGCGTTTGGCTTTCGGCCGTCTTTGGAGAGCTAATTATAGTTTTCGAGGTGGGGGTCCCAGTCAGTTGGGGCTTCTTTGGGATAAATATGGGCTTGTCGATGTGGTGGTCTTCGGATGGTATTTGAACCCTTGGTAACAACTTTAAGCGTAGGCTCTCGGACATAAGCTTTCGGATGTAGGCTTCCAGCTTTATCGTGAATACTTAGAGGAGCCTATCCTCATGATGTACATAGATAACTGCCGGTCCAAAACGGTTGTTGGTTTCTGTACTAGGTAGATTAGTACGGGTAGCCTGTATCTCCGCTTGGGTCCCGGTTAGCATTTTGGTGGAGCTTTTAGGATAGTCTGGTTTTCCGGAAGGTGGCATCCGGTGATGTTTCTATTACTTGTGAATGTAACCCTTCGTTATTCATGCAGTCGATATTTCAGAGGCTGGCTCTGGATAATCTTTATGTACTGGCCCGATATCCTTCCCCTTCTGATGTGTCGGTGTTAAGCAGGTTAATTCTGATAGCCCTCCTAGGTTTCGATAAACGAAGCCTATGCCCTCCTCTTACTTAATTTCTGCCTTACGTTACCTTTCGTCACAGAACTCCCCTTCAATTAGATCTCGTCGAATAGACCATGCCGGATGAACCCTGTCGGATGGACTTCGCTTGCATTCTGTAGGCTTTGAACTCCTTTCTTCCTAAGGGGTGCTGGTTTATGCTGCTCTCAGATCATTCTCTCCGCGCTTATATTCAGTCGATACCCCTTCACCATCAGCCTATGCTAAGGGTAATTTTGGTAGTAACAGATTTGAACAAAGAACGACCATTTCTATTTCATACTGAAGCTTTCGTGTTTCTTTTAGTAAAGGGAGAACAAAGATACAGAAATGAGAAAAGGTGGGGATCGGCTTCGAAGGATACAAACTTGGATTGGCCTTTTTTTTCATTATTTCGAAGCTTTGATTTGTAGGAGGAACGAAATTGAAAGGAGTAAAAGAGAGGGTGTGTGCGATTTTATAGGAGAACAACAGCTTAGGCATTAAGGAATTTAGTCTGCATATAGTACATTTTTAGGAGATAGGTTAGGTTAGGTTAAGTACAATGTTTTTAAATGCGATTTGATTTTTGATTTGATCTGATTTGATTTCAAATTAATGCGATTTGAAATAAAGAGATTTTTTATTTTATTTAAACAGATTTTGATTTGATTTCGATCTTATCCAGTTAAAAATATATTCAGGGTTCATAACTCGAAATCACGAAGCCATATTTTAACGTAACGACCGACTTTCCAATGTTATAACGCTATTCTGAACTCAACGGAATAGATTCTGAAATTTAATTCGAACGTATATATAAAATGACCATATTAAATCGATATAATATATTTTAAATTCAGAAACAATTAATTCCTCGATAATATATTATTATTATTATTATCGTTTATATTCAAATAAAAATTTATATTGATCATCTGAATCGTTTCGATCCAGTTTTATCTTCGAATTCAATTATATTTTGTTTTCGTATACGATTATTCGATATATTTGAATTTAAATCGTAATTGATTATCAATCAATAAATTCCATATAAAATCCATTTATATTATCAACTCAACATTTAAAATAAATTTAAATGTTTAAAATTAATCGATCAAAAATCTGAGTCGTCACAAAGCTAAATGGGTACTGACAAGTTAAGAGAATGATTATGGAATACTAAATCAATAATCCAATAATATTTAGTGTTGGATTCTGCAAGAACAAAAAATGGATAAATATCCTTAATAAGTCTAGAAACGTTAAAGCTGTATCGTAGAAATACAGACTTACCTATATAAGTATGGAAATCAGGTCGTTTCTAAGGAAAATAAGACGGTTTCTGAAGTAAACTCATGAATCATGATTAAAAGAACATAGTCGTTAACATGCTGAGCAATACAGAACACATTAACTAAGGAAATCAACATGTGTGATTGTTCTGGTTTTATCATTAAGGGATATTTGATTCAAGATTTGTTCACCATAGAATCTCGATAGTACGTTGAATCGTTACGCTAAGTAAAGGTTCAAATTCAAAACATACCTTTATATTTATGTGTTGTTTCTACAATGAAGCAAAACTTGATCTTCAAACTATATTGGTTTGATCCCACTTGGGTATGTAGGAAGTCACTTTAGTGATTCAGCCGTCCACTTTATTTATTTTTCTTATTTTTTAAAATGAGGGGAGATTGTTAAAAAAAATAAAAAATGCTTTAGAGATTTGGGGTTTGTTATTTGAAGAAGAAAGAAGGGAAAATTTATTAGTCCCACATCATGGGAATGTGTAAGTATTCTTGTATAAGAATAGTTTTCACATAGGAATGTTGAGGCTTTGAGGTTCTCACCCGTGTGCTTTATTATGAGGAGGAAGTTATACACCACGCGCGAGCGCTGCCCTCTCAATGACCAAACCAGGCCGAGCTGGATACGGGTGCGGGTTGTGGATCGTGGATCCAGATCCAATAGCAATATTTTTTGATCAATTTAAGAACGGTATCCGACCAAATTTCAGCCTGTTACGGATCTGAAATTAAATTTGAATGAAAACGGAAAATAACATAGTTTTTGATCCGTTTCAAATGAACAGACGCGCCAGTTTACAATGCTTTTTAGCCGTTGCAAAATGAAGGAACGTGTTGTTTAAAATTGGAACGGGTATGGCCATTCCAAACGGTCATGACGCTCGATGAACTATCGCTTCCCTCCCCCGCTATAAATAGGAACACCCGAAATTTGTTTCAGCTTAACAAAGCTATAATATTTTCTGTTTAGGAAAAAAAAAAAAAGAACAGGCTGGTATTGTTTGCATAGGTAAATGACTCTCCTCACAGGACATTTCAAGTAGGACAACATTGTAACAAAATAACAAACTCATTAAGAAAAATCATCACCAATGCCATTAAAAGGGACCCCTATTTCTATTTGCAGAATTAATACATTAATGGAGTACATCAGCAAACCTGATACAGGTGCATTGATATGGATCCATGCATATTGGCTGAACTCTTGAAGGTGTAATTGCAGATAACGATGACAGAGAACAATATAAGCTAAACAATAATTAGCCTAATAAAAACACATAAATACTGCAGGTCTTAAGAAATTGCATCAGAATAATGTCCAAACCTGAAATACAAATATATATATATATATAATAATTTTCGACATAAACACCACAAGTCTCAACTCTATCAACCATATCAATATGCAGCATTCACTCTTTTAACCGGAATTAGACTCTCCATGCAGCGGACAAACATTAAAATTTCTTGATCAAGTGATCGGTGCACAATATATTCATTATCTTTAGTACCCAAGTTGTACATGACTACATTTCCTGAATGTAAAGATGCTCCAAAGCCATGGGCTTGGGTATCAGTAAGTAAAAGATAATCGCCATTGGTGGAGAACCCAAATGGAAAGTAAACATCATCGCTACACGGTTGATCAGTAGGTCCAATCTTCCATATTTTACTCCACGACTCCTTCACGTCATATTCATGCAACACCCATATTTCATAATATGCACTACCCGAATACCCGTCTGGATAGGGCAAGCCAGATATATAAGCAAGTTTGTCACCCAAAAAGTCCAAAGCTGAAAAGTCACTAGTATTCTCAGGCAATGGCATTGTTCCAAATGTTTCATTGTTCAAATCAAAAGAAACAATAGAGTGATCATGATATACATCATAATAATATTCATCATAATGAGCAGACCGTGTTCTATCAGATCCTATCCAAAAACACGTCCCATTCCTGCTTATGGGTCTCATGATAAACTTAAAAGGCAACACACCATCTTCAATTATGGTCCTCCAAGAATCAGCTCTCAAACTATATACTTCAACTGCATTGTTGCCTGCGTTTTCCTCATGAACAAAGGTTCTTACAAACTTGTAATCATCGCTTCTCACACTATATCCAAACCCATAATTGATTGAATAACCGTATTCATAATAAAGTGATGGTTCTGGTAGACGTCGTCTCACTTGTTCACTTTCTGGTAGACGTCTCACCTGTTTCATCGCAGGATTCCATAAGTCAACAGCTTCTCGTTGATCTAGAGGATAAGAATGCACTATACAAACTATCCCATCAGATGAAAACCGTTCCGGCCATGTCGGATCTTCAATAAAATTTTCACAATCAAAGTTACAATAGTTCTCGTATGTGTTGCCGCTTAACAAGCAAAACTTGTAACTAGTCAGCTCAGAACGTTCATAAACCAGATCATGAATACCAATGATTTTTTCCTTGCCGCAGTTACGATCCAAGTGTCGGGCTATGAAATTAGAGCTACTGATGAGAGCATACCACAATTTGCAGACTGATTTTAATCGTATCAGAGTTGCTACAGGTAACAAAATCACAATGTCAAACAACAAATGTTCAGGCAACCACCATCCACCGTCTGCTGACCAAGATTCGGTAATCCTGAATCATATGAATATAGCAAGTAAGATTTTTTTTTTCTTTCCTTTTTCCGATTTTACTTGTAGTTATGGTTCATCGGTTATGCTTAGTTATCATAATTTAATGGACCAAATTGGATTTTTTATTTCCTAACAGTGAGATTTTTTTTCCTAAGCACATTAATTGCTTAACAAAGTTGTAAACCTTTTTGTTCAAAAATAAATAAACAAACAGACTAGTAATCGTTGTGTTGGTAAATGGCCCTCCTCATATAACATTTCAAGTAGGACAACAGTCTAACAAAATAACAAACTCGTTAAGAAGTTTCATCACCCATGCCATCAAAGGGAACACTTTAACACCATAACAGACTATTTCTATTTGCATAATTA